>LPNX010945965.1:5203-95181 GCA_001517045.1 Pseudotsuga menziesii
TCTTCCATGAAGAAATCCCTCCGCGCCTCTTGGCGCTATGACCAATCCTCTCGGCAGCACCTCCAATCAGGTCGCCTTTGTTCAGAGTATTCTGCAGTTTCCTACCATGTTACCACCGCTTGAGTCTCCCTCAGCCCAGTGAACTGCCCAGATCCCTTACAGCTATGATCCCTTTACCACCAATTAGTTTCATGTGCTGCCCGATCATCCCCGCCATCATACTCTGAACAAAGGAAGTTTGAGTCCACCCACTCTACTTGCCCAGTTAGTCCCACCAGTTTATCACTCTTCCCCTCAGTACTATCACAGTTCGGTTTTGCACCTCGCGCCCCTGTCAAGGAAACATCATTGCCTTGATATTTGCAGGTTTCCCTCTGTTGACGACAACTCCTCTATTCCAGAGGATAGACCTAGAGGCTCCTGCGCCTTGGACCCATCACCATCTGTGGTGAGTGCCTACGGACCATTTTGGGAGGACTCATTATTGCCTCTCTGAATGGTTGTTTCTCACATGTTCGACTTCAGCACCTTATTCGCATCGTTGAGAATCGCGCAGGATATATATATCCATTCCCTTGTTTGTCGAAGACCCCGGATTTCCCCCGACTCTAGCACATTGGTGAGTCACTTCGGAACGCCCAGTTATATGTTCCTGTGGATTTCTGGGCTGCGTTGGCGATTGTATTCGGAAGCCATTCAATTCTATGCTTCCTTGAGTACCCAGTTTCGTTCCAGATCAGTGTAACATTACGAGTGTGACCCTTGTCACTCTGATCCAGCAGCGCATCAATTCCTTCAGAACCACATTTAGTAGCCCTGCTGCCATTCCAGTGTATCAGTTTTTCAGCTCAGACATGGTCAGCTCAGCAGTATGCTCCAGATTTGTGTCCCCTCTGGACCCTCATGATATGCACAGTGATTATCTACTACAGGTCCTTCATGTTGGGCCTCACACAGTTATTGTTATGTATCTTGATACGAGCATGGGAATGCCCGCCTCGTCCATATATTGAGATTTTTTCCTCATCCAATATTTGAGGACCATTTTATACTGTTATGTTATATTCTGCTACAAGCATGGGAATGCCCGCCTCGTTCATATTATCAGATGATCCCTCATCCATTATTGAGGTTATGTACTTTTCAGTCCTTGCAGGTGGTTCGAGATCGGTGTCCCGGACTTCAGTTGCTTCCTTCTCTTCTCCACACCCCAACACAAACCAAATATGACTCATGATGTCCATCGGCCATACGATGAGCTCCTGCCCTCGCACATCAGGGGGAAATCTGTTAACACCCAAAAATGGTTAACAACCTCATCTACCCCATTACATGGCTCATTTGTCCATTTGCCTACCATATTTCTCTGAAAATCTCACTAAAAAGCCTCCAAAAGGCCTAAAATGCCTCCAAAAGGCCATAAAACCATCTAAAAAGGCTCCAGAAGGCCTAAAATGCCTCCAAAAGGTCAAAAAACCCCTTTTTCCTCCAAAAATAACCAAAATTCCTCTAAAAATAGAAAAAATCCCCAAAAGGGAAGAAAAGGAATAAAAATAATGAGGAAAAAGGAGGAAAACCCTAAAAACAGCAAAAACCCTAAACAAGCTGCCCTAAACCACATGGTTTCCAAAACCATGGGCCAGCACTCCACCACTAAAAAACTATAAATAAGTGGTGGAGACCCCTCATTTAAGATCCACAGTCAAAAAGCATCCTACCTCTTCCGAAATTATTCTCGAAACCCTAGCTTACCATCAAGCCATTTCCATCATCGAGAACCCTTTTGGCCCATTTCCACCACCGAAAAAGGAAAGGAAGCAGCTTGGAGCTCAAGGCCGCCGACATCGGACCAGCGCAACGGACTCCACCAACCTCCTCATCGGAGGTAACATAAATAAAAAACACCATTGCACATTTTCTTACTGTTTTTGCTTTACGTTATTTACTTTTTCTGCTTTAGTTTAGTTCATTTTTATTTACATTATTGAACTGCTACTAAGGAATCCAGATTCCTTAGTAGGTGCTCATTAGCACAAGCTAGGGTGAAAACCCTAGCTACACCACCCCCTCATCATATCTAATAGGGAGTGGGAAATACTGTAGGAACATGAAGGCTAGGGAGTTGAAGTCGGGGTACCTGGCTTGTGGCGACTCAATGTACCATTTGGCCGTGGCACCTGTAAGGGTGCATTGGAATAGCCTCAATCTAATGGAGTCTTCTACAATGCTATTGGATGAGCACCATAGATGGAATGTCATTATATGATTTTGGGGACATTCCCTGGCTTTTCCTTCAAACTTTGGGATGTCCGATGGTAGCTTAGTTGGCATGGGTGGCCAAAAATCTTGGTGATAGATGGGGTCATTCATTAATCTGGCCAAGTCAGGCAAATTCAAATGAGCCATGAATGGCAGGTTTGACCCCAAGTTGTTGTGGGATGGGGCTGTAATGGGAGTGGGGTTTACAGGTGCATAGTGCATCTGCATGGCTGGGTGTGCTTGTGGTGGCACAATGGCAGATGGGCCAATGCCCCAAAGTGTTGTGGGTGGGATGGTATTGGTAGTGGGGGCATTGGCCCCCTGTATGGAGGTATAGGAAATGTGGGTACTTGGTGCACTACCCCTCTGTGTGGCAGGTGGGACAAGATGTGTGGAGGGGCCACTGCCCCCATGTGTGGCCACTAGACCAGCTTGGATTGTCACTATGGGTGGTGGCAATTGGATAATGATAGTCTACATGACTATGCTTGGACTGCTTGCCACATTGTGGATGATTGGTTGTGATGTGGACATGGGTCCTCTTGCGAAGGTTAGACTGGAAAATGGATCTGGGTTTGCACTAGCCACGGGGCTTGATGGTGCAGTATGGAGGTCTGGTTCAGACTGATATGGGTCTGAATCAAAATCAGAGGTTGTGTGGCCCCCTGATGGTGTGGAAGGTCACTGAGAATGGCTACGACGATGCCGAATGAGTGTTCCAAATGGTGTTGGTTCACCTCTTAGGCATGAGGAAGATCATGGATGATCAATTGTGTTTGCTTGTGTGTATGAAACTAGTGGGTATGAAATTTGGACCCTGGTTTCAATGGCTTCCTATTGGAAATCATGAACATAAATTTGTAAGCAAATGTAGTGATTAACCCTGAATTGTTGGCCTAACTAAATGTCTTCCTCTCAGTGGTATTCTTCTTCAACCAAGAGAAGGTGTTGGGCTCTCAACACAATGGGACTAAGCCCATCCGTAGATCCTCAGGTCACATCCCAAGTTCTAGGATGGTCAAGTAGGGGGGACGGTTAGCGCCATGAGAAGCCCTCCTTCTCTACCCCCCGTACCTTCCAGGTCACCTAGTTTTAGTGGTTTGGGAAAAATGCCATGGAGTGCCTAGATCTATACAAGCTCTCCCTTTGTCGTATCCCAGAATACCCCAGAGGGTGATGACTGGGTAGAGGAGGAAGGGGGCAACAAGATGGTTAATTTTATGTTACCTTTATTTAGGCTAATTCATTTTATTGAATCTTAGTGGTTGTTTTAGCATATACACATTTGTTCATTGATTTATTTGCAAAAAATGAGAATTGGAATTAAAAGAGGCTTGTGATGGTGGACAGAGGTGGCTGGACCACACTAATAGTCCTATAAAACTAAAAATTACTTCTAATTAAACTGAAAAACAACTTCTGTGTGACAAAACGCACCTTTCTGACCAAATCCCGTGAGGGGGCAACGATATTTTTCCAGAAATGAGCAAAGGGGTCGCACAAAATGCCAAAACAGCCACAACTTGAGCTCTTGGGATGAAGTCACACCTATCCGAGGATTAAGTGTGCCCTGGGCACACCTGTCTACCAATTAAGTGCACCTTCCATCACCTTTTCCCCCGATAAGAGCGACCTGCTCTGGAAAGGGGTGTTTTGGTGCTGCAGGGTCAGATCCGGCCAGTAGTAAGTGGTATTGTGGTTAGTCTAACTCAACTCAGCCTAGCAGAGGCTTCAAAACTGATAGAAAACAAGAAATAAAGCAAATTTAAACATATCTAACGGAACATTTTTGAAAACTAGGGTAAAAACCGAAAAACTTGAAAAGCTTGAAATTTTTTGCCCAGGGATCCTGTGGGATCGAACCAGGGGAGTGGCCAAAGCTGTAGTGAGAATTTATCCTCACTACAGGGGTAGAAATGGATCCCTTGTGCCTATAGGGAACAAGGGTAGGTTTCTACCCTTAGAAAATAGTAAAAAATAGAATGGTAAATAGTAAAAACAGAGCTACGAATTGAAACTAAGCTAAGCTACGCTAGAACAAGTAAATGGAAGCTATTGTAAACTACATCTAAGAGCAACTAATAGAAAGAAATGTGGAGATGTAGCCCTTGTGAACCCCTCTACACATAGTGGGTTAGGGTTCCGCCTCCAAAACCTGCAAAATAAACCTACACTACCATGAAAACTACCTGCAAACAATGTCAATGGAAAACCTGCAAATGAAAATTTTGGTTAGAAAACAAATTAAGCAAATAAACATGCATAAACAGAAGTTATACCTCACTTAGGTGGAAATGGGCCACCATGCCCTAGCTCATGGGAGCACCTCTCTCTTGGTTGGGGAGCAACGGCTTGGAGAAATGGAAATGGAGGAGAGGGAGAGTGGATGGTTTGAGAGCAAGAGGTCTCAAAGCAACCACAGGTAGCATAATAATATGCAAATGAGGATTCTGTTGAGAGTGACTCCTCCCACCCTCCTTATATTGTTTTTCCAAGGGATTTTAGGGTTTTAAGCCCTTGGTCAGGGTTTTAGCCCCTTTTTTGGGCCTTTAGCCCCTTCCGCCCTAACTTTAGACCCTTTGAGGGTTTTAGCTCCTGGGTGTCTATTTTGGGGTTTTTAGCCCTTTTATTCATCCTTGGGCTCTTTTTAAGGTGTGGGGGTCAAATGGAAGGTCATGGAAGATCTTATGGAGTGAAATGAGTGTTGTGATATGGTGTCCTTGGGTAGTGTAGGCCATCTAGAGCTGTGTGGGGGATTTTTGGGTTAACAAGACTCTCCCTAGGTCTGGTTAATCACTTGAATGGAATTCCATGATGCTTCTCTAAAAAAATTTCCTCACTATCATCACAGAAGAACTTGTAAAAGATCGAAGACAACAAAGAAAATGTGATACCATACAATATAATCAACTAGATCTATTCTTATAACCAAGGAATCAAGCAATATAAACACATGAAATAGTAATTATGGGAAAACAAAGACATTCTTTATTAATAAATGATTGGAAAGACTACAACCTTCATGCCTTGGTGTTGAGATTTTTTTCCAATGGCTTCGTACCTATAACTTTTCCTTGCCTCCAAAGACTCAAGAATGATTTTGGCAGAGTTGGGGTATGAAACATAAATCTTCCTCTTTTGTCCCATGGGGGATGAGCTAGTATTTAAATTCATGGGAGGATAGGTATGGTTGATGATCTCATGGGTGAGGTGGATATTAGATCCTAAAAGGGGGGATCTCGAGCTCCAACTAGTCCTAAACCATAGGGATGAGGCTCCACATAGGAAAGCTTCGAGAATCCTCTCAAAGTTTGTCTTTTTTCCTTCAAAACTCGAGCACCACTTTTCCAAAGAAGAAAACAGGTGGTGATAAGGGGTCATCATTTTTGGTAGTAAGGGAAAGAGTAGTGGCACCTCTCTTTTCTCATGTATCAAAAGCAGTGCTGGCTCTTTGCTTCCTGGGTAAAACTTTTTGTCAATAGGAAAAGAGTGTTACCAACACAAAAGAGGGAAAATTTCAAGGGGTTAATTTATTCTTTCATTTCTCTAGAGAAAACTTTGAGGGTTAATTTATTTTGTGTTAGCATTACTCAGATTTGTAATCAAGAATATTGCACCTTTTGCAGACAGAAGTTGTTCCTTTGGTCTGAATGGTTCAGATCTAGAACAAATGAGTGAACGACAAAGGACGAAGACCTTCCCTGAATGTTGAAAACAAGAACATCAAAGCTACCAGAAAATCATCTACGCATCCATACTAGTGACTAAGGAATCTAGTAACATATACATGCAAAATAAAAACAACAAATATGTGGGACATAAATCAACTTTGCCTTAAGAATGAATGAAGAAGCTTACAACCATTTCTTTAGTGTTGAAAAACTCCTCCACAAGACAAAAAATTCATCCCAAAAAGCTCCAACTTGCTCTCTTATGCTCTCCAATGGATTGGACTAGGTAGTCAATTCAACAACACAACAATACCATTCAGTTCTCCCCCTCAACTATGGATATGAGCTTGTATTTATGAGGCTCAATGGATAGGGATAGTTGAGAGAATTGTGGGTGAGGTGGATCTAAGATTCTACCAAGAGGGATATCAAGCTAAAACTAGCCAATATTGATAGGGATAAGGGAGGACACGAGGCGCAAGATCTAGAAGCCTTGAGAAACGTCTCTTTTTCCCATTTTACCAAGGGTACCACTTTTATTTCCTTATGATAGAGCAATTTACATGAGAACCACTCCAATAACAAAGCATAAACATGGTGGCACCACTTCTCTATAATAGGACATAGGCAGTGCTGAACAAGGTACTGCTCATCAGCCAAGGAGAAAGCGCGATGCTAGGTTTTTTCATGTAGAGTTGATATCCAAGGAGAGTTTCCACTCTAATTTTTGGGATTGAGGGAAAACATAGGGGTTAAGGATCTCATCACATGTTGGTGACAGGATTTGGGTGTAACATAATGCCCCCCAAATCGTGAGGCTTAGAGGGATACGATAAGCGGGAGCTTTGAGAGAATAAGTTGTCACTTCAAGGTGAGAGTCAGCTCGGTCAGAGAGTGTCATAGAGTAGGCATCTGCAATACATCAATACTTTTGACTAATAGACAAATGTAACCAACTCATCGTTTCAGACCAATACAAGGCAGATCCATGAGAGGAATAAACAACCATGGATAGTAGAATACAACATAGATCCATGTGATAGAGGACTCAAACTTGGACATAGCTGCCAAAAATACAACGTAGATGTATGTCATACAAACGCAAATTTGAGCATAACCATGACCATACAAATGTGGAACCATGCTAGCTATACAAAACTCCATCGCAACCTGGGGAAATAAATGAGTGCTAAACAAGTACTGTTAGTTGGAATATTTCACCTCCTGAGGACAACAAGGTGTTCAACTGGTTTGAATGGTTTAGAACTAGAACAAATAGAGGACATAGATTTAAGACTCTCCCTAGATGCCGTAGATACCTAGAATGTAGTCCTTCGATCGTTACCCTATGTACCTGCAATAAGCTTCAACACACAAACATATCGAAACCACCAGAATATAATCTACTAATCTATGTTAGTGACTAAGGAATATAACAACATACATGTGAAATCATACAACAACAATATATGTGGGACATAAATCAACTTGTATTAAAGAAATATGAAGAGGTTTACAACCAAGCCTTAGTGTTGACATGCACCTCCATGAAAACAAGCATTCTCATCCCCAAAAGATCTAACTCTAGCCCTCTATACTCTCCCAAATGGTATTGGGCCAAGTGATCAATCCAACAACATAACAATACCTTAAGAGTTATCCCTCTCAACCATGGCCATAAGCTTGTATTTATAATGCTTAATGGATAGGGTAGGTTGAGAGATTAGTGGGTGAGGTGGCCTCTAAGATTCTAGGATGAGGGATCTCGAGCTCAACTGACCCACAATAGTAGGGATAAGGGAGGACATAAGGCTTATCATATAGAAGCCTCAAGAAACTTCTCTTTTTCCATTTTCACCCAGGGTACCACATTTGTCCTTCAATGACAGAGTGGTTCTGGTAATAACTGCTTATGGACCAAGCGCCATAAGCAGTGGCACCACTTGTGGGCAATAGGGGATGGGTGGTGCGAACAAGGGTATCACTTCTGGATAAAGGGGAAAGCGTGGTGGTGGGAATTTTCATAGAATATTGATGATAAACATGAGTTTCCACTCCAAGTGCTGGGATTTAGGGCAAGTAGGCATTTCAAAGCTCTTATCACATGATGGTGACATGATTTTTGTATAATAGGATGCCCCCCAAAGCATGAGTTTTAGAGGAATACGATAAACAAGAGCTTTGAGAGAACTAGTCATCACCATGAGATGAAAATGTTGGATCAATCAGAGTATGTCATCAAGTAGGAATCTGTAGTACATCAGTATGTTGACTCATAGACAAAAGTAACCAAACTCATGGCTGCAGACCAATACAAGGCAGATCCATGAGAGGAATAAACAAGCATGGATACTAGAATACAACGTAGATCCATGTGATAGAGGACTCAAACTTGGAAATAGCTACCAGACATACAATGTAGATCTATGTCATACAGACGCAAATCTGAGCATAGCCATGACCATACAAATGTGGATCCATGCTAGATATACAAAACTCCATCGCAACCTAGGGAAAAGCAATTAGCACTTTAAACTAACACCCAGGGTCTTTGTCTCGTCTTCCACAAAGCACGATTCTATCCATGTGATTACAATGATCTGAAGTCAAATATGGTAGAAACCACTTGATTACCAGCCAATGATGTGAACCATTAACAAGTGTGAGGGAGATCACCATTAATGTCAATGATTCCCAAGGTGCTCTAGTACAATCTACTGAGTGTGAATAGATATCGTGATGTCGAACACCCATTCGATTCTATCGATCAAAGGTCTATTATGTGAACCTATGTCGAGAGTGAGATAATCTGTCATTTAGGTATATAGATCTCAAGGTACTAAATATTGTTTCTAAGACTATTTCTCGGATGATAAGATGATGTCGATGGGAAAAGTCTCGTCGAAGGAGGGACATGATGAGTCCCACATCGACGACATGAAATGCGGAACATAGTTCTAGAATTATGTGAATGCAGTAACCATATGACTGACTCAAAGATACTGACACAAAGAGTGTGTAGATTGCAGAGGTAAAACTTTTTCAAATCCCGTTTGAACATTGGGCAACACACAATGCAATAATGGACAATGCATTCTTTTGAAAGACTCAAAGGTTTGACATGACTCATGATTGTGGATCATCAAAGAGATCAATTGAATACCCAATTGACTGACATGATTATGAATACAAGTGCCATGTTCAAAGGTAACGACAAATAACTTCCATTATTTGCAAAATGATTCCCTTCCCATTGCCCCCGTCATGATCTATGAGTCCCTCTTTTTGGTTTTATGAGTTCAAAGAGGGTAACAAACACTCGATATAGATTGTTGGAAGACAAGTCCAGACTCATATGTTTTATGAACCTGAGAGAGGAGGGGTTCATTCCCAAAGCAGGTCTCTCAATCTTTAATTTAACGAGTCCACTGAAAGAAAACTCAGTATTATTCATGTTTAGAGAGTCTGAACAAATACGGAAGAAGACTCCAGAGGGGTCCTTTTTCATATGATTTAGTCCCTAAGGCCCGAAAAAGTGTAAAATCATACCTTAGAGAACTCTTCCAGTCATGATTGGATGTAGGGTTCCTTTTTCGTAAATAGTCCTATCCGAACCGAAAAAGAGATAACCTACCGTATGACAGACAACTCTTCAAATACTTTCACGAGCATGAAGAAGACAAGATCGCTCGACGATCTTTTCATATTTAACGAGCCTGAAAAGAGTTTAAAGAGGACTCCATTAGAATTTTTCATGTTTGAATCCAGAGCATGAAAAAATAATAAACTAAGCTCAAACCAATTTTCATGTTTTAACCAGAGCACGAAAAATGAAAAGTAAGCTCAACACCATCTTATTGTTTTAAATGAGCTTGGAGATCAGTTAAAAGAATTCTCAAAGATTGGTTTCATTTTTACACAAGCATGAAACCAATGGGTAAACTATGCTTGAAAAATCCCATTGACATGATATATAGAGGTTGGAATATTTCCCCCAGCATGATTGCTAGCGAAGATTACCCCTAACATGGTTGCTAGGGGCTCAACATGCCCCCCAAGATTCGTTTCGTCTGACAATTCTTCTTCCATACCTAACCTAAAAACCTGGTTACTAATGTGAAAATGTTCACTAGGGGGGTAGGAAGAATGAGAACCAGGAAAGTGAAAAGAAGGTTTGAGTTCTAACACTAAAGTGAAGACATGACTCAAGGGAAGGGGATCTGTTTCATTTTTACACAAGCTTGAAACATAAGATAACTATGCTTTGAACATGGTTTCATTTTTATGCAAGCTTGAAACCAAAAGGTAAACTATGCTTAAGGAAACCTAATTCATTTTTTAATGATCTTGAAATAGAAAATGAACTATGCTGAAGAATGATTTCATTTTTATGCAATCTTGAAACCAAAAGGTAAACTATGCTTGAGGAGAACTATTTCATTTTTTAACAAGCTTGACATAGAATGGGAACTTTGCTCAAAGGCATATGTTTCATTTTTTTATGAGCTTGACACAGAATGGGAACTATGATCATGAATGATTTCATTTTTATGCAAGCTTGAAACCAAAAGGTAAACTATGCTTAAGGAGATCTATTTCAATTTTTAACGAGCTTGGCATAGAATGGGAACTTTGCTCAAAGGCATCTGTTTCATTTTTTTATGAGCTTGACACAGAATGGGAACTATGCTCACGACATGGTTTCATTTTTATGCAACCTTGAAACCAAAAGGGTAAACTATGCTTAAGGAGTGGTTTTATTTTTTAACGAGCTTGAAACCAAAAGTAAACTATGCTCTGCACATGGTTTCATTTTTATGGAAGCTTGAAACCAAAAGGGTAAACTATTCTTAAGGAGTGGTTTTATTTTTTAACAAGCTTGAAACCAAAAGTAAACTATGCTCTGAAACCTGCTCTTACCCAACATGATATCCAGAGGTTGGTAGGTTTCCCCCATTACCCAAAAAGCTAGCGGCTTAGCTCCATTATGATTTCCATATACTAGATCCATGCCCCCCATTTTACCTATGATGGGAAGAAGCTAACTAGAAGAAGGAGAAGGAACCACAAGAACATGCGGCACATTTAGGGAATTCTTGTTACTAGGAGTAATGCGATGGTTAGGTGTAACAAACAAAAGATGAGCAATGGTCACCATCTTCCCATGATGGTAAAATGCATAACTCTAAAGAGTGTGGACACAACAACCTTCATTGCATAAACATAATCATGTTCAAGGATTAGATTGAAATCTAAAGTACCTTAGACCACCATAACATCAATATAGATAGTTTTCCCTCCTAATGTAATAGGTAAACAAGGAACGGTCCCTAAAGGTGCAATAGGCCTCCGATTAAAAGTCGGTATCTGATAGGTGGCTGGCACATGCCGAGGAGAACCTAAATCTTGCCAAGCAGTTGAGGATAGAATACTAACAGAAGCCCCTTCATCAACAATAGTGCGAAGTATCCTCCTAGCAGTAACATTCACAACTATCTGGAAATAAACACTTGAATGAAGACAAGACTCTGTTAGGTTACTCTAGTCAAAGGAAATAACCTCACTACTCAGAGAGGATTCTATCGAAACAGACAAAATTTCCTCTTGTTGAGAACAATCAGAATGAAGCATAAAAACTTCAGCCAGTTTCAGTTCATTCTCTATTGGAAGAGAATAACAAGACGAAGATTTGGTCAAAGAGACTACTTCATTCTTAACACTCTCTAATGATAGAGTAGGATCGGGTGGAAATGACACTAACTCAACCACTTCAACTTCACTTTCGAAAGGAAGAGTGGGATCAACCACAGATAAATCCAAATCAACCACTTGGTCAACCAACGAGGAATTAAGGGATAAATTACTATCACTTGTTGGAATCACTTGTTGATGACCAGTAATATTTTCCAACCAATGCGAAGCTTCATCCATTCTTGGACAAAGAAAAGTACGATGCATAGCCTTGCATATCAAATAAGGATACAAGACATTACCCTCACAACCTTTTACCAATGGGTCACTAGTTGAGGGAGTATCATCAACATGATGATCAGAGGTTGATGACACAGATGGTTTGGATCTTTTAGACCACTATTCTTGTACACGGGAGACACCAGAACACTCTTTAAGAAGGTAGCCCCCTTGTAAAGCTTACAAGGGAACTTGGGTTTTCTGGGTGTTCTCTTAGAACGGGCACCATCAAGAGCAGATGGTTGATGCTTTTTCTCTTTCTCATCCTTCTTATTTTTACCCTTCCCTTTCTTCTTCTTCTTATCCACATGAATACTAACCTAGATATTTGGTCAAGCGAAGAAGAACAAAGGGGTGGAACAACAACCAACAAAGAAGGAGAGGGATTAGGTTGAGGTCGATCCTCTCCCGGAGGAGATGTGACATTTGAGACATTAGGTGTAACGGGAATTATTGGATTAAACAACTAGACTGGTAATCCTATAGTTAATCTAGGAAGATTTAGAGTGGAAATAAAGGGGGGACCAATACCTTCACTTGGAGGGAATACAAAAGGTACACCTTGGAAAGGGACCTCTTGAGTGGTAGTCCCAGATGAGGATGCCATCTCTAAACTCTCTAATAACCCCCTAACTACCACGCACAAGAAAGTACTACTCAAACTAAAAGCAACAAGCAAACATGTGAAAGGAGTGGATAAGAGTCAAGAACCTCACAGGACAGGCCAAAAGGATAACTCAGATGGTTTGAGGATTCCTAAAAGGGTCTCCCGATATATGCAAGGTACGTGGGAGCTCAAATCGGTATTAGTGTTGTCTAATGCATAATCATTCACAAGGGGGCTTCCGATATACAATTGAGTACATGAAGTACCTTTCTATATACCTCAAGGGTATGTGAAAGGCCATTCGATATACTGACGGTACGTGGTAGAACCATGGAAGTCCCAAGATGTAATGCGAACAAGTAATGACAGCTCCTACACTTAACGATGCCCAAACACGTCTCTAACTTATCACTCAAATTGCTAAAAGTTTTAACCTAGTACTACCGTTAATTTTATCTTGTGCGTTTAGGTGGAACCATGGAGTGAAAACTTGAATTTAAAGAAGATGCATACTGATCTATATGATAATTCAAGTTTTCCTCTTCAATGAAATTCTACCTAAGAGAGGGAGAAAGATTTACTTTTCTTCCCAAGAATGCACACCCAAATGCAAATGCAATTCTATCTTTTCAAACGAAAAGTGAAATATCAATGCACCCCAAACAATCTTCAAAGCAAATAAAAAAGAGATCTATAGAACATTTAACATAAATAAACCAGAAATGTTTTCTATCTTTTCATGCTTGAAAAATATGCATAAAAAAATCAATGCAAAGATGATTTCACTAATGTTTCCATACAAATCTAACTCTAATGCACACAAAGCTGAAAACATATACTTCTAAATGAAAGTAAGATATAGAGTTTCAAACAATCATGCACAAAACAAGAAGAAAATCGTTCAACAAGCTTGCGAATAAAGAAAAAGAGAGGGAAAACTAAAACTTCTCTTTAAAACAGACAAGGAAATGAAGAACCAATCTTTCCTACCAAGCACTAAAATAACAGCATGCAAAAGGAAACAGGAATTGCCCCAAGCAAAGAAAGACTCAAAACAACATGGATCACTCATGCATTCCAAGTCCAAAACAAACCAAAGCCTACACATGAAAATGAAATGTATATTTCCAATTCCAATGAATAATATCTACAGAAAAGAGCAAGAGGTTTCAAGTGACGCAAATAATGCAAAATCCAATGCAAGGAACATCAACTCTCTTTGAATGCAGAGGAAATACAACAATCAAAGCAACTGTAGAATACACAATTCATGGCCCCGGCTGTGAGGGAGCATTTTTTTTTAAAATACACTTCATTTTCATCAAAATGTAAGCCAAAAACACACAAAAATCAAAATATAAAGTCTGGAACAGGGCCTACCTGGCACTGCATAGATGAAGCTACTGACAGGTGGTTTTGAGGCAGAACTACTTCTTTCTCATTGGATTGAGGTGGTGGCACCACATATTACTAACTGGACTTACGCGGTGGCACCGTTCCTTGCCAACAGAACATGTGTGGTTCCCTCTAAAAATCCAAAACACAAAGAGAACGATAAATCAAGTCAGAAAAAGACTAGATTAGGGTAAAGGCTGATAGATTGAGTATAAAAATAGAGCATAAAAGGTCAAAATGATTCAGATCTGAACAAATCTAGAAGTTTCAAACCCAAAAGGACTAAGTCAGAAAGTAGATTTGACTGAAGAGAGTTGGAGAAGGAGCCTGGATTCGGACAAGAGTTGCAGACTGAGGAACATTAGAACAACTGACATTGCTTTTCCCTGGCAGAGTTGCCAGATTTGTTAGCTGGAATATTTCATCTCCTATAGACAGCAAGGTGTTCAACTGGTCTGAATGGTTCATATACAGAACAAATAGAGGATAGAGGTTGAAGACTCTCCCTAGACACTCTAGATACCTAGAATGTAATGCTTCGATTGTTACCCTGTGTACCTGCAATAAGCTTGAACACGCAAACATATCGAAACCACCAGAATATAATCTACTAATCTATGTTAGTGACAAAGGAATCTAACAACATACATGCGAAATCATACAACAACAACATATGTGGGACATAAATCAACTTGCATGAAAGAAATATAAATAAGTTTACAACCAAGCCTTAGTGTTGACATGCATATCCATGAAACCGAGCATTCGCATCCCCAAAAGCTCCGAATATAGCTCTCTATACAATCCCAAATGGTCTTGGGCCAAGTGATCAATCCAACCGCATAACAATACCTTAAGAGTTCTCCCTCTCAACCATGGCCATAAGCTTGCATTTATAAGTCTTAATGGATAGGGTAGGTTGAGAGATTAGTGGGTGAGGTATCCTCTAAGATCCTAGGATGAGGGATCTCAAGCTCAACTGACCCACAATAGTAGGGATAAGGGAGGACACGAGGTTTATCATCTAGAAGCCTTGAGAAACTTCTCTTTTTCCCTTTTTACCGAGGGTACTGTGTTTCTCCTTCAATGATAGAACGGTTCTGGTAATAATTGCTTATGGACCAAGCGCCATAAGCAGTGGCACCGCTTGTGGGGAACAGGGGATGGGCGGTGTGAACAAGGGTACCACTTCTAGATAAAGGGGAAAGCACAGTGCTAGGAATTTTCATAGAAGATTGATGATAACCATGAGTTTCCACTCCAAGATCTAGGATTCAGGGCAAGTAGGCATGTCAAACCTCTTATCACATGACGGTGACAAGATTTTGGTATAACAGTACCCAGGGTCTTAGTATTGTCTTTGATAAAGTACGATTCTATCAATGTGATTACAATGTTCTAAATTCGAACATTGTAGAAACCACTTGATTAACGACCAATGATGTGAACCGTTAACAAGTGCGAGGGAGATCACCATTGATGTTTGTGATTCCCATGGTACCCTAGTACAATCTACTGAGTGTGAATAGATGTCCTGATGTCGAACACCTAGTCGATTCTATCAATCAAAGTTCAATGATGTGAACCTATGTTGAGAGCGAGAGAATATGTCATTAAGGCATACAAATCTCAAGGTACTAAATTTATTTCCACGACTATTTCCTAGATGATGAGCTGATGTTGACAGGAGTAGTCTCATCGAAGGAGGGCCATGATCAATCCCACATCGATGAGACGAAGCTCAGAAGAAAGTTCTGGAATGATGTGAATGAGGTAACCATAAGACCAACTCAAAAGTACTGACACAGAGACTATTTTCACTACAGAGGTAAACTTCTTCAACTTCCCTTTGAGCATCAAGCAGCACGACACAAGACTTGGCAGCATGACTAGACCAGAAAAACACACAGTGCGACGACAGACAATGCATTCTTTTGAAAAAATAAAAGGAGTGACATGAATCATGAAAGTGGATTGTCATGAAAATCAGCTGGATACCGAATTGAATGAAATGATATGCAGACAAGTTCCATGTTCAAAGGTAATGACCAACTTCCATTTATTTGCAAAATGATTCCCTTCCCATAATTTCCCCACCATGGTTGATGAGTACCTCCTTTCATTTTTACGAGTTCAAAGAGGGTAACAAACACTCGTTATAGCTCGTCTGAAGACAAGTCCAAACTCATATGTTTTATGAACCTGAGAGAGAAGGGGTTCATTCCCAAAAGGGGGTCTCTCAATGTTTAATTTAAAGAGTCCAATGAAATTTAACTAGATATCGTTCATGTTTAGAGAGTTTGAACGACCATGAAAGAAGACTCCATAGGGTTCTTTTTCGTAAAATAGTTCATCTGAACTGAAAAAGTGATAACCTACTATTAGACGAATGACTCTTCAGTGTTTTAATGAGCATGAAGAAGACAAGATTACTCGACAATATTTTCATATTTAGGGATTCTAAAAAGAGCTTAAAGGAGACTCCATTAGAATTTTTCATGTTTTAATCCAGAGCATGAAGAATTAATAAACTAAGCTCAAACCACTTTTCATGTTTTAACCAAAGCGCGAAAAATGAAAAGAAAGCTCAACACCATCTTACTATTTTTAACGAGCTCGAAGATCAGTTGAAAGAATGCTCGAAGATTGGTTTCATTTTTACGCAAGCTCGAAACCAATGGGTAANCAAAGGTTGGAATATTCCCCCCAACATGATTGCTAGCAAAGTTTACCCCTAACATGGTTGCTAGGGGCTCGAAATGACCCCCAATATTCATTTCATTTGATGATTCTTCTTCCATACCCAACCTAAAAACCTGGTTACTAATGTGAAAATGTTCACCAATGGGGTAGGAAGAACGAGAATGGGGCAGGTGAAAAGAAGGTTCAAGTTCTAACACTAAAGGGAAGACTTGAATCAAAGGAAAGGGATTTGTTTTAGTTTTTCACAAGCTTGAAACATAAGGTAACTATGCTTGGAACATGGTTTCATTTTTATGCAAGCTTGAAACCAAAAGGTAAACTATGCTTGAGGAGACCTACTTCATTTTTTAACAAGCTTGAAATAGAAAATGAACTATGCTCAGGAATGGTTTCATTTTTATGTAAGATTGAAATCAAAAGGTAAACTATTCTTGAGGAGATCCATTTCATTTTTTAATGAGATTGACATAGAATGGGAACTTTTCTCATAGGCATCTGTTTCATTTTTTAACGAGCTTGATGCAGAATGGGAACTTTGCTCAACCTTGCTCCTACCAAACATGATATCCATAGGTTGGTAGGTTTTCCCCTCTACATAAAATCTAGAATCTTAGCTCCATTACGATGTTCATATACTAGATCCCTACCCCCCATTTTACCTATGATGGGAAGAAGCTAACTAGAAGAAGTGGAAGGAACCACAAGAACATGTGGCACATTTACGGCAGTCTGATTAACAGGAGTGATGTAATGGTCAAGTGTAACAAAATAAAGATGATCAATGGTGACAATCTTCCCATCATGGGGAAAATGAATAACTCTAAAGAGTGTGGACACTACGGCTTTCATGGCATAAACATAATCACATCCAAGGAGCAGATTGAAATCTAAAGGACCTTGGACCACCCATTAGAGGAAATTTGGGGTCTAAAATAGGCCTTATAAGAAAACATGTCAACAACAAGTTCTTGTGATTTGGAATTCAAGAACCAATAGAATTTCAATAAAATGAGTCAACCATAATGGTTGAATTGACATATTTGTCATAAAAAAATTTACTTTTTTTGTTCATATTTTTGACATATCTCCCTGTGTTTTTACAAAAATTTCAATCAGGAGAGCTCGATGGATGTATAATTTTATTCTTCATCCAACAAGTACCCACACTACATACTTTTGATAGACCCTGCTACCCGAAAAACATGAAATCCCTGAAAACATGTGATGATGTCACATTTTTTAGGTATTTCTTGTTTTCGGTGTAGTGAGTTCTATCAAAAGTATGCAGTGTGGGTACTTTTTGGATGCAGAATCAAATTTTGCATCCAACAAGCTCTCCCGATCAAAGTTTGAGTAAAAACACAGGGAGATATGTCGAAAATACGAACACAAAAAATAGTTTTTTCTTTCTTCCTCCAAATTTAATAAATATTATTTTATTATTTTATTATTTTAACTATTATTTTATTATTTTCGTTAGGAGGCCCATTTTAGACCTCAAAATTCTTCTAATGATAACATCAATACAGATAGTTTTCCCTCCTATTAATAAGGAAGGTTCCCTAAAGGTGCTGTTGAGGCCTAGAAAATCGTAGGCAACAACAGCAAGGGATTCTCCCCAGTCAACGTTCCCAACTAGCCCGTGACTGTTTGGTATGGGGAATCTGTTTGGTTTGCGTTCTGGCTACCGTAGGTCAAAGTAAAAAAAAACAAAGGTTTTACCAGTTGCGGCCAGGCCCACCGTGTATTTTTGTATTTTTTATTTAAGTACGATATGCATATGCCTAATTAACCATGCAGGGTGATAAAAATGCAGAGAGTAGTCACAATGTGATGCACAGGTTCTTACCTCTCATCTTAGACTCACAAGCATCCAAGTCATGCAAGGAAATAAGTACTAACTAAACTATCTCTAGAGAGCTGGGTATTCATTCATGAGTAATGCACCCCTGTTCATATGTTATGGAAAATAACAAATAGCTGTTCTTATAACCAAACATATAAACATGAATAAAAGTATATACGATAAGATAGCTCATCAACAATTAAAATTTTCATTACTCATAGTGGAAAAGACATCACATAGGTATTGGAGAACATTCAAACAAGAACATAGGTTCAAGAAATTAGAACACTCTTATAGCTAATGAGGTACAGCTGAAAACAAAATAGTTCACATTCATAATTGCTCATTTAATCACATTGACATATTCCACATAGCACTTCCTCCAACAGGCACAATTTGCAGTCTCTGATTGTAAAACGAAATAGTTCCTCTTACAAGCAAATGGTTTACAAGTTTTTCCAGGGAAAAAAATCCCCCCCTAAGTTCTACTTTGAAATATTTAAACTACAACGGCTGACCGCCTGGGCTGCCCCCAAATGTATGACCTTTCAGTTCCCCAACGCTTCATATTCCTCTATTTTTTTTTAATTTTTTTTTCTTCGCATGCTCATGATTGGCTGGGTAACTGCTGGACCTTTCAGAGCTGCTCCTTTGTCACCATTCATTTTGTCTTTTCCTTCAGTTGTTCTTCTTGTGATCCTGCTTTTTTCGGCTCTACCTCCACCAAACGGCCCATTATTCCTTCGCGCCGCGGTAGTCTGAAAACGTCTTCTGAGTCCACCTGCGATTCAACAAAGTGTATCATTAATTGGGACTACATTATAAAACAAAGCAGCAAATTATACCAACTGAAATGGCCAATCCAAAAGAAATGGCCAGTTGGACCACCATTATTAGAATTTTATCAAACGCCGACATTACTATTTTGTTTATCCATGGGTTTGCACAAAACCACCAACGATAGGAAACGAGGACTCATCAGCCGCTCAAAATACCAACATCAGAAGGGTAGACCAATCCACAGGAGGGAATAATTTAAATCGGCAATTGGAGGATATTAACATCGGAGGCTAAAAGGCTTTCCCAGCCGCAACAGTGGAAGAGACATAGGTTACGGACAAGTGATCGAAAGGCGGGAAAATTCCCAATTGGAAATCGGAAGGGTAACCACATTGGAAGCCAAATGAATTTCCCAACCGCAACTGCGGAAGAGAAAAACCACGGGTTCGTGACGAAAAGGGTCAACACGCATCGGCAGTCGGAGCTCTTTATGCTTCGGACGCTAAGCCATTTTGGGAGCCACAACGGTGGAAGGGAAAAAGACAAAAGCAGCAGATTTAATATAGTGTGACGCCCGATTTAACAGAAAAATTAAGTGTCTGGAAGCTCTTTGTTTTTAAAAAAGAAAATCAGCAAAGGTTTAAAACCAATTTTACTTCCGAAACCACAAACTCAAATAACAAAAGATCCGATTTATCACTGGCTAGTAAACCAAACTCACATCTGCGATCAATCACAAAATTCAAACACAGGCAACCCTTGAACCTGGCTAAAAATCAGTCTGCACAATCATTCAAAATTAAAACCTGACCAATAAGTTCCAGGATCCTATGATTTAAGAACAATGCTAAATCATGAGGAGGGGCCCAAAATTTTAAGAAATTTGGGGAGAACAGTTGCGGCTGCAACAACTAGAAATCACCTGGTGAACCTAGATCTCTGGGCGATTTTTCTTTGAGTGACAGACTGTTTAACAATAAATACATCTATTGAATTACTCCAACTATTCGCATTTCTCAAATGGCAGAAGTGTGTACCTTTAATCATGGATGATAGTCCAATTTGGGAGAGTAGAAACCAAGATTTTCAAGTCCAGATAACTCTGTTGAGGCCAGAGGATGAGTTTCATTATTACTTTTGTTTTAAGGTAGTAGATATCTTGGACACCATAGGTTTGTAGCATATCATAAATAGAAATATTCGTTTGTTCCTCATTCCCATGCCACTTTAGCACTTTCTGTGCTTCTGGACTTTTGTCCCTTTTTATATGAGTCCTCCTGCATGCCTTTCTTACTGAATTTTAATTCAAGATCCTCTATCCCATAGTGTCTTTATGTGTGAGTGGTGTACTTCATGTTTCAGCTCACGGATGGAGAGGATCTTTCGGCAATTTAGTACTTATGATCCAGCATTTGCTTTGATGTATGATGCTTGCATAGGAGTTTTTGACTCTTATTTGCCTTTTAGGATTCATATCTTGGCATGGGATCATTTATATTTAATATATTGTTCACCTTGCTCCTTTCCATGGGTTCTTTGCTGTCACTCCTTAGAACATTTTAGGTGTGACGTGGATGGAGCCTCAAAATAGTATTCCAGACTCTTCAAATACAGTTTATTTCACAGGGGTTAAGTAGGACTTCAATACACACAGAGCTTATTTGAGAAAACTGCTAAACTGGAAGAAGTTCTTTTAGACAAGCAACAACACACAGTCTGATGCCCAAAAATGTCTATCATTCCTAAAAATTTTGGTGTTCCCCATGCAACCACAGGCTCGTTCCCTTTATTGAAATCGAGACAACTCAAACTAAAACCAAATGAAAAACATGACTCAAAAGACAGCCAAACAGATTATTTATATACAAGACAGAAGAACTCAAAGAAACTCAGAAAAAATAAGACTTGAGAACCAAACTGTTTACTGGTAAGTAGTCCTCCCACCCCTGTAAATATTGCAATTTATAAGTAGAAGGGCCAAGCTTTGCCGCAATTTGAAAAGGGCCTACCCACAATTGCTGGAATTTAGTATGTTTTCCTTTCTCATCGTGGGGGTGATCCCACTTGAGAACCAGATCTCCCACTTCAAACTCTTTTGTCCCTACCTTATGTTTGTCAAACCATTTCTTTATTACCTCATGTTGTTGCTTAAAGTGCTCTCTGGCTTTAGATCTAGCCTCTTCTTTTTTCAGGGGATTATTTATCCTTATTTGCAACACTTCATCATTTGACCCTCTAGACTCTTAAGCTATTAGGGAAGAAGGTAGCATGATATTGGGAGGAAGAATGGCTTCTTTATCATAGACAAGGGTATATGGTGACACTCCTATAGCAGAATTGGGTGTGACTCTATCGGCCCAAAGGGCATTTGGTAGCCCTGAGTGCTAGCTCCTCTGATTTTTCTATCACAGTCTTCTTTAAAATTCTAATCAGATTTTTGTTAGTGGATTCAACTAGGCCATTTCCTTGTGGATAGTAATTAGCAAAATAATGCAATTTAATCCCTTTATCATGGGAAAAAGCAGTTAGTTTGATTGATGAAAAGTACGTAGCATTGTCAAAAACTAACGAAACTAGAAATCCAAACCTGGTCATGATGTGATCCTATAGGAAGCTGATGACCTCGTCTTGATTTATTTTGCGCAGTGGGACTGCTTCAACCCAGCGAGGGAAATAATCGGTCGCGGTCAGAATGTACTTGTGTTGTAGGGAGGAATTTGGTTTTATTTCTCCAATGATATCCAACCCCCATTGCTCGAAGGGCTCTGTGATCATCACAGGTTTTAGGGGTGCAGCTGCTTTAGGTTGTCTCCCACTACACCTTTGGCAATTATCACACTTCCTGACATGTGCGTGTGTATCTTTGAAGAGCGTAGGCCAATAGTAACTGGCTCTGAGGATTTTGTGGGCTGTAGTGTCCCTTGAATAATGTCCCCCAGCAAGACCGTCATGCAATTCTGACATTAATTTATTTGCATCTTCTTTCTCTAAGCATCTGAGAAGAACTCCGTCATAATTTTTTCTAAACAATATTCCCTCAACAATTTGATAGGAAGCTGATTTAAGACGCAGCGCTCTTCTTTGCTTAGAATTCCAATGTTCTAGCAACAGCCCTACCTGTAGGTAATGCACGAGGTCTCTATACCAACATTCAGGAGTTGTAAACAAAGGACATACCTCCATTACATGTAATTCGGCTTCATCCTCCCAGGCATGTTCTTCATTTCTTCCATTTTCAGTCATCAGTTTGCACAACCCTTGTCCTTTAACTATAGAGGTTGGCTTGAATTCAAGGTCGTACCCTTGAAGAGCTGTTACCCGGTTTCCCCTTCTTTCTCCTAACTCCTTCTGTACAAGAAGGGACCTTACAGCCGGGTAGGGGACGATCACCTTGGTTCAATTTTTTAAAATATAAGGCTTGAATTGATTTATTGCTTTAAATACTACGTAAGCTTGTTTATCAATGGCTAGATAATTTAATTCGGTCCCTTGCAGACCAGTGCTCATGAAAGATATTGGGAATTCATCCCCCCCATTTTCCTTTTGGGTAAGTACAGCTGCCAGTGAATCATCGGATGCAAAGGTATACAGAAGAAAATATTTGTCTAAATCTGAGCTTTTCAGGGAGGGTGCATGTGCAACAGCGGTCTTGATTTTGCTGAATGCATTCTTCTCAACCTCAGTCCATTTGAATTGTGCATTTTGCTTCACCATCTGCTGCAACGGCTTGACAATCTGAGGGAAATCAGGCACAAATCTTCGCACGAAGTTTATAGTTCCCATAAATGATTGCATCCCTTTTTTATTATGGGGCAAGGGAATTTGTTTAATGGCCTTAATTCTTTTTGGGTCTATAGAGATTCCTTGCTTTGAAACTATGTGACCCAACAATTTTCCCTCCATGACAACGAACACACACTTTTTGGGATTGAGCGAGATGCCATATTTCTGACAGCGTTCAAAAATATTCCTTAAATGAAATGCGTGCTCTTCTCTCTTCTTTGAGAATATCGTAATATCATCAAGGTACACTACAGCACTACGGCCAATCAATCCGTGGAAAGCTATGTCCATAGCCCTCTGAAACATTGCTCCAGCATTTATAAGCCCAAAGGGCATCCTTCTATAGGCAAAGGTTCCCCATTTGGTCTTGAACATTGTCTTCAATCTGTCTTCTTTGGCTACTAATACTTGATTGTAGCCAGAGAAACCATCTAATAACGAAAACAGTTCAGAACCTGAGACCATTTGTAGCAATTGCTCCATGGGTGGCACATGATAGTTATCTTTATCGAAAGCACGGTTTAAATTCCTAAAATCCACACAGAGTCTGATTTTCTCTAGATTTTTTTCTTACTGGTACCATATTTGATACCCAATTAGAGTGTCTGACCTTAAATATGATTCTAGCATCCATTAATTTCTTCACTTCACTTTGAATCAGCGGTTCCAATTTTGGATGCATTTTTCTTAAAGGTTGCTGATACGGCTTGATGCCAGCTTTGATGGGGACTACATGTTTGATGATGCTGGTATCATATGTTTTCAGATCTTCGTATGTCCATGAAAAAACATCTTTATATTGTTTGAACAGACTGACGAACTTATCTCTTTCTGCTAGTGAACAACATTTACCAAGATTCACAAATTTAGGATTCGTCTCAGTCCCTAAATTGATAAGCTCGAATTGTAGAGATGAGCTGTGGGTCTTCATGTTGGCTGGTATTTTTAACTTTTCATTTAAATTGAACATTTTTTCTAACATTCTGACACCTTTAGGAATGAAATTATCATACTTCAGCTCGGCCTAATGTTCTTCATCGTCTATAATGGCTCCTTTAAATACCTCGTCATTTGTTAAACATTCTATAATCTTCTTGTCATCATCGGACACTCATAGATTGGTGATCATATCAGGTACCGAGGGCCTGAAAAGCAATTCCATAGAGCATCGCTTATTAGTGGGTACGATTCTAGCGGCTGATGTGGCCAACAAGTCAACTGCTGCATTTTTAAGTCTTGGAATTGAAATAATATTGAATGCATTAAAACATTTAAGCAGGTCCCATACCTCATTTTGGTAAGATTTCAAGTGAGGGGAAACACAATGTATTTGATTCCGGATTTGTTTCACAATAATTTCAGAGTCTCCAAAACTTTTAAATTACTTAACTTTAATTCAATCGCTTTCCTCAAGCCTTGCACCAGCGCTTCATACTCAGCTGTATTATTAGTACATTCAAAATCTAATCTACATGAGAGAAAATGTTTATTCTTCAGGGGGTCGATCAGGACACAGCCAGCCCCTGACCCTTCTAACGTCTTAGAGCCATCAAAAAACAAAGTCCAAAAATCATTATCTATTGAATGTGAATCTACTCCTACTGCTAAGTTTACTATGTTACAGTCAATTTCATCAGCCTGTGAGAATCGAAGGAGATCAGGCTGGGTGTCTGATGTGTTGCTGGCTTCTTCTGCTTGGTAGTTTCCTGGTTCCAACTCAATAAAATATTTTCCCAATACAGAATCCACTGGTTCATTCTTCTTATCCAATTGAGTAACGTTGTATTTCATGTGAGGCTCCCTTAAAATCTCAATCTAGTTCGGACTTCCTCTGTATGGCAGCCACAGATGCGACCAATCTGAGGAAAAATATCAATTTAGTTTGGCTGACCAATCTCTCCTCAGAACAAGACCGTAAGCATCTGGTATATCAGCCACCACGATATTAATGACTTGGCACACTTTATCATTGGATGCCAGACGGACTAGGACATCTTCCATCTCACCCATTACCTTTACATCTGTCCTGTCCAACTGAACAACTCTCCAAGTAGATGGCTTGGGATGCCCGTTTATCCTTTTACAGACTGATATGGGCATGACATTAACTGACGCCCCTGAGTCTACCAAGCAGTTATGTACATTATGATTGAAAATTTGAAATGTGAGGAAAGGTGGATGTTTGCTTTTAGACTTACCTCCAACGCTGGTTTCGTCGATTTCTTCTTCTTCCCGAGGCTGATTATAAGTGGGCATCCCCTCATCCGAAGCTTCAAGTGCTTTCAATAATCTTTCCTTTTGCTATGGTACTTTACACATTTCAAACAGTGAAACATTTGCCTTAATTTTCTTTATGTCCTCCACGATATCATAATCCATCTGTGACTCAATGAGGTGTGGTTTATTAGCAGTCACCTTTTCTTCATTGGGCTTGGACAGTGTATCTTTTTTCCTAGGATCTTGGCTGGTAATAGTGAATTCTGGAATCTTATCACCTAAGGATTTATTTATAAATTTCTTTACATTTCTTTGCAGCCTTTTGATCTTTGGTAGAATGAGACTGTTTTCTTTAATTGGCCCTTGGCTCCTTGTTGCCACCTTGGTTTCCATAACGTCCTTGTAGCCTTGATTCTTTTCCTCTTTCGCATCAAATAACGAAATGGAATCCCACAAAACCATGGTTTCCTCTTCTTGTTCCTTTGTTGACGTAGTATTCGCTTTTCTCTCTTCATCTCCATCTTCTGTTAATCTAGAATCCAACAGCTGATTCATGACCAACGTCATCGAATTTATCAATTGAGGACAATTCTTTTCAGAGTGTGGCTATTGGTGGAAAGTGAAAAAATTGTCCATGCCTACCTCTGTTAAATTCATAGATGCAGTATTGTGAGGAGGAGGTTGATACTGATTGTTATCCTCTCTTTTCTTATAATATGGCTTATAAAACTTTTGTGTTTCCTTCTCTTTCTCCAAATTTATGATTTTGTTGGAAAGCTTTTGCATCATTTTTGCCATATTTTCATAATTTGGCAATTTTTCTTCCTTAGGCTTAGTAAACAAAAAGGATTTCCATCCTGCACCTTTCTCTCTTGACTGTTCTGGATAATCTTCAATACTTTCTCTTTCAACTTCCACTATTTGTGCCTCTTCATAGGTTTCCGTCAAAGTAGGATTCGCCCTACCTTTGGCAAACATGGCCAAATCAGGGCCTAAAGTTGAGGTATAATATTCAATCAAGACATTGTCCGAAGGTTTGTCAGTGTCAAAAAAGTTCTTGAGGTATGCTGCAAATCTTTGAGTAAAACTGTGCACTTTCTCCTTTCTCTCTTTCTTCAAAGCGCATAGCCCTTTCATGAGGGCTGCATGAGTCTTTTGAATCACATACTTACTCCTAAAAATTATCTCGAAGGTATCCCAATAAGGGATAGAGTTAGCAGGAAACCCAAAATACCATGAGGCCGCAGCTCCTTTAAGGGTATGCAGGAATAGTCTACAAACTACATCCTCATATTCCCCAGCCCTCAACCCTTCTATCGCCAAGTAAACACTTTGCAGGTGATCATCTACTAGTATCTTCTCATTTGGGTCGAACTTGGGCAGCATCTTCTCAAAGGATTGAGGTAAATCATGTAGTGGAGGTGTTAGATTTAAAGGTGATCTAGCTCTCCATACAGGTGGTGGATTAGGCGGGTTAGGTGGTTGATTGGCATTTATGTCTGCCATGAGTCTGGGTGGAGAGTGAAGAGGTGAGCCAATAGGAGTGTGAGCAGGAGAACTGTGACGGGTATCTGGGCCTTCTTGATTCAAAGGTAGTACAACTTCTTATAAGGTTGTTTCTACAAGTTCTTCCCAGTATCCAACCAACACTGAGTCTTCTACTATGGGACGATCTCTCTTTTTATACTCTCTTCTGGGCAATTCAGGGATAATTGGAAATCCTCCAATTTCCTTTACATATGCCCTGGTGTGTCTTCTTAGGTCATTAACAAATTCATTGCCAACAAAATATAGATGTTCTCTATTCCTTTCTTCCGGAATTGGATTATGAAGTCCACTGATTTCAGAACTATTACCGGTGGAATAATCTTGGGAAAACGGGTTTCGTCGGCCAGCCATGCACTGGAGGCCCTCCTTCTAGAGCCAGAACTATTGAGGCCTAGAAAATCGTAGGAAACAACAGGAAGGGATTCTCCCCAGTCAACGTTCCCAACTATCCCGTGACTGTTCGGTATGGGGAATCCGTCCAGTTTGTGGTCCGGCTACCGTAGGTCAAAGTAACAAAAAACAAAGGTTTTACCAGTTGCGGCCCGGTCCACCGTGTATTTTTGTATTTTTTATTTAAGTATGATATGCATATGCCTAATTAACCATGCAGGGTGATAAAGATGCAGAGATTAGTCACAATGTGATGCGCAGGTTCTTACCTCTCGTCTTAGACTCACAAGCATCCAAGTCATGCAAGGAAATAAGTACTAACTAAACTATCTCTAGAGAGCTGGGTATTCATTCATGAGTAATGCACCCATGTTCATGTGTTATGGCAAATCACAGATAGCTATTCTTATAACCAATCATATAAACATGAATAAAAGTATATATGATAAGATAGCTCATCAACAGTTAAAATTTTCATTACTCATAGTGGAAAAGACATCACAAAGGTACTGAAGAACATTTAGACAAGAACATAGGTTCAAGAAATTAGAACACTCTTACAGCTAATGAGGTACAGCTGAAAATGAAATAGTTCACATTCAACATTGCTCATTTAATCACATTGACATATTCCACATAACACTTCCTCCAACAGGCACAATTTGCTGTCTCTAATTGTAAAATGAAATAGTTCCTCTTACAAGAAAATGGTTTACAAGTTTTTCCAGGGAAAAAAATCCCCCCCTAATTTCTACTTTGAAATCTTTAAACTACATCGGCTGACCGCATGGGCTGCCCCCAACATATGACCTTTCAGTTCCCCAATGCTTCATATTCCTCTATTTTTTTTTCTTCGCATGCTCATGATTGGATGGGTAACTGCCGAACCTTTTAGAGCTACTCCTTTGTCACCATTCAATTTGTCTTTTCCTTCATTTGTTCTTCTTGCGATCGTGCTGTTTTCATCTCTACCTCCACCAAACGGCTCGTTATGCCTTCACACCGCGGTAGTCTGAAAACGTCTTTTGAGTCCACCTGCGATTCAACAAAGTGTATCATTAATTGGGACTGCGTTATAAAACAAAGCAGCAAATTATACCAATTGAAATGGCCAACCCAAAAGAAATGGCCAGTTGCAGCACCATTATTAGAATTTTATCAAATGCCGACATCACTATTTTGTTTATCCACAGGTTTGCACAAAACCACCAATGACAGGAAATGAGGACTCATTGGCCGCTCAAAATACCAACATCGGAAGGGTAGACCAATCCGTAGGAGGGAAGACTTTAAATCGACAATCGGAGGATATTAACATCGGAGGCTAAACGGCTTTCCCAGCCGCAACAACGGAAGAGACATAGGTTACGGACAAGTGACCGAAAGGCAGGAAAATTCCCAATTGGAAATCGGAAGGGTAACCACATCGGAAGCCAAATGACTTTCCCAGCCACAACGACGGAAGAGAAAAACCACGGGTTCACGATGAAAAGGGTCAACACGCATCGACGGTCGGAGCTCTTTATGCTTTGGATGCTAAGCTGTTTTGGAAGCCGCAACGGCGGAAGGGAAAAATACAAAAGCAGTCGATTTAACATAGTGTGACACCTGATTTAACAGAAAAATTAAGTGTCTGGAAGCTCTTTTTTTTTAAAACAGAAAATCAGCAAAGGTTTAAAACCAATTTTACTTCTGAAACCACAGACTCAAAGAACAAAAGATCCAATTTATCACTGGCTAGTAAACCAAACTCACATCTACGATCAATCACAAAATTCAAACATAGGCAACCCTTGAACCTGGCTGAAAATCAGTCTACACAATCATTCAAAATTAAAACCCGACCAATAAGTTCCAGGATCCTATGATTTAAGGACAACGCTAAATCATGAGGAGGGGCCGAAAATTTTAAGAAATTTGGGGAGAACGGTTACGGCTGCAACAGGTGCATTAGGTCTTCGATTAAAAGCCAGTATCTGATTGGTGGCTAGCACAACCTGAGGATAAATTAAATCTTGCTAAGCAGTTGAGGATAGAATACTAACAGAAGCCCCTTCGTCAACAATAGTGTGAAGTATCTGCCTAACAGTAACATTCACAATTATCTGGAAATGAACACTCAAATGAAGATGACACTCTATTATGTTAATCCAGTCAAAGGAAATAACATCAGTACTTGGAGAGGGTTCTATCGAAAGAGACAAAATTTCATCTTTTCAAGAACAATAAAAACGAAGCATAAAAACTTCGTGAATTTTTGGTTCATTCTCTATTGGAAGAGAAGAAAAAGACAAAGATTTGGTCAAAGTGACTACTTTAGTCTTAACACTCTCTAATGAAAGAGTGGGATGGGGTGGAGATGACGTCAACTCAACCACTTTAACTTCACTCTCCAAAGGAAGAGTTGGATCAATTATAGATGAAACTGAATTGATCACTTGGTCAATTGGCAAGGAATCAAGGGATAAATTACTATCACTTGTTGGAATCACCTGTTGATGATAAATAATATTTTCCAACCAACGCGAAGCTTCATCCATGCTTGGACAAAGAAAAGTACGATGCAAAGCCTTGCATATCAAACAAGGATACAAGACTTTACCCTCATGACCTTTTACCAATGGGTCATTGGTTGAGGGAGTATCATCAACATGATGATTAGAGGTTGATGACACAGATGGTTTGGAACTTTTATACCACTCTTCTTATACATGGGAGAGACCGGGACACTCCTTAAGAAGGTGGTCCCCCTTGTAAAGCTTACAAGGGAACTTGGGTTTTTCGAACGTTCTCTTAGAATGAACACCATTAAGTGCAGATAGTTGCTTCTTTTTCACTTTCTTATCGTTCTTCTTTTTACCCTTCCCTTTCTTCTTCTCCTTATCCATCTAACTACTAACCATAGAGCTTTGGGTCAAGCGAAGAAGAAGAAAGGGATGAAGCCACATCTGACAAAGAAGGAGAGGGATTAGGTTGAGGTTGATCCTCTCTTGGAGGAGAGGTGACATTTGAGACATTAGGTGTAACAAGAATTACCAGATTAAACAACCAGACCGGTAATCCTATAGTTAATCCAGGAATATTTAGAGTAGCAATAAAGGGAGGGACTCCTTAGGAAAATTAATAAAATAATAGTTAAAATAAAAAAATAATATTTATTAATTTTGGAGGAAGAAAAGAAAAAACTACTTTTTCGTATTTTCGACATATCTCTATGTTTTTACTCAAATTTCGATCGAGAGGGCTCATTGGATGCGGAATTAAATTACGCATCCAACGAGTACCCACTTGGCATACTTTTGATAGGCCTCGTCACCCCAAAAACAAGAAACACTTGTAAAAAAAAATTGATGATGACATCATCATCACATTTTTCATGTATTTCTTGTTTTTGGGGTGGTGGGGCCTGTCAAAATTTTAATTCCGCATCGAACGAGCTTTCCCGAATGAAATTTGAGTAAAAACATAGGGAGATATGTCGAATATACGAACAAAAAAAGTAGTTTTTTTTATGATACCTATCCCCAAATTTATATTAAAAAATAGTTTAGGAGGTGCTCCCTTTTGAATTTTAAATAATTTTGATTGGCGAATACATGATGACATGGAATTTGTATTATTTTTGGAAGGCCCATTTTAAATTGAAATTTCCTCTAATGGATGTCTAATGCACAACTGTTCACAAGGGGCCTTCATATATACAATCGAGTACGTGAAGTACCTTTCGATATACCTCAAGGGTATGTGAAAGGTCGTTTGATATACCAACGGTACATGGAAGAACCGCACAAGTCCTGGATTATAGTGTGGACAAGTAATAATAGCTCATATGCTTAACGGCGCTCAAACACGTCTCTAACTTATCACTCAAATTGCTAAAAGTTTTAACCTAGTACTAGCATTAATTTTATCTTGTGCATTTAGGTGGAACCATGGAGTGAAAACTTGAAATTAAAGAAGATGCACAATGATCTATATGATAATGCAATTTTTCCTCATCAATGAAATTCTACCTAAGAGAGAGAGAGAGATTTACTTTTCTTCCAAAAAATGCACACCCAAATGCAAATGCAATTATATCTTTTCAAATGAAAAGTGAAATGTCAATGCACCCCAAACAATATTCAAAACAAATAAGAAAGAGATCTAGAAAAAATCAAACTGAAATAAACCAAAAATGTTTCTTATCTTTTCATGCTTGAAAAAGATGCATAAAAACTTAATGGAAAGATGATTTCACTAACGTTTCCAAACAAAACTAACTCTAATGCGGGAAAAGATGAAAAAAGATATTTCTTCTTGATGAAAGTAAGATCTAGAATTTCAAACAATCATGTACCAAACAAGAATAAAATCATTTAACAACGCTTGCGAATAAATAAAAGGAGAGAGAAAACTAAAACTTCCCTTTGAAATAGACAAGGAAACGAAGAACCAATCTTTCCTAGCAAGCACTGAAAAAATCAACATGCAAAAGGAAACAAGAATCACCCCAAGCAAAGAAATACTCAAAACAATATGGATCACTCATGTATTCCAAGTCCAAAACAAACCAAAGCATACACAAGAAAATGAAATGTATATTTCCCAATTCTAACGACTAATATCTACAGACAAAAGTAAGAGTTTTCAAGCAAAGAAAAGAATGCAAAATCCAATGTAAGAAACATAAACTCTCTTTGAATGCAGAAAGAAAACAACAATCAAAGCGACTACAAAATATACAATTCATGGAGCATTATTTTTTTAAAATATAGTTCATTTACATCAAAAAGTAAGCCAAAAACACAAAAAAATACAAATACAAAGTCTGGAACAAGGCATACCTGGAACAACACAGATGAAGTTGCTGATAGGCGGTTTTGAGGCAGAACCACTTCTTGCTCATTGGACTCAGGCGGTGGCACCGCTTCTTGCCAAAGGAACATGCGCGGTTCTCTGTAATCACCCAGAAAAGTAGGAGAGAGAAAAATCAAGTTAGAAATGCCAAAAATCTCATAAAAACTGATGAATATACCGCAAAACAAAGCACAAAAAGTTAAGGTGTGAATATTTCAAACCAAAACTTTCAGTAGATCAAATGGAGATCTGACTACAAAGATAGGAGGTTGGACTCTCCCTAGATCTGGATAATCACTTGAATGGAATGCCATGATGCTTCTGTCAAAGGTTTTCTTCACTATCCTCACAGAAGAACCTGTAAAATATGGAAGACAACAAAGAAAACATGATAGCATACAATATAATCAACTAGATATATGCTTATGAGAAAGGAATCAAGCAATATAAACACATGAAATAGTAAATATGGGAAATAAAATATATTATTTATTAATAAATGATTGGAGATACTACAACCTTCATGCCTTGGTGTTGAGAGTTCCTTCCAATGGCTCCTTGCCTCTAACTTCACCTTGCCTCCAAAGACTCAAGAATGATTTTGGCAGAGTTGGGGTATGAAACACAATTCTTCCTCTTTTGTCCCATGGGGGATGAGCTAATACTTAAAGGCATGGTAGGAGAGGTATGGTTGAGGATCTTATGGGTGAGGTACAGATTAGATCCTAAAAGGGAGGATCTCGAGCTCCAGCTAGTTCTAAACCATAGGGATGAGGCTCCACATAGGAAAGCTTCGAGATTCCTCTCAAATATTCTCTTTTTTCCTTCAAAACTCGAGTACCGCTTTTACAAAGAAGAAAACAGGTGATGATAAGGGAGCACCGATTTTGGAAGTAAGGGAAAGAGTGATGGTACCTCTCTTTTCTGATGTATCAGGAGTGGTTCTGGCTCTTTTCTTTTTGGGTAACGCTTTTTGTTAATGGGGAAAGAGCATTACGAACTCAAAAGAGGGAAAATTGCAAGGGGTTAATTTATTCTTTCATTTATCTAGGGAAAACATTGAGGGATTGGATCATACAAAGGGATACCTATCTCATAAAATGAGGGTGACTAGATTTCAGTATAACAAAGATCCCTCGCAAAGTATAATGGCTATAGGGAAACGATAGGCAATATACTTTGAAAGAACAAGGTATAGTGTCGAGGCAAAGGTCCAAAGGATGAAACTTCTCAAACATCACCAACTTTCTGCAACATATTTTGATACATGTCCCAAACGAATCACAACATGGCTGCCGACCAATACAACGTAGATCCATGTGAGATACAAAAAATTCATGGATACTAAAATACAGCGTAGATCCATGCGAAGATGACTCAAGTTTGGACATAGATGCCAGACATACAATGTAGATCTATGCCATACAAATGCAAATCTGAGCACGACCATGAACATACAAATGTGGATCCATGCTAGGACTCATACAAATACTCCATCACAACCTCGGGAAAGCAATGAACGCTTAGCAAATACCCAGGGTCTTCGTCTCATCTTCCAAAAAGTACGAGTCTATCCATGTGATTACAATGATCTGAAGTCAAACATGGTAGTAAGCACTTGATTACCAGTCAATGATGTGAATCGTTAACAAGTGTGAGGGAGATCAGCATTAATTTCAATGATTCCCAAGGTACTCTAGTACAATATACTGAGTGTGAATAAAGGCCTTGGTGTCGAACACCCAACAAAGTATTTCGATCAAAGGTCAATGATGTGAACATATGTCGAAAGTGAGAGAATCTGTCATTATGGCATAAATATCTCAAGGGACTAAACTTGTTTCTAAGACTAATTCATGGATGATGATTTGACATCGACGGGAATAGTCTTGTCGAACGAGGGCCATGGTGAATCCCACATCGACGACATGAAACTTGGAACAAAGTTATGGAATTCTGTAGCTAATGTAACGATAGGAATGACTCAAAAGTAACTGATTCAAAAAAAAATAATTAACTGCAGGTGTAAACTCTCAAAACAGTTTCCCTTTTGAACATAAGGTGGCACAACCAAAGACTTGGCAGCATTGAATTGACGAGGTGAAACATAATGCGACAATGGAAAATGCAATCTTTGAGAGAGTTAAAGGAGTGGCATGACTCATGAAAGTGGATTGACTCGAAAACAAGCTGAGTACCCAATTGACTAAATGAAATATAGACAAGTGCCATGTTCAAAGGTGACTAACAACTGCCATTATTGAAAAATGTTTTCCCTTTCCCTTCATTTCCCCATCATGATTGATGAGTGCCTCTTTTCATTTTTACGAGTTCAAAGAGGGTAACAAACAATCATTTTAGCTCATCCAAAGATAAGTCCATTCCCATATATTTCATGAACCTAAGAAAGGAGGGGTCCATTCCCAAAAAAGGGTCTTTCAATGTTTAGTTTAACGATTCCAACAAAATCTAACACGGTGTAGTTCATGTTTAGAGAGTCTGAACAAACTAATGAAAAATCCAAAGGGTCCTTTTTCGTATGATTTAGTCCCTAAGGCCCGAAAAATTATAAAATTATACCTTAGAGAACTCTTCCAGTCATGATTGGATGGAGTGTTCCTTTTTTGTAAATAGTCCATCCAAACCAAAAAAGAAATAACCTACCGTCAGAGAGATGACTCTTCAAATACTTTTACGAGTATGGAGAAGACAAGTACTTGACTATCTTTTCACATTTTAAGAGTTTGAAAAGAGATTGAAGAATACTCTATTAACCTTTTTCATGTTTGAATCCAGAGCACGATAAAGTAACAAAATAAGCTCAAACCACTTTTCAGGTTTTAACCAGAGTGCGAAAAATGAAAAGTATGCTCAACACCATCTTACAGTTTTTAACGAGGTTGAAGATTAGTTGAAAGAATGCTCAAATATTGGTTTCATTTTTATCCAAGCTTGAAACCAATGGGTAAACTATGCTTGAAAAATATGATTAACATGATATCTAGAGGTTGGAAGCTTGTCCCCAACATGATCAGTAGTGAATATTACCAGGGCATGGTTGTAGGGGCTTGACATGCCCCCCAATCATCATTTCATCTGAGAATTCTTCTTCCATACCCAATCTAAAAACCTGGTTATTAATGTGAAAATGTTTAGCAGGGGGGTAGGAAGAACGAGAATCAGGCAAGTGAAAAGAAGGTTCAAGTTCTAACACTAAAGGGAAGACTTGACTCAAGGGAATGGGATCTATTTCATATTTACACAAGATTGAAACAGAAGGTAACTATGCTTGGAACATGGTTTCATTTTTATGCAAGCTTGAAACCAAAAGGTAAACTATGCTTAAGGACACCTACTTCATTTTTTAACGAGCTTGAAATAGAAAATGAGCTATGCTCAGGAATGGTTTCATTTTTATGCAAGCTTGAAACCAAAAGGTAAACTATTCTTGAGGATATCCATTTCATTTTTTAACAATCTTGACATAGAATAAGAACTTTGCTCATATGCATATGTTTCTTTTTTTAACGATATTGACATAGAATGGAAACTTTGCTCACCACATGGTTTCATTTTTATGCAAGCTTGAAACCAAAAGGTAAACTATGCTTAAGGAGTGGTTTTATTTTTTAACGAGCTTGAAACCAAAAGTAAACTATTCTCTCAACAAGTTCTAAAACAACATGATGTCCATAGGTTGGTGGGTTTCCCCCTTACATAAGAAGCTAGCAACTTAACTCCAGTATGCAGTCTAGAGGCTAGAGCCATGCCCCCTATTTTACCTATGATGGGAAGCAGTTAATTAGAAGGGGAAAGAGCCAGAAGAACATATGGGACATTTAGGGAAGTCTGATGACTAGGAGTCACATGATAATCAGGATTAACAAAGGAAAACTAGTCAATGGTCACAATATTCCCATCATGGGGAAAATACATCACTTGAAATTGTGTGGACACTACAGCTTTCATGGCATAAACATAATCACGTCCAAGGAGAATATTGAAATATAAAGGACCTTGGACTATCATAACATCGATGTAGACAGTTTTTCCTTCCAAAGTAATAGGAAACAGAGGAAGGATCCCTAAAGGTGTTGTAGTTCTTAGATTAAAAGCCAATATCTAATCGGTATCTAGCACAAGTGGAGGAGAACCTATGGATTTCCAAGCATTAGAGGATAGAATGCTAATAGAAGCCCCTTCCTCAATGATAGTGTGAAGTATACTCTTAGCAGAAACTCGCACAGCTATCTGGAAAGGAACACTCGAATGAAGATGAGACTCTATTAGGTTACTCCAGTCAAAGGAAATAACCTCACTACTTGGATAGGGTTCTATCGAAAGAGACAAAATTTCCTCTTGTCATGAACAATCAGAATGAAGCATAAAAAGTTCAACAGGTTTAAGTTCATTCTCTACTGGAAGAGAAGAATAAGACAAAGATTTGGTCAAAATGACTACTTTAGTCTTAACACTCTCTGATGAAAGAGTGGGAACAGGTGGAGATGACGTCGACCTGACTACTTTAACTTCACTCTTCAAAAGAAGAGTGGGATCAACCACAGATAAATCTAAATTGACCATTTTGACTTCACTCTTGGAAGGAAGAGTGGGATTGAATGCAGATGAAACTAGATCAACCACTTTAACTTCACCCTTCAAAGGAAGAGTGGGATCAACTAAGGATGGACTTGGATTGACCACTTTAATCTCACTCTTCAACAGAAGAGTGGGATTGACTGAGGTTAGAATTGGATCGACCACTTTATCAACCAATGGGGGTTTAAGAGACAACTTAAGATAACCTGTTGGAATCCATTGATGAGAAATAGTAATATCTTCCAACAACTTAGAAGCTTCATCGATGCGAGGACAAAGGTAAGTAAAGTGCATTTCCTTACAAAGCAAGAAAGGATTTATGACTTTACCCTTCCGACTCTTAACCATAGAAGCATTGGTTGAGGGGGGATCATCAGTATGATGAATAGAGGCTAATGAAATCGGTTGCCGGGAAACCTTAGAACACTCTTCTAAAACTAGGGACAAACCATGGCAATCTTTTAGAAGGTGATCACCCTTGCAAATCCTATAAGGGAATTTGGGTTTACACGGCCTTTGCATGTGTAGATCAACACTCTCTGCACTAGGAGGAGTGGTTGGTTGAGACTTGGTTGTTTGTTTGTTTTTCTTCTTCTTAATATTCCTTTTCTTCCTCTTCTTATCCATCTGATTAGTAGTACTACAACTTTCAATAGGAGAAGAGGTAGAAAAGGGAGACGCCACATCTGGTGAAGAAGGAGAGGGATCAACATGAGGTTGATTCTCTTGCGATGAAGGATTAGGATCAGAAGCAACTAGTGTACATGGGAGAACTAGACTGGAGAATAATGAAACAAGTAATCCAATAGCCAATTGAGGAAGGCTTAACGTATCCATGATAGGAGGAGGAACATCCCCATATGGAGGGAACACAAAAGACATGCCTGGTAAAGGAGTCTCTTGGTTGGTAATCCTAGAAGGTGAATCCATAACTATGTAACAGAATTATCTCTCTCCTCTAAAAAATACTAATTGTACAGACAACAAGCGCTACGCAAACTAAATAAGCAAGCAAAATATGTGAGAGGAGTTGATTAAAGGCCAGTCTTCTCACCAGGATTATCAAGACTTTACAAGCTTCACCCGTAAATCCAAGACAACCAAAAGGTTAAATCAGTTTGGACAGGGTATTCCATTGGGGTCTCTCGATATACACAAGGTACGTGGGAACTCAAATTATTAGTATCATTGTCTAAAGCACAACCGTTCACAAGGGGCCTTCCTATATACAATCGAGTACGTGAAGTACCTTTATATATACCTCAAGGGTACGTGAAAGGCCATTCGATATACCGACAGTACGTGGAAGAACCGTGCGCTCAGGTTGTAGTGCGGACAAATAATAGCAGCTCCTATGTTTAATGATGCCCGAACATGTATCTAACCTATAACACAAATTGCTAAAATTTTTAAAACTAAGCTAGTGCTTAATTTTATCTTGTGCGTTTAGGTGGAACCATGTAGTGAAAACTTGAAATTAAAGAAGATGCACACTGATCTATATGATAATGCAAGTTTTCCTCTTCAATGAAATTCTACCTAAGAGAGGGAGAGAGAGGTTTAATTTATTTGAAACATAGAATAAATCCCATATAAAAATAAAAGACACTTGTTTATATGGCCCTTTCCTAACTTAAACAAAAAAAATCTTCTCTTTTGAACTGAAAAAAAAGTGAGACCTCTAATGAAAAGAAAGAAAATATTGTTACAACTTTATACAAAAGTGTTCATATTTTTCAACTAAAGTGAGGATGAACTAATCACAAAATCATACAATAACTTTCATATGCACTTTTCCACAACTTTATGAAGAAAGGAAAAAACATACAATTTTTTTTGGGTTTTTTTTAAATTTTTTATTATTTTTCGATGAGTTTTTTGTTCAAAAATTAATTACAGAGTTCCAAAAACAATTGTAACAATCTAAAGCATGCATCTCAGATACCACAAGAAGCACTTTAGAATCAAATACCAACTAGGGCTAAGAAGAATACCTGGCATCGCTTCTATAGATGTTGGGCTATAGGGCAGACCCGGGGTTTATACTTTAACTTCACACCAACAAAAAGACCCACACTATTGGCCTTTTCGGCAACAACCTGCGAACAGGTTGCAGTTTCACCCGAAATAGCTATGGGGTGCCACAAAATCAGGTTTCTGCAAGAAGAAGAGGGATATTACTGTACCTTTAGCCTTAGCAACAAATATTTATACCACATAGAGATTCGATATTCACTTAATTAGCTTCACAGTTAAATAAAAGACTTTTCTTGCTTAACCCTTAACTGGGAATTCACAACGAAGTTAATATTTAACAGTTATCTTACTTTAGCATTCACCTACTTATCAAAAGCATCAAAACATAACAAAAACCACACAAAAGAACCACAACACAAGATATAACGTGGTTCACCCCCAGGGTAGGGGCTACATCCACAAAACTGCGCTTTTATTCCACTCTTACAAAACAACAGTTCTGATCTGCGCACTCAGTAGTAGATTCGTCCTTCATGTCTAACTGCGCACTCAGCTACAGTTCCTTTCTTACAATCTCTAACTGCACACTCAGTTGTAGTTCCTTCTTACAAAAACCCTCTGCGCACACAGCTGTAGAGGTCATCCACGCACACAACTGGGACTTAACCTTCTTACAAAAACCCTCTGCGCACTCAGCAGCAGAGGTCGTCCATGCACACAGCTGGGACTTAACCTTAAAAACTAAAAATAGATCTAACTTCTTCGCATCATATTATCCTCGTTTCATTATATACCCTTGACATCTTTACATGAGTTCCTATTTATACAAATGCACTATTACAAAATCATGGGCTTACACCCGAAATTTATGGACAATTACAAAAAATAGGGCTTTAAATCAACCCCAAAACCCCTAAGACTATTTTGAGTCGCAACTCCGCTTACAAGCTTCCTCAAAAACCGCAGAGTTACCAAAATTAAGGACCGTTAAGGTGCGCACCCCAACAGGCCCCTAAGACTCACCAGTGTCCCGTCCCGGGACACTCTGCTGCTTGTCTGGTGGGAGAATCTTGTTGGTGAAGATAGTAAACTATAGTCGGCTGCTTGCTCCTTCTCTACTAGATCCTTTTGCACTCTGTCAAGTTCTGTATCCGTCTGCATCTCTATAACCATCATATTTAATTTTCTTGCCCTCCTACTCCCTTATATTCCTGTCATCATTGTCATCCCTTCTGCTACTTCTACCACGGCCGCAGCTTGCTTGATCCTTCATCCTTTCGTCCTTAGCAAAATACCTATGTTCCTTATGCTGCTGTCTTCCTTCACAATATTTATGATGGTCATGGGAATCATTGGGCCTTCTAAATCTATCAGCGACTCCATCCCTCGAACTGCCTCTCGTTCATGTCCTATCGAACATTTGACCATCCACAACTTTGGGTCCTTAACAGATGGTACCCCTGTAATTGCATTCCAATGTACTTTTGCATAAGACAAACATCATGCCTCCATTCTGCTGAGCCAGGAGGATACATCTCGGGATCCTCCGGAGTCTTTCTTGAGGGTTTGTGCCTTTCTTCGTTCCGTTTAGAGCGAACTTCTGCGTTAAATTTCTTCTTGGTAGATCGTGTCTGCATTGGTTGAATCGGTGCTGGGGTAGTTTCTTTGCAAGGTACAGAGGCAGGTGGATTGCTCATAACGTTCTACATACCCCTCTGTTCAAACTCTCTCGACAATTCCTCGACTTCATGATCAGCTGGCATGGAATGAAAAATGTACAATGTGACGTTCACAGGTCTAAGTGACTTCTTATCTAATCCAACGACCATTCTTACCATAAATGTGCATTGAAGACACCAAATCTGATAGAGGTCTTGTCTAAACGGTGCTAGATTCCCCAAAATGCCATCATTACAGGTAGTTAATGTTGTTAATGTACCGGCGCCGCCAAACCTGCTTTTTTCCAATGGTCGCATTTTAAGCTCCAACACACCTTTCTTCTTCGGCACAATCCGTAACTCTGGTTGCACCACAATAAGGGTTTTTGACACAGTACATACCTTTGACACATCCTGACACCATGATAGAATTTATTTGACGGCCTCAATGATTCCTGCAGCGAGCATCTTATCTAACTCCATTATGAATTTTTCTTTATACTTAGGATGCAGCCTATAAGGGCACTGCTTCATAGGGATTTTTATCACTCCTATATTACCAAGGACACCTTTCATTTATAAGAACTTTGTCAAAAATAAGTCTTGATACTCATGGATAAGTTGGGTCACTTTGCTCACCATTTCTTCATCCCAATAATCTCCAATGGTAGCGTACTTAGGCTTTTCTTATGATCCAATGTTTACTTGCCTTGTTTTCAAGGGATGAGTTACTTCAGGTGCTTCGACTACTTGTCCATGTACTTTGTAGTGTCCTTCTGACTCAGGAATGTTAATATTGTGCGGGTCTTCATCCTCATCAATTGCGAGGTTATAACATTCTACTGCATTAACTTCTTGTTCCTTCCAATCAGGTTGGTGCTTTGCTATTTATTTATCATCAAACACCTTAGTATGGATCAACCTAATAGCTACGTCCAAAGCAGGACAAACCTCATTAATAGAAAATGTCAGCACAAAACTATCAACAAAACTATCCCAACTTATAGTACCATGGAAAATCTCCGCCTCTGCATACTAGTTCTTTGCTACAGGTTCCAGAGTGTGCACAAACCTATGTACCCATTCTTCATGAGGTACATGTTTCCATGCTTGATAACACTGCTCCAAATGATCCTAAGGGCTAGTCTAACCATTAAACCTGCTTCGCACCTCTTGAGGTTGATCCATGAATCTCAGGAGAAGAAACTTTTGACAAGATTCCCAACTTTGAATATACTTCTTATGACCATTCCACCATCTGGCAGCTATGGCTCTGAATACTGAATCTAGAGTTTGCATTTTCTGTGAATCTGGTACCTGCTCTGAAAATTGCAAATAAAATCTTCGGGGTCTGTCAAGCCATCAAAAATAGGTAATACTCTTGTCTGTGAGCCAAGCCATGTGAGAGACTCGGTAATTCTTGCACATCGATGTCCATGTAGTTCATAAAGTCTATTCTGCCAATTCTCTAAGCCTTCATTTGAATCAGTCATGCAAGAACTATCACACTTCGAGTCCATTATACCTTCAGGAGTAGGGTTAACATAGTCTTCTTCTTTAGCTGTGATGTTGTAGGTATGATCCAAAACATCCTGATCTTCATCTCTGACTGGCTCTGTGTACCTTTCTCCTTGAGAAGGGTCCAAGGGTACTATGACTCTCAAGCCTTTACCTTCAAAAGTCATCTTCCTATTCTTAAGGTTGATTACTATAGAATTCTCTATTTCCCATTGAATTCCTAGCAACGCTGGATAGGGGTTGCTACCATCAATTATTTCGATGAATTCAAAATATGCTAAGGTACTAACTCCATCAATCTCTACTGAGACACTAGGGAATCTTCCTAGGGGCACAATATTCTGCTGATTGGCTAATCTCAACTGTATAGGGGACCATTCAAGGGTAGGTTTTCCCATTTGTTCCCATGTATGCTTAGTTAAGACATTTACTTCTGATCCCAAGTCTAAAATGATATCAGTCATGTCATACTCTCCTATCTGAGCATGAAATCTCATTTCTCTTCCAGTCTTTTTAACTCTATTAACAGTTTTTTCTTTACCAGAGCTTTGTTGAGGCTCGCAAGAAGCAATAACTTTCTGTAACTCATTTAAAGAATTCTGATTTCTTAAGAGCTTCATACAACTCTGTAAAAATGACGACAGTGTACTTACTTTATCCGTCGAAGCTTCTTGAGACTGTAACTGTTGTTGATGCTATTGCGCAGGTGCTACTGATGTGCTCGTATCAGCAAAGTCTTTTATGGCTTCCATAAATGTTTCTTTTTCCCTTCCCACATAGAAGGTTGGAACTTTCTCTGGGGTCTTACGAACCCAATCCTCGTCAGGTTGTTTCTCCTTGTTCTGCACTTGCGTCGTAGCTCCACTCCTTGTAACAATGTTAATGGTTGGGATAGGTCTTTGCTCTACAACAATCATCTGAATATTTTGAGTAGGAGCACTATTCCTTTCTTGTATTTTAGCTATCAGTTGTGGGCATTGCTCAATAACATGATCTACCGCTTTGCAATATCGGCATGTCGTAGTTGGGTTTCGATAGTCTCTAGCTAGATGCCCTGCCTGATTATAGTTATAGCACACAACCTAGCCTCGACCTCTTCCAGGAATACCACCATGACCACGACCTCCAAACGTACCTCAACCTGATGTACTACCACGGTAACCATATCCATCATTGCCTTGTGCATCGTTTTGTACCCTATAAGCATCATAGGTTCGCTCTCTCATAAGGTCAAAGCTGCGACATTCCTCTTCATTGTGTCCTACTGACTTATAGAAATTGCAATAAGGATTCTTGGGGATTTGAACATATCTCTGCAGTATATAGCAATCTTTAGGTCGATGCTGGCCAGTTGTTCTACAGATCTCACAATATAGAACATTAGGGTTAAATGGGTTTGGCGCACCCATATTCAGGTAATTTCTTAACGAAGGACACTGTTCCTTGTCATGACCTTCTGTCCTACATCATGTACACCAAACCTCTTCATGGATAGATTTCCCCTTCTTCATGTCACGAAGCTCCAAAGCCATTTCTGCCAACTGCGCTTGTATTTGTGTTATGCCAGAATTATCTTCGACATGAGTTGTTTCAAGCTTCATAGCAATTTCCAAAGCCTCTTGCTGATCAACAACCTTCTGTTGCATAAGTGGAGACCTAATATGAGGTAATAGAGCTGCAATGAACCATTCTTTATGATGTGCTGGTCCAATAGTGAAACTAACTTGATCTAGCAGAACTTTGAACCTCTGATCAAAGTCCCCCACTGATTCACCTCGCCTCTGCTGAATCTCTTTCAGTTCAGTTATACACTATGACTCTGATTTAGGCTTCTTGAACTCTTTGATCATTGCTGCTTTAATATCAGCCAAGACATGGTTCTGAGTACTGGAAAAATTCATAAACTAGGTCAAAGCTCAGTCTCTAAAAGAAGTAACCAGCTGCGCTCTTCTTATATCTTGATCCATAATGTTCTTTGCAGTCCACAGAGCTTCACATAAGAACCAAAACTATTCTGGATCCTTTGATCCAGTTCCTTTGAATACTGGGAGCTTGATATCATCAGTCATATGGGCCATAGTGGATCGAGGGGGGGAAGAACTTACTGGGGTAGACTGACCTACGACAGGAATACTTGGGCTAGGGTTACTTTCAGGCTGCGACAGGTTCTCAGGGGTAACAGATCTTCACGGCAGAGTTATAGGAGGGTTTCTAACAGAAGGGGTTTCTTCAGATTCAGAGTCTTCTGGACTTAATGGTGTATACTGGGTATTCTGGCATAGGGTATAGGATTCTAGGTTTCTCTTGTATCTTTTACCGCTTTGTAGCAAACCACTTTGCTCGTTGAAGTCACTTTCACTTCCAAACATAGGTTAGTAACAACAATTCTAGCAATCTGATTCAATACGCAAGATTCCTTTTTCAGCCAAAAGCATTTTAATTCTCAAACTGAATGAATTCAAGTACTTACCCCTTGGTCCTTTGAAAAACTGTCGTTCAGCTTCGCTGAAGGAAGTACTCATGTCAAGGGAAAACTCTATCACAAATGCTTCAAGGGTTCGCGTTGTACAGAAATAAAATGCTCGTGATATCACGTTGTTCACCCTTTTCAATATATTAACTCTTGCTGGGGTCCAGTCAGGAAACTGATCTTCTTGGAAGTTCGTCCTTCTCTCTGTCAATCTGGATAACCACTGGTGCAATTCTATGTGGATACTACCAAAGAAAATTTTGTAAATATAAGCAAAAACGTACCTTTGCAAGAATTCATCTGAGCTACCATGAGGATCCTTATTTTCTTGTTCCGCAAATTTCAGATAGGTCTCTTTGATCCAGTCTCCGGTTTCTTTCACTGAGGGCCTCCAAAACATAACCCTCTAGGTACGACGTAAATCCCTCTTGAGAAGATACTGTTCAACCGGCAATGGAACCAATTTGTTGGGCTATATCATGCAGACCCAGGGTTTATACTTTAACTTCACACCAACAAAAAGACCCACAGTATTGGCCCTTTCAGCAACAACCTGTGAACAGGTTGCAGTCTCACCTGAAATAGCTATGGGGTGCCGCAGAATTAGGTTTCTGCAAGCAGAAGAGGGATATTACTATACCTTTAGCCTTAACAACAAATATTTATACCACATAGAGCTTCAATATTCACTTAATTAGCTTCGCAGTTAAGTAAAAGACTTTTCTTGCTTTAACCCTTAACTAGGAATTCACAACGAAGTTAATATTTAATAGTTATCTTACTTTAGCATTCACCTACTTATAAAAAGCATCAAAACATAATAGAAACCACACAAAAGAACCACAACACAAGATATAACGTGGTTCACCCCCATGGTAGGGGCTACGTCCACAAAACTGCGCTTTTATTCCACTCTTACAAAACAACAGTTCTGATCTGTGCACTCAGTAGTAGATCCATCCTTCAAGTCTAACTGCGCACTTAGCTGCAATTCCTTTCTTACAATCTATAACTGCGCACTTAGCTGCAGTTCCTTCTTACAAAAACCCTCTGTGGACACAGCTGGGACTTAACCTTCTTACAAAAACCCTCTGTGCACTTAGCAGCAGAGGTCGTCCATGCACACAGTTGGGACTTAACCTTAAAAACCAAAAATAGATCTAACTTCTTCGCATCATAATATCCTCGTTTCATTAGATACCCTTGACATCTTTACATGAGTGCCTATTTATACCAGTGCACTAGTAAAAAATCATGGGCTTACACCCAAAATTTATGGACAATTACAAAAAAGAGGGCTTTGACTCAACCCCAACACCCCCAAGACTATTTTGAGTCGCAACTCCGCTTACAAGCTTCCTCAAAAACCATGGAGTTACCAAAATTAAGGACTCTTAAGGTGCGCACCCAACAATAGATGTTGAACAGGATGTTACCAGCCTAAGCACTGCTTCTTGCACACAGGAACAGAGCAATGGCACTGCTTACTTCAGGTTCACACCAAGGCATTACCAGGTCCAACACTGCTTCTTGTACACAGAGAAAGTGCGGTGGCTTCACTTCTTTAACATAGAGGAAGAGTGGTGACAGCTCCAGAACCTCACTTATAACACAACTCAAGAGCAGTGCCCAAGACGGCATTTTGAAAAATAAAAAATCAACAGAAAAGGAAGTTGTAGACTGAAAAATGAACCCAAACAATCACCAAAAAACCTAGTGAACCAAAAATATGAAGATCCAAAGGTAGACAAAGGCAAAACAATCAAATTCAAAGCATATCTACAGATATATGCATGGAAAAGTAGATCTAGAAATTGAAAATGAAGGTGGAGGCTTTAAATTACCAATGATCCAGAATTCGAAGTAGATCCCCAGTATGGCCACCACTTTTGTTAGCCAGAAATATAGACCTCTTGTGGACAAGAGCTGGTTCCCTAGTCTGAATGGTTCAGATCTAGAACAAAAAATAACATGGAATGCTAGACTCTCCCTAGATCTAGTTAATCACTTGAATGGATTGCCATGATGCTTCTCTCAAAGGTTTTCCTCACTATCCTCACAGAAGAACCTGTAAAAGATGGAAGAAAAATAAGAAAACATGATAGCGTACAATATAATCAACTAGATCTATGCTTGTGACCAAGGAATCAAGCAATATAAACACATGAAATAGTAAATATGGGAAAGAAAAGAAATTCTTTATTAATAAATTATTGGAGAGACTACAACCTTCATGCCTTGGTCTTGAGAATTCCTTCCAATGGCTCCTTGCCTCTAACTTCACCTTGCCTCCAAAGACTCAAGAATGATTTTGGCAGAGTTGGGGTATGAAACACAATTCTTCGTCTTTTGTCCCATGGGGGATGAGCTAGTATTTAAAGGCATGGGAGGATAGCTATGGTTGAGGATCTCATGGGTGAGGTGGAGATTAGATCCTAAAAGCGAGGATCTCAAGCTCCCGCTGGTCCTAAACCATACGGATGAGGCTCCACATATGAAACCTTAGAGAATCCTCTCAAAGATTTTCGTTTTTCCTTCAAAACTCTAGCACTGCTTTTCCAAAGAAGAAAACAGGAGGTGATAAGGGGGCATTGCTTTTGGCAGTAAGGGAAAGAGCAGTGGAACCTCTCTTTTCTAATGTATTAGGAGTAGTGTTGGCTCTTTGCTTCTTGGGTAATGTTTTTTGTCAATGGGGAAAGAGCATTACCAACTCAAAAGAGGGAAAATTGCAATGGTTCAATTTATTCTTTCATTTCTCTAGGGAAAACTTTAAGGGATTGGATCAGATAAGGGGATACCTATCTCATAAAATGAGGGTGATGAGATTTTAGTATAACACATGTTATTTTAGCTTTCACGATTCATAATAGATCACATAATCGTTCTGTAAGAGGACCCCTTCGAGCCCTTCCTTGCTTGCATCTGTGACAACAACTAAATCCCCATCGGGATCCACAATTTGTAGTATTGATGCAGTTGTAAAAATCTACTTAAGATTTTGAAAACTTTCCTTCAACTTGGTCATCCTGGGGCTATTTTAGGTGCATTTTCTTGAAAAAATGAGTCATCATTTTGCAATTTTTGAAGCCCTGTTTCGCCCAATTTTGATGGCAAAAACGTTTTTCACCCTAAAAATTGCCTAATTATTATATAAGCCATATAAAATCCTTGGAAATTAAAATATTTTTTGAAAAATATTGCCAAACATTTTATTGTTGGTGTTTTAAGAATTGGTAAGATTCGCCAACATTTATACACTTTTAAATAAGTATGGTTCATTAAAATCATCTCTGGTCATCCATAAGAACTTATTTTCTTTTTTTTGCAAAGTGGTCATGGGAAAACTCAAGAATTTCTTAATGAACTTCTGATAATATCCAGATAATTCCAACAAGGACCTAATGTCAGTGACACTAGTAGGGGTAGGCTAGTCTTCTATGGCTCTAAACTGTTCCAGATCCACAACTATCCCTGTCTCTGAGATAATGTGACCCAAGTACTGTATCTATAGTTTGTAAAAATCACATTTACGAAACTTGGCATAGAAATGGTGTTCCCATAACACCTGTAGCACTATGTGAAGGTGTTCCTTATGCTCCTCTTTACTCTTAGAGTAAACTAGAATGTCATCTATAAAGACCAATTTTTTTTTATCCACATATTTACTTAATATGTTGTTCATCATACACATAAAGTTCATGGGTGCATTGGTCAGCTTGAATGGAATTACTACAAACTCGTAGTGCCCATACCTTGTATGAAAGGTGTTTTTGAGAATATCCTCATCGGGAATCCGTACCTGATGGTACCCATATCATAGGTCAATATTTGAAAATATCTTGGCTCCTCATACTTAATCGAACAAGTCATCAATCCTAGGGAGTGAGTATCGGTTCTTGATAGTCATCTTGTTAAGCTGATGGTAATTGATGTACATTTGCAGCATACCATCCTTCTTCTTTATGAATAGTATTGGTGCTCCCCAAGGGGACACACTTGGTTGGATATATCCCTTTTCTATAAACTCCTTCAATTGGAGTTTGAGTTCCACAAACTCTAGTGCACTCATGCGGTAAGGGGCGTTTGAAGCCGAAACTGATCCTAGGGTTAGTTCTATGGAAAAGTATAGGTCTCATTTCAAAGGTAATCCATGGATTTCCTTAGGGAGTACATCCTTGAATTTTTCAAAAACAGGAAAGTCCTCTATGCGATGTTCTCTCTCATCCTCGATGTCTAGAATATTTACTGCAAACAACTTGTAGCCTTTTCTAATGCTTTTCTTTTCTTCTAAGGAAAACATCTTCCTTACTGAAACTTTCTTTAGTGTTCCTTGAATCTTTGCTTGATTCCCTTGGTTATCTTTACACAAGATTGACTTGTGTAAGTATTCGAGCATGACATGGTGTTGTCCCAACCGGTCCATGGCGATAAGTATATCATAAGATCCTAAAGGTAGGGTTTTCAGGTTTACTTTGATTGGAAACCCATTCAGGTTTACCTCACAATATTTAATTATTTCTGAAACTTTCTATTTTGTTCGGCCATCCAAGGTTGCATAAATACGCAGTGTTCTAGCTATATCCTCTACCATTGGTTCTACTTGTAAGTTGTTCAAGACCCCATTGGTCTTGTTCTTACAATACAGGGCATAATGAGGCCTGTTGCATTTCCATCATTTTATTTGTAGCAGGGTAGCATTGGCTCCCCCAACTGCTACTGGCTTGCTAGAATTTAGAGCTGGTACATATGGTTTTGTACCTGATTTGTTAAAGTTCTTGTTTGCTGGAAAATTGTTGTTCTGTTTCCTATACAGGGGTGGGTTAAAATGAGGTTTGCGGTTTCCATAGAGGTTTTTAGACTTGTCTTTTTTTTTGTTCATGTTTTCTTTTCTTAGCTGTCTATACTCATAGCAGAGCATAGCTTTGTTCAATGTGGTGTCCAAGCTTTAGGAATGTAGAACTCAATCCTTTCCCAAAAGTTGGGAGGAAGACATCCTAAAAACTATTGGATCTTTACCTTTTCATCCTTAATGTATGGTACATAATGTAACAAATCTAGAAATATGTTAATAAAAGAATCCATAGTCATGGATCCCACACATAGCTCATGAAACTCTATCGCCTTTCTGTCCAAGAATATTTCTGACATATATTTTTCTTGAAAGATTTTGTGGAATTTACTCCAACGTATTTCTCTTAAATCATATTTATTGGTATGTTTCAAATATCTCCACCATCTCGCTGCTTTTCCATTTAAATTATAGATGTCTAGCTGAGCCTTTATCTCGCTAGAGTAGTTATGTACTCGAAAATATTTTCTCATACCCAACAACCATTCATCATCTTTCTCCCATGTGTTTACTTCCCCTTCATAGGTCAGGGCTCTTATTTTTCTGAACTCCCCCTAAAGATTGTCATCACTTCTTTGTTTCTTTCTGCATGGAGAAAGAGAGTCCTCACTGGAAAGACTGTGATATTGTCCTTCTGTAGGTTCAGGGGTATGTTCCTCTTCTCTTTATTCTCTTGGGATGCTGGCTCGTTTATGATGATGTTCCTTCTTGAACGTGTTTGTGGAATGAGTGGGTTTCCTCTGCGGGATTCCTCATGTTGTATTTTGCAGCAATGCTTCATTGATTGCTTGTTGTTCCTTTCTTTCATTCAGATTGTCTTCTCTCAAAACTTTGCAAGTCTGCTTAAAGACTTTGTATCATTTTCATAATGTCAGATATCAGTTCCACCACCATTTTTCCTTCTTGGGTGGGGGTATTCAAATTCCCTTTCCATCTGTTATCTTCTTTAGTGTTCATGATTTGAACTGTTCTGTAAAAATTCCTGAAATTGCAATTTTTAAATAACAGGAAAAATTTATGTTAGTTAACAATATTTAAAACATACCTTATTTTCCTTACAACGAATGTCTGGTATGCCCATTAGGTCTCTTAGTGTTGAAACTGGGCTTTGATACCACTTGTAATGTCCCCAGAAATTGGAAAAAAAAATAGTAGGCTAGTAAAAAATACCTATGCTGGACATTATTGGACTTGTGGAATGTGTCGTACTCTATTTATACTACTTGTTTCGTCAGAAGTCATTCTTACATCTTGCTTCCTTAATTTTTGATATGATTATTACTATGTTTAATTATGATGTCGTAATGTTTATTAATATGCTATTATTATGGTTACGCAATGCTATGTATGCTCAATACTTTGATTATGTGCTTCACTAATTTTCACATCTTTTTACTATCATAAACATGATTCTTAACCTTGTTAATGGATAAAGGGGTGGAGTGGTGAGACTAGTTCTCTCATGTAACTACCTAAGAGGTAATAGTTTCTACTTTTCCTAGCATTCTTACTTAGTTCTGTTGAACTAAAGCACTTATTCCTTTTTATGTGCAGGTTCACTTAGTGTTGGGAAACTGATTATAAGCAACTGAACAACAAGTTGTTCGTTTGAGTTACTAGCACACATTTGGGCATGTCTATCCTATTGACCTTGCACTGCTTACAATTGTGATTATTAGAGCGTGTTTATAGTGACGGGTTCCTACAACACTTATTATATATGGGGCACGTATTCATCACTTAGGTGCTACTTATTTACTTATGGTGTAAATGTTTTAAGACCTGTTTATATCCTAACATATTTTTATTACCTGTTCATTTTAAAGTTTGTTATTATTTGTAAAAAATTTGGCTTAAAAAAATATCCCATGGCATATTTCATATGCCATGGTTTTAGGGCTTAAGACCTAAAGTATTCAATGCACAAGGTGCTAAGGATGAAAAGCAAAGGTATTCGATGCTTGTAATAGTTTAAACCTTATGTTAATTTGGGGTGGAAAGTTTATAACATAGTCCATAGACTATTCAAATATGGGTCTGGTGTGCATTTATGGTGGCCAGGGTGGTGCTTTCAATGTGCGTTGGGAAAGGAGGCATCCCCACTAAGGGCTTGGACCAAGCATTAGTTTGGTCATTTTGCAGCATTGATGCTTGCTCTCTGCCCTGGATCAGTATGAAGGAAATGAATTCAAAGGCTTCGCAAATAGTTATGAACATGGTTTGGTTTCGTAGCTTCACTTGCTTGGTTTAGCTTGTTTAAAACATCATACTTCTCATCATGGATTTTATTCTATGTTTGCAAGTTCCAGGTGTGGCGAGGAAAAGAATGTTTCGTCGTTTGAGGGAAAGGCCATAAAAAGCCATACCTTTAAGGTAATCCTGTTGCACAAGTATTCAGTTGTCAACTCTTGGCTTTGTGGTTATGTCGAAGTTATCACTTGTTGATGGTTGATTTTTCTTGAGTCTGGTTCCAAAGGATGTGTTTGGGTTTTGGGGGTTTGACTGTAGCTTAACAGGGCTCTGTGTTTGGAATGCTATAGACTTTGGGGTTTCATTAGTTAGGGTTTTCATTTCTCCTTCAGGCCTAAATCATTTAGATGTAAACGAGTTTATTATTGGCACTATGTGTATCTAAAGATGCCTCGGTAATTTCATGACAGGCTGTGTGCATTTTATTTAATATTTTGGTTATGAAACTGGCCATGGGCAGCACCATTGCTCGCAATGGCGCAAGGCCGTAAGAAACAACTGTATAAATCCTCTTTTATGGATTATAATGAATGGGTTTTATGAAATATATGCTATGTTTGATTCCTATGGTTGTAAATGTTGTGTACTATGTGAATTCGCCTTCATTATTTACTTTGGTTGTAAGAATGAAAGGGGGGTGATAGCGTTATGGCTTGGGGCCATGTCATGAATGGAATTGGCACTCACCATTGTAGCTATGATAGTATAAACGGGTGTAGACATTACTATTTATAAAATACAATGCGTGAATGGATTGTGAGGCCAACTTTGGTTGTAAACCCTTCGGTGGAAAACGTTGTTTTTGGTTATTTCATTGGTTATTTCGTGACAGGATTTTTATAGTAGTTTAATTAAGTATGAGGCCGAGAGACAAAGGTGACTACATGTATAAAATGTAATGGATCTTATGACCTCTGTGTAAAGAATTTTTTATTAGATTCACAACCCGTATGTAAGTAGTGTAGCGTGGCTTGTAAGTAAAATCGACCCTACAAGATTTGATCCTTAGTGATGTAAAGTCGTAGAGTTGTAGTTATGTATACGATTTGGCTTAAGTGTCTACAAAATTCAATCCTGTGACCTCTGTACAATTTTCTTGGGTATTTTAAATGATTACTGTGTATTTAATAATGTTATGGTTTTATTGCATTTGGACATTGTATTTATGGTATGCGATTTCTATAATATCGACTATAATGTTAGATTGCTTGAATGGTTATTTATGCAATGGTTTTATAAAGTTGATAATATCATTACTGCGTATGCTTTTATAGAGTTAGCTAGTTCTAATGTTATAAATCGTGGACCATTTATATGGTCTCGATACTTGGACTGTTAATTGATTTGTGATATTTATTTGGTTAAAGAAAAGTGATCATGTTTATCTTCGTTATTAGCATGGGTTTATTTATTCAGATGCTCAGAGGTCTTCATTGGTTTTTATCTTAGCTTAGTTACTTGAATTTTAGGGTTATTATTAGATAAATAATACTTGTGTGTATAATACGGTTTTAAATTAGTATTTACAGATCTGTATTATACCTGATATAATATATAAAGTATTTACTAGAGTCTATTTCTTATATTAGTTTATTAAAATCTATAATTAGTTTTGTTTAAAGATTGACTTGAAACTAGCCTTTACTTCTAAACAAAGCTTTACTCGCAATATGTAATCTTCCAGTAGGGTTTGTAAAACAAATAAAGTAGATAGGAATTGTTTTTAGAAATAAAACCTAAGTTGTAAAAGAGAATACAGAAGTAATATGAAAAGAATCAAAACCCTGGGTAAATCTTTGAACAAGAATTAAATTACCGAAGCAAAACAGAAAGAACAAAACATTTGATAAATCAAGCCCATGAAATAATTTACAGCCTAGGGTTTATAATTTAATATGTAAACCCTTAAAATAATTTGACACAAACAAACAATAGGACATATGGTTAGAACATATAATATAAAACCTTGCATAATATAACCAACAGTTATTTTAGGAATTGAAATAGGAAGTCCAGAACCTCATACCTGAAAAGTGAAGCTCTTTTAATGGCTAAAATATTCACACTCAATTACCTAGCATTAACAATTCACAAGAAGATCTTACCTCTTTATAGACTACTGAATCACTTGGGAACTACCATGTTCCACCCAACCATGACCCGAAACAGTTCTTGGTTTTAATCTGGATCCCCCCGAGCTGGTTTAAACATGCAAGTAGCTTAGAGCTTTTAAGGTGAGGATTCCCTAAATAGTATATCAAGGATGGATCAGTTCTCCCTCTTGCACTTAGGGAAATTTTCTCCAAGAACGCCCTTGAGAATCAGCAGAAAAAATAATGACTCCAAAAAGATAGATTTGATCCCCAAGCCTCTCCTTGGCTTGGGACTTTATAGACATACTTTTTAGTCAAAGGGGAAGTTAAAGCAAGAATCCCTTTATTTCTTGATTTAACACTTTTTATTTAATTCAATACTTTTAATATTTTAACTTAGGAACTTTTAGCTAGTTCCTAATTGGACTTTTATAGGTATTATACTATTTAATTTTTATCTTAGTAATAATAGTAATAAATGTGACTTTTCCTTCTTTCTTACATTATTAATATTATTAATAGGTGTACTCTTTATACATACTCTGTATAAAATATATAATAATATATTATTTGGTAACCTTTGTCTTACGGTATCACATATTGTGATCCCTAGACTTACGACACTTTCTTCATTAAGGTCATGAGGTAGATGGTTAGGTCTACTAGGATAGGCAATTCTAAACATCCTTTCATGTTGGATTCCCTTGTATAACATAATATTTCTTCAGTACTTGATGAGAATACCGAAATTTGAAATTTCATTTAATCACTTATAAATAAGTGAGATGAGATAAATAATTTCTCAATCCATTTTCACTTGGGAATCATTAATTCTTTTCAGTAACTGCTAGCGCTTACCAGATCCCATACTCAATGCTAAAAATAGGGAGTTACAAACTTAGTGCAATTCCAGAGATATTCGCTCAACACTAATGCTAGAATGTACTTGATGTACTTGTAGGATACACCTAGGGATACAATGGCCAAGGATCTGATGTTCCATATCTTATGCTCAACATCAACATGGAAGGCTCCGGGGCTTATTCCCAACACAAAACATCAATTTACGCATGTTCTCTAGAGCTCCTCGCTCAACACAAAACATCTCATCAATCATGTTCTTCAGGGTCTCCGTCCAACACAAGCAANGTAACATCATAATCAATGGGCTCATGCCCATAAGTGTTAGGCCCAAAAATTCACGATACTACAACAAACATTTTATTTTTTCTATCTCTAAATTCTCCTCTTTAACATTCTAGTTGTATGTTCGGTTAAATTTATCTAACATCCATGATTTATTATTATTTTAATTTATTATTTATTATGTTTTTATTTATTATAACTAATCTAGATTTCTAATCACTTTTAACTTTTTATTGGTTATTTTATTATTTGTTAATTTTTAATCATCCTTTTTTTGTAATGCTGGATAGATATATTAAAATATAAGGACAAAATGTACAAAAATAACCCTAACTAGAGAAGGTCTTAGGTGGTGAAGCCACCACCCAAGCCTCTCAAAAACTGAGCACCGTCTATGAAAACCAAAGATGAAATTGTTCATGACGATAAGACTAGAAGAGTACCAAGTTTTAGACAACGTATTAGACATAGACATAGTTACAAGTTTCAAATTAAAAAATAGACAGAGATATAACCAGACATGTCAATTCTTGTAGAAAAACTTGAAACGATAAGTCGTTTCTGCAGATGATGAGAGCATGCTTCATGACAGGGGGTTTTTCACAATGATAGGGAAAACCCATATTTCCTCTTGCGAAGGGCTAGACGTGTTGGTGGCTGCCTATGGAGTGGATTTAGGCTGTTCTTTCTTCTATTCCTAATTCTGGCCAACCATGTTCTTCAGATGTTTAAAGAGTGGCTCCACTGTCGAAGGGATGGGGAAAGGCGGTGCCTGTGGATCTACAATCATGTTGGCATCCCACGATATACCTCTTGACACACTCCTAGTGCCACCTCCCCCAAGACCTACATGCACTATGCCCCTTGTCTCACTCTTGTTGCCACCTCCCCCAAGACCACCATGCCTGGCGTTGCCAAACGTGCTTTTCCAGGAGAGCATATTGTCCAGGGCAGTAAGTCTAGAATCAATTTCATCCATTCTCACTTTCATTGCAAGATTAGAGTCACGAGCATATCACCAGTTTCGAAACATATCTTCAACACTATTGCATAACATATTTTTAACAAGCGAGTAGTGATTTACTTGGCTTTCACCCTACCCAAAAGCAAGCCTTTTTTTTTCTTTTTAAATCATCCTTATTTAAATATTAGATTCTCTTTTATACAGTATTATTTCATATTTTTATATTTTTTCAAATTTTATTTTATCTCCCATAGTTTTTTATTTGTCTTCTTAAACATTTTATAGATACTTTAAAACTACCTTATTTTTTTAAATAAATAACCCAAAGTATCTTAAATAAAATTACATATAAATTCTTTAAAACTACTTTCCTTTTTCAAATAAATGACACAAATGGCTTAAAAAAAACATAATAATAAATTTAAAGCAATCTCAAAAAAATGAAAAACATAAATACAATCGATAAATAAAAATATTAAAAATAAAAAACATAAAATTGTATAATTCATTATATTATTATTTTAATGATTCTAATCTAAATTATTTATTCAAGTAATTTTCAATTATATGTTTAATTTTTTTGAAATCATATTTTTTATTTGCAATAATTATAAACCAAAATATATGCTTCATTTAATGTCCCTAAAATATATAAAATAAAATAAAAATTCCGTAGGCCTAATAATACTGCTAAGATCTTAAGAGACATTTTTTTCTTAACTTCGAAATTATAATTTGCTAAACAACTATGCCTAAGTTGTGGATATATTTTTCCTTTTATGTGATTACTATGTGACAATGATGTTTAAATGTCAATATTCTATATTTGGATGTACTTTGTCATTATGTACATGTTATATGGTTTACTAATGCTCTGTTATTATTTTGTTAATGTTTGATTTCATATCGCGCTATCTAGTTCATATTTGATCAACAATGAGGCTAACTTATATTTGTATTTAAAGGGGAGGAGTGGCAGGATTTTTCCCTAACGACTCACTCGAAAAGGTAAGGAAGTCCTATGATAATGGGCTTACTTAATTCTTGCGAACTAAGGCATGATGTGTCTATTCTTAATGCAAGTGACTCACCGATAAACCTATGTTATATAACTGTGAGGAAAAAAATTAAAGAACCTAGCACCTACAACTTAATATTCCTAAATAATAAGGGTTTTGTCCATGTATTAAAACCCTATGCTCAAAATGAGCTCAAACTATAGTGAAGAGGGATTAAGCCTCAATGGAAAAAGGTATTATGCTTAACAAATATGGAGTAGAGGGTTTTACATTTTAATTGGTAAAATGTGTGAAGTTTCCAAACTATAGAGTAGAGGGGTTTTTATTTGAAACTTAGTGGAGGAAAGATGGCACTTTTAATGAGCCCATGTGAAGGGTAGTGTGGCTCCTGCATGATGGCCCAAGACATAACCCTCTTCATATGGTTTTTTCGCATCTCATTTGCATAGTTTTCATTTGGTGGTGATGGGGGTAAGCTCCATCGTTGGAGCTATGCAAACTGTGTTGGGAATTACATTGTCAGCGTGAAGGTTCTCCACATGTATGCAAATGTTCCCTTATGGTTTAACTCGTTCAAATTCTCGTTAAGTTTGATGTTTCAATGCATAATTCTAATGGATTCTTGATTTGTGTTTTTCAGGTTGGGGGAAAAGGTGAGTGCTCTATAACTGTAGCAAAGGGAGGAGGTCATCAACATTTTTCTCCCAGGTAAGCCCTACGATGAGGGCCTTACCCAACTGATAAGTTGTTTACGAGGTTGCATCGTTTATCTGTGTGAGGATTGTAACTGGCCTCCCAATTAGGATTCTCCAATGTTTGGGGAAAAACAATGGCTACGCTTAGTTTTTAATTATGTAGGTTGGCTTAGTGGTTCTAATCCCATTCAAGCATTTTGTATAAAGACATGACTGTGTAAATTTTTGACTCTGTGTTGGATGAATGTAATGGTATTTGGTTTAATCTATTCGGATTCATGTTTTTTCTACGAGCACTGTGTTTTTAGTTTATAATGGATGAAATTATAATTTTATTAGTTCCATTGCTTTGCAATGGTACAACGACACTGCCATTTCGATATTTGTTTGTTTGTTTGTGGAATGTAGTTTGGGTGTTAGCCCACATTATGATCAATGGAAATTATTGAATGTTTTTAAATGGATTTTCACTCTGTAATTTATTTTATGGTTTCTATCCTAGGCATTTCTAACAAGGGAAAATCCCTAGCTTCGATTAATTCAATTTTTTGTAGTGGATTCCTTTCTGTCTGTTTGAGAATTTGTTGTAGCGTTTCAATGAAAGGCATTCTGTAGGTTTCCAAGGGAAACCCTAGCTCTATTCCTTATTTTGATATAATACATGGTTAGGTGACAATGTAATCATCGTTTTGTTTCTACATAATAGTTTTAATGGTGACTGTAATGGCGTGGCCCAAGCTTTCCTATATGGCATAGTGTGTGTGTCTAATGAGTTTATATGTTATATTTTGTATGGACATATAGATGGTGATTATTTATGGATTTGATACATGGTTTCGATAGTGGGTGTATTGTTTTATGTTTTGTTATCTCTATAATTTTATTAACGCTCCCAATTGGAGCTCGTGAGATTCGAACTTGGGTTTCATTAGCTGGTTGATGGTTTTATGTTTATTATTTGTTAATATTGTTAATCATTCCCAGTCAAAGCTCATGGGATTGACCTTGGGTCATGATAGTTGATGGACTGTTTTATGAGTAATATTTATTTAATATTATGTGGACTTTCTCATTTGGATCTGAGGAGATTCGATATGGGTTTTAGATAGATGAGATATAGTTTATTTTGTTTATTCATTTAATATTTTTTAACACTCTTAGTTGGAGCATACTAAATTTGATCCGGCGTATGAATTATGGTTTTGTTTATAATGAAATTATTATACTGTTTGCATAGATTGTTTTAAATGGAAACATAGTGGCATCCTGGCAAATCCTTAATAGGATTCAATGCTCAGTGACTACATAGGGTTTATGTTATTGACTATGTACATATCTTTTGGATTTTATATTGTAAACATTATTCCTCTCAAATCATTGATAGACTCTTGGCCTTTGTATGAGGAATTATGAGGATTATGTCAATGATTTAATTGTTATTGTGGTAGCATAGAGAGATTATATGTATTTGAATGTTTTTTTTGCTCGCAAATGTAATATGCCAACGCTGCGTTAGTTTATGTGTTTGAGTTGTGTAAAGGATTTGATCCGTGGTTTATGTTTAAGAATATTTATTTAGTTTGTTTAACATTTTGTTTATGGTATAAAAAGAGTTTGTCTAATATTTTCTTTCTTTATTTATTTTGTTGGGTTTAGTTTAAGTTTGATTGAAAAAGGTCTATTTGTTAAATTCATTTAGAAACCTAGGGGTTGAATCTAGACTAAAAATTCACATATAACATAAAATTATGAAACTAGTTTAATACAAATCTAAAAGGAATTTAACCCTAACAACTATTTAAGAATTAATTTTTGATATTTTAATTAATCTAATAAAACAAACCTAGATCATTTATTCAAACTTGTGGAGAGTAAAAATTACAGATCTTAATCCAAAGCATAATGACTATAATTACAACATGTAAACATAATTAAAACAACTTGGAATTGTAGAAACCTCTTACTTGCAACTATGCATCTCTGTTAATGTCTAAAAGATCTTGCACACTTAAACACCCATAATTAATAAAAAACTAGCTATCTCTGACCTTAGGAATGATAACTGGATAAATTTGGAACTACCGCGTTCCTCACAACCATGACCCAAAACCGTTCCTAGTTCTAATATGGATCCCCCCAAGTTATCTCCAACATGCAAGCGATCTAGAACTCCTAAGGGTGGGTTGCCGCTATTTGGATAATCAGGATTTGTTTAGGAATGCTTGTTTTTTGGGAAAATCTCTCCAAAAACTATTCATGAATAATGTTTAGATCCCCAAGCCCTCTCCTGGCTTGGGTCTTTATAGAAAATAATTTGGGAAACGGAAGTTGGTTTAAGCTTCAGTTAAATCAACAATTCATTACTTTCTTGAAAATAATATTTTGTTAATTTATATGGAATTAATAGTTATTTTGTTTAACTATGAACTTTTTACTAGTTCCTATTTGAACTTTATAATAGAATATTTATTTCATTATTTTAGTTTATAATAACTATGTAGACTCTCACTTATTATATATATATATATCTATATATATATATATATATATATATATATTCTCTTATTCATAATATATAATCTTTACATATTATTCATAATATTTATTCATGCATCATNATGGTTCCCTTATTTTACATTATCACTTTTATCAAGGCCTTAGGTAGGGTTTTTTTCATCAACTAGGTTAGGCAGCTCTTGATCCTTCTTGCATGTTGGATTACCTCGTATATCATGGTAGTTCTTCTAGTCTCTGATGAGATTTGAAATTTCATTTAATCAACTTTAAAATAACTATGATAAGGTTCAATTTTATTCAGAGTCGTTCTCACTCAACACACTTAAGTTCAATAACCCCTAGCATTATTGAGAGCCTAAACTCAAGACTATTAATTTGGGGGTTACACTAGTGCAATTCTAGATCCTCTTGCTCAACAATAATACTAGGATGTATTTGTATAATACACCTAGGGATACAATGTCCAAAGATCCGATGCTCAATATCAATTTGGAATGCTATAGGGCTTATGCCCAAAACTTCCAATATTATAACTCATGTGTTCCAGAGCTTATGCTCAACAAAAAATCTCATAACTCATGTTCTCTCGAGCTTATACTCAACATAAAATCTCATCACTCATGTGCTTCAGGGATTGCACCCAACACATTATAGAACTCAATCATGTGCATTGAGTCTTCTGCACATTGCATCACAATACTCATCTGAGTATATGTATATGCTAATCACACAATAATAAATCCAATACAGCGTACCACGAAAAATAATCCTTGTTCGTTAGGGTCCAAACCCAACATATATAATCATATACAAGATAATAAAACATGTGCATTGTCTTATGCCCAATATATCTAACTAATCAACATAACTCATCTATAGTAGGGTGTACACCCAATATATAAACATAAACATCAAAGTAACCGATATGTAATGGGGCTCATGCCCATTATAGTTAAGGTAAAAATTCAGGATATTACACTTTAGTTGTTGTATGGACTAACCAATTGACAATCCAAATCATCATTTCAATCAAAAGTGTCTTATATTATTCACAATAATCTAACGCTCGTATTCATATACCTCCAAAAAAAGAAAAAATATAGCATGAGTAAGAGTTTTCCACAATTCAGAATTTGAGCCATCAAAATCTATTAAAAAATGCATATCTATTGCTTACTATTTACTAAGAGCGAGCCTTGTATCTATTCTCAAAATTCTTATCTTGTTATTTCTTTATCCATAATGATCAAATCCAACATCACATATGCTCCATAATTTCCTTCTTTACACTAATCTACCCTTTTTATTTCTTATGTATATTAGAGTAGATGTTGTTAATAAGTCCTTCCTTAGATAGTAGATTAATAGTTAGATTCTATCCTCTAAAAATATGGCATATTCTGGATTAATGTGTTAAAATTCCCTGCCATTTTGTTTAATAAATTCTCAATTCTTTAAAAATTTATATTAATAAACTACTTTGAGCTATTTAACCAATTTATCGCTAATTCCAAATCTCTAAAACTTGTAGATCGCCCACATCTTCCTTAGGCTATCTTTAACATTGTTCTGATAACTTAAAACACAACCATTGAAAGATTTAACCTATGCAGAGAAGAAAACAATACAGATTTTTTTAACCAAAATAGTGATTACACCATAGAATTCACACGTAAACACTAAGATTTATCCCCAAAACCCTTAACCGGGAAAACCAACAAACCTTGGAGCCTCACCTCCTATTTTCTCATACACATTATGAATCCTCATAATACAAAATACAGGTATTCATCATAATCCAATACCCTAATTTGTTAACCCATATTAGAAAATAGAATCCAATCCCTTAACTAGGATTAAGTTACATATTTTTAGAAAATCCTCAAAAATAGCCAAAAACAACTGAAAATATTGGTTCGCTTGCACTCGCATCGGAAATGGACTAATGACCATTCCAATTAGAAACAGGTTGGAGGCCTATTTCTGTGAAGGTGTCGACATGGATCGTTAGAGACAGCGCTTACATGAGAACCTCTCCTCCACACACACATCCAAAGAATATAAGATACACCCAACAACCATGCCATTATAACCACTGTCACTACTAGCCTCCAATTCTATGAAATGGTTTTCCAAAATAAACTATAAACCTCCCAAAACACATAATATTTCATACCCTTGACATGCCCCGTAAAAAAACATCGTCTTTTCTTCCAATCGATATGTAAATATTTAAAAATCCTCATCTTAGGAATCAAAACCTCTTGTTTGAAAAATGTTGACAATGCCAATGCCTATGCTGAAACCTGGAATAGTGGATTTTAGAATCCTTCAAACATCTGTCCAAATTTTGTAGACCACAAGAAAAGAAAATCACTTCATATGTCTTAAATTTTCTCTCACATACCACTGCTTCAAACACTCCTCAATAGACTCTTGTCCACATATTTCCACACTGAATGATCACTCATAATGTCTTTCCAAATTTTATAAGGGGAAGGGTAATGAATAAAAAGGTTCTCCGCCCATTCTTCTTGTATATTGCAAATACTACAATAACTTAAGGCCCTCATAATTTATTTTACACAAATTATCCCAAGTTAATGTGTATCCATTAATAAGTAACTACGTGAAATTTTGCATTTTTATGCGGATTTTCGATTCCACATAAGGGATCACCACCAATAAATTTTACTAACAAAATTCATTATAATTAAATTAAAACTTGTAAGTGGAAGTTTTCATATTATATGATGATGATGATTATTAACTTCTGTTCATGTTGATTTTATTCTGTTCAACCATAAAAAAAATTAGTCACATGATTTTCTATAAAATTGTATTTCTATACCCAAAAAAACTTTAAACATGGACATGAAACATTCCCAATCACTATTATAGTTAAGATCAAAAAAAAAATTAAAAAAATAATATTATACAAAATGTTTTAACATTATAATTTAGTATGGGTATATACACAACATATATTTTATTAAAACATTTATCATATATAACATAAATCTTTTCAATGTAACCCATATAATAATATACCCATTTTTTATTTTCATGATGTGTCAATTAAATCTTTTATCCATATATGTAATAATAATTTTATATTGTAAAAGTTACTATCAATGTAGTGTAATTCATAAAATGGGATATTATCATTTATTGGTACTTAGATTGATTGTAAATCTTTTATATGAAAACTATTAATAAAATTTTAAATTTAAATAATGATTAAAAACTAAAATGTAAATAATAATTATTAATTTTTAAGAAAATTTCAACAAATAATATCATTTAAAGAAACTGTTGGAATTTTTTATTTTATTTTTAAAATTAGAAAATACATCTTTTAAATTTAAACTTAAATTAAATATGTAAATATTGTATATTTAAAATTTTAGTTTTTAATTTCTCATAATATATTAGTTTATGATCGATGAAAACTAGTAGGCCCTATGTTAAGTGTTATGATCAAGTTATATGTTACTTGTTCTTCATGATTAGTTGTAAGAATTCATTGTTTATTCTTTAGCTACATGTTATCATGAGCCTTAACTCTTTGTACCCGTGCTACAAGATTGATATTTTACTTGGAATATACTGCTGAATGCACATTAGATAGACTCCCAAGGGTTCAATGGGGGAGTTTATTAGGAGTTATGGAGATTTTATTAGGAGTTATGGAGATTTTATTAGGAGTTCTATTGTCACATGAAGTGCAATGTAGCTTGACTCCCAAATTCAAAATGAAGTTCCACTAAATCGAGTGCACATTAGATCGACTCCCAGCTGTGTATGGAGTAAAAATTACATAGTGAGTGCACATTACCATGCCACCAAGTGCAATTATCACATGAGTTATTTTTTAATTTTTTTCAAGAACAACAAATTAAAGTTATCACATGAGACATTTTTATTTTTTTTAATAATTGTTTATTACTAATTCTGAACGATGCGCATAAAACCAATCCATAAAATAAATTTATCCCATCCATTTTCAATCTAAGAAAAGTGTAGAAGATATTCCCCCTCAAAATTCTAAAATATAAACACCTATTAAAATAATTATTTAACTTGTATGATGATGATGATGATTAATGTCCACTGAGACCAAGTTTGGTATATCAGACCTTAAGAAGGATAATACTTGGTTTACTTTAAAATATTGTTCCTATGCTCAAAAAGCTTGCAAAGAAGCTTTCCAAGGTCACTATAGTTTTGACAAGTTAGGAGGTTATAAAGGTTTGTATTGTATAAAATACTATGAAACTCAGATATAATGTGGGTGTAAGCAATGCATTCTAAGAGAAAGTGATTTTCATCATCAACTCTCATATGCTCACAGAGATGGAAAACCCTTTCTGTCTATGGAGTTTTATGAATAGACCAACGCCATGTTTTGCTATGGAGTTCATGAGAGTTTGTTCTAAATTTGGCTATATTAATTTTATTCCGCGAACTAGTTAATATATATATATATATATATATATATATATTAAAAATCATTATAAATATATAAAATAAAACAAACAAATTTAAAAATTCTTACTTAAGTTTAAAATTATATTTAAATGAACTTTAAAAAATGTAAATACTAAAAAGAATAAAACATAAACTTATTTTATTAATTATATTATAATGATTAATATTACTAAACTAACTTGAAAAATAAGAAGACTAGGAAGATATTTTTTCGAACCGCTAGGGTTTGCTCCTGCAACCTCATGATTCCTGAAACCTAATGATTTCTCTGTAATCTTGCTCTGACTTTCTCCAGATCCCACCTACCTGGTTTTCTCCCTTGTACCTTCGATAAACCACATGGATAGCTGTGTGGGGGTGATGCTCTGTCCCTCCCTGCCATTGTCAGATGACGCCTTCCCCATGGAGCTGCAGGATGATTCACCATATCTTGATGGCCCTCTGCCCACTGACATCTTTCCTATCAAAAATGTCTTCCAACCAGCATAGCCTTCACATATGGAAAAACCCAGAACCAATACATGGCTAGCCAAATCCGTAGAACAACCCTGAATTAACCTTCCTCCTTCTAGAATCAATGCCAGAATCAAATATATGAAGACGTATGCACTTATCGATAAATTCACCAGGATCTAGCCAACTCAGAAGGCTTTACTCAACTATATGGAGGAGAAATGGAGACCTAAGGCACACTTCGATGTGTAACTAGGCTCAGAAGTTGTTTTCACCATTATTTTCTCATTGCTCGAGGACAGTGATCGTGTGCTGGAAGAAGGTCCTTATTTATTTAACTTGGCAGGACTCTTCGTGATAAACTAGATCGAGTACTTCAACCTTGACACAATTTTTTTTCTTGGCCACCAGTCTGGGTCCGGTTATACTCTTTACCTCAAGATTATTGGGACAAGGAAACCCTCAAATAAATTGGTAATTCCCTAGGAGAATTCTTCAAAGTCGCAAGCCAAACCAAGTAGCAAAGGTATACTTCTTATGTGTGCATATGTGTTTACATGCATATTTCCAAATCCCTTCCATATTCTATCTTGCTATCACATGAAGAAACAAAATGGGTACAACTGCTATATTATGAGCATGTGCCCTTCCGATGTAGAAAATTCCATGAGCATGGTCACTTATATAGGGATTTCCCAAAAAAAAAGGCTCACATGGACAACAAACAGAACCCACCAAATGATGAAGAAGGTTTCAAGAAGGTTTCCAATAGAAGGAAACAAGGAAGAAATATTCCCAAAATCATCAAAACTTCGAATCCCTCCAGTAGTAACAGCTTTGGGATTTTAGGATCTCAGCGTGATGAGCCAGAAAAACATCCCTAAGATCCCCTTCCCCCTCTCTGAAAATCCCCCACCAAGAGAAACAAAAGGGAAAGAAAAAAGATGATTCTAGTCAACCAACCAACAATGAAGTTTCTACATAGCCCCTACTACCAAAAATCATAATCCATGATTAAGAAAATCCAACCCCGAGTCAAGAGTTAGATGTAGCAATGGATGAATGCATGGGAGACATAGATTTGAGAGTCTTCGATGTCTTTGGTTTGGAGGAAGCATGAAAAAATAACACTTTACATATGATCACTCCCAAACAAATTCAACTGCTCATAGACATCTTACAATCATGAATCACTCGTTCTAAACTATGATTTATCATCAGTCATCTCAAGGAGATGAAAAAAAACATCAAGGAAGCTAATAAGCGTGGGTGGAAATCAGACATTCAGAGACTAGATGCCCTGGGCACCAAGCTAGTAGAATCAAGACCATATTTCATGCTTTTGGAATTCTGCCCCTCCAACTCCACTATTCCCCAATGAAAGTTATCTCCTGGAACATAAGAGGAATCAACATCCCTAGCAAGCATAGAATGATCAAGAAAAAGAACTAGCAAGAAAAACCCACCATCCTAATGTTACAAGAAACCAAATATAATACTGTCACTTTGTAGACCCTTCTTCCTAGACTTTGGAGGGGTATCCAATGCATCTCTGTTAACTCTTTAGGAACCTTTGGGGGATTGACTATCGCCTGCAATCCCGAATAAGTTGAGCTTTATAAATTTCTATCCTCTTGCTACTCACTTTCTCCCCACTTTCATTCTCTTGGCTCAAACATTCATGGCTAGATCACCAATGTGAATAGACACCAACTTCCTGCTCAGAAAAATGCCTTCCTGGACTTCCTCCACTAGCTAATTCTAGACCAGCCTCATCCCATTGACATTCTGGGAGGTGATTTAAACCTCATCATATCTCTACAAGATAGAATAGGGGGGCATTATCTTCTCTCTCTGGAAGAATATTTTGAAATAATTCATAGACATCAATGAACTGATTGATCTTAATACAAACAATGGCATTCATACATGGAATAATCGCAGAGGAGGTGCAAATTAGATTGTAAGAAAGCTCAATCACTTTCTCATTACTAAACACCTCATGCTTAGAAATGAAGAACTTTTTGTCTCCATCCTCCCTTATGCAGGCTCTGATCATTGGCCCATTTGTCTCCAGTGGCAGTTGGGGGAATCATCCCAGAGAAAGCCTTTTAGATTCGAGAAATTATGGCTCACCCATCGTGATTTATCTAAGATGATGAGGAATTGGTGGTTGAATAAGAATGTTACTGGCTCTTACTACATGTACAGAATGCATTCCAAACTCAAGCTCCTCAAGAAGCACCTCAAGCAATGGAATAGGAACACCTTTGGAAACATCTTTACCAGCAAAGCACTTCTGAGCAGGAAATGGACCATCTTTAGTAGTAGATCATTTCAAATGGTAGAACTGAGGAAGCTAAGCAGCAGGAACAACTTATTCATTCCAATATGGAGGAGTGTACTAAACAAGAAGGGATCCTTTGGAGTTAGAAATACAGAGTCGAATGGATCCAGGGGAAACACAACACATCCTTTTTTCACCACTCCAAAATTCAGCTCTGTGTTCACAATAACATCACCCACCTAAATAATAATGAAGGAGATCATCTAGAATCCTATCAAGATATAAAAATGGAGCTTATATCCTTCTATGAAAACCTCCTGGCTGAAGAGGACCTTGACAGGGAAGTAGCTCAGTAGCAGGTAACCTCCCACATTCCTTCTTTAGTCAGAGCTGAGAAAAATGTCATGCTCATGAGACCTACCACTCTCTAAGAGGTGGAAACAACCATCAAGCAAATGAAGGTGGACAAATTTCTCATATTGGATGGCTTTACTGTCAACTTTTTCCACTCATGTTGGGATCTTATTAAACATGAAATATTGGCATTTTTTGAAGAATCCTACCACAACCAGAGGATCCTTCCATCTATCAATGCCACTTTCCTCACCTTCATACCTAAAGATCCCAAAGTATCCACCTCAGATAAATTCAAGCGTATAGCTCTCTGAAATGTCCTCTACAAAATCATAAAGAAATTCATAGCCAATCACCTCGAACCCCTCCTCCATTCTCTCATTTCCTTGGAACAAACTAGATATGTTGAAGGGTGGAAAATCCTTGATGGCATCATCGTCGCTCATGAGGTCATTCACTCCCTTACGCTAACCAAAAATATTGGCATGCTTCTCAAGCTTCATCTCTCTAAATATTTCGACAAACTGAACTGGATCTATATTGAAAAAACCTTACTTTCCTTTGGCTTCGATCACTCCTGGATAAGATGGATTCTGAGTATCATAACTGCCAACTTCTTTTGAGTCTTCATCAATGGTGTCCCCTCCAAACCATTCAACCCCTCCCAGGGCATAAGGCAAGGACACCCTCTCTCCTCCTTCATATTTATTCTCATGACGAAAGGCTTATGACTCATGCTTAATCAAGCCAAGGCCCAAGGAAATGTTTAAGGTCTCTCCCTCCACGAACACTCCTCCCTCACTCATCAATAGTTTGTGGATGGAAATTTGTTAATGGGTCATGCCTTAGTCTAGGAAGCTGATATACTCAACACCATTCTCGCCACCTTCTCCAAAGAGTCTAGCATGACTGTCAACCTACATAAATCTGAGATATTCTTTTTCAACACTCCACTCGCTACTCAAAGAAACATCTCTAGAATCATTGGATTCAAAGATGCTAAAATTCCTTCGAAGTATCTTTGCGCCCCCCTAACTGATTCTTCCCTCAAGCATTCCTCATGGAAGGAACTTCTCACTAAATTGGAGCTCTGTCTCTTTCAATGGACCCTTCGCACGCTTAAACTTGAGGGTCATCTCATTCTTATTAAATCTGTCCTTCAATCTATGTCACTCTATCTCTTTTTAGTTCTGGAAACTCCCAAACGGGTCCTCAAATCCATTCTCTCACTGCAAAGAACCTTTCTTTGGAAAGGGGATAAGAAGGCACTTCATTGGGCCTTGGTAAAGTGGGATACCATTTGTAGAACCAAGGAGGAAGGATGATTAACAATGATGGGACACCACAACAGACTCAGAATACACATGGCCATGATGAGAGGGCTCTACATGGTGTACAATAGGAACTGTCCTAACGTCATGATGATGCCACCATTGCAGATGCTCCCTCCTCCACTCAAACTAGCGGCGAGGTCAATTCCCACCATGGGACATGTCGTTTCGGTAGTTAAATGCTGGCATGATGAGGTAAGCACATTAATGGTCAACCATTATGTGCCTTTGGTTCTATGTTGGGGGGTTAATTCCTCTTCAACCCGCCAACCTCCACTATTTTTTCCTGCTCTGTTCTTCCAACCTTAGGCAAGTTTCCTCATGAAGCCTCCACCAATTCCCTCCTTTACTTCCCCTCCTGCTACTCCTTCACCTTCTTCTCCATGGTTTTCAGTTCTCAACATGTCACCTCGACAACGCGACATTCCCAGGAGGGGATGAGGCCTAGGATGTGCTAGCAATCCTAAATCAACGCCCTTCAATGCTCATGCTAGCTCTAAAGGCTTTGACGTCAAAGTGTCGGATTCCCTAGTAGCCATGATGGATGACTGGAAAGATGAGCCCAACATCTCTCTCTTGGCTACCAATCGTACTCCTCACAGTCGAAGGAATTATTGGGTGATAAAATTTTTGTTAACCCACTTCATCTTGCACTCTGTAAACCTCCACACTACTCCGGAGGCTAATCTTGTTGGCTCTGATGTTCTTGGCCCTTCTTCTCCCTCAGCTGCTCTTGTCTCTACTCCCTCGCCCTCCCCTTTCATTCTGGTCTCTTCCTTCTCACAGGTCCCTATGAACATCACCCCCCTTCCTCCCCCACCACCTTAGAGGAAATTAATCTCTCCTATAGGGAAAACCACCAGCGTCGTCCTACCTAGGAAGAAGGATCCCCTATCGGTCAAGTGAAACAACTCTGATTCCAAGGATGGATTGAGTGGCTTGAGCAATAGTGGCACCTCTAGCAATTAGAATCATTCCGATCATGAAGAAGATGACTCCAAAGATTAGGAAGGTAAGTTGAGTTTCAGTTTTTGCACGCCAATTATCGAGGAACCCTTCACCAAATTGTAATTCCAGGTTTGTGTCTCAGTTATTCCTAATTTTGGTTGGTTTTATTAAGTTCATCATGATATTTTTGTGCAACAATCTTAAAATTGATTATGTATAGATCTTTTTTCCCTTTAAAAGGGAGGATCATCTTGACATCTCTAGCCTTCCTCTCCCCTTTAGGAAGACTGGTAGTTTTTCTCTGATTTTTCTTATTTGCAAGATGGTTATGCTATGTTGTACTTCTATTTGTATCATTATTTCCTTTTAATAGAATAGATTTGAACTTACAAAAAAAATTATTATAATATTATGATGATCATGATGATAATTAACGTCCAGTGAGACCAAATTTGGTCTATCCAACCTTAATAAGGATAATACTTGTTTTAGTTTAAAATCTTGTTCCCGTGCTCAAAAATATTGCAAAAAATCCTTTGAAGCTCACTATAGTTTTGAGAAGTTAGGAGGTTATAAAAGTTTGTATTGTAGAAAATATTATGAAACTCGAATCTAATGTGGGTGTAAGCAAGGCACTCAAAGAGAAAGTGATTTTCATACTCAACACTCATAGACTCACACAGATGACAAACCTTTTCCGTCCATGGTGTTTTAGGAATAAAACAATGCCTTGTTTCGCTATGGAGTTCATGAGAGTTCGTTCTAATATTGGATATATTAAGTTTCTTTCATGAGCTATTTACTACCAAGAGATACTTCTGATCTTCCAAGTTAGGATTAATGACCTCCTTATATTATCTTAATTTTCTATTAACCGCTAAATTTTCCTCACACCAAAATTTCTCTTTAAATTTAGAAGTAATAATATTTTTGACATTGTCAATGTTCTGCAAAATGTTGTTTTCATTAATGCCCCAATGGTTTAACCAAGCCATGGTATCTTTACACCAACATCGCTTGAGGAGTAGTTGGTTTTGTTAGAAAGACTCTTGTTTCCCATGTTATTTATCTTATCCTTGTACATCAGGTACCTATTCATAGTTGTAACATACCTCAACTTTCAAATATAAATTTTTTTTCTATAACCATATATCTTCAGACATATTAATAAAAAATTCTAACTGTTATGATAAATACAAATAAAAAGAAACCATGGCCATAATTAATGGTAAAATTCATCCTTGCACATTCATTTTTGGGCTTAAGGACGAATGTAAGATTCATTCTGCCATTGACAGAACCGCTCTACAAACAGAATAGTCATTTCTGCACTAAATTGTGTTTTCCTCTTTCCTCTTTCCGATGGAACTCAGAAATCAGAAAATCAACATATCAATACCTTCATTTGACCCATTTCCACCTTCCGCATTCTGCACAAGATTTCTACACCATTGATCCTTGTGGATTCAACCCTGACCATCGATCTTGATTTCATCCAGAGATCAGATCCCAGAAAATCCAAATCCTATTAACTGAAACTTTGTCATTTACGCATTCCATCTTTGTCATTTTTGTGTTCTACCTTCCACATCGAATTTATGTCGTTCGAATTTCTCCTTTCCTCCTTCCTATGTGGACCTCGAAAGTTGAAAACTTCATGAAATGATCATTTGGTATTTTAGATTTCCACATTTTGACTTCTACCTTTCCTCCTTCCGTTGCGTACCTCGGAAGTTAAAAATTTCATGAAAGGATCCCTTGGTATTTCTATTTTCAGCCTTCTGACTTCCGCCTTTCAACCTTTGGCTGTAGACCTCGAAAGTCAAAAAATTCATAAAATGATCACCTGGTCTTTCAGATTTCCACCTTCTAACTTCTGCCTTTTTTCCTTCCACTGTAGACCTCGGAAGTCGAAAACTTCATGAAACGTTCAGTTGGTCTTTCGGATTTCCTCCTTCTAACTTTCGTCTTTCCACCTTCCGTTGCAGACCTCAGAAATTGAAAAACCTGCAGAAAGAACACTTTCCCTTTATTCCTTCTACCTTTCGACTTCCACCTTTTCACCTTCCACCGTGGATTTCGGAAATCATAAAAACATCTTTTTCCTTAACCTTTTTCCCATTTTCCGCCTCTCGCCTTCCGCCTTCTACAGGAGGACTCTCGGGTGCAGAAAACACCAAATTTTGTTAACTTGGATTTTATTCCTTCCGCATTGCTTATTTCTTGCAGCTTAAGTCCTGACCATTGATCTCATTCTTTTCGGATTCCCTATTGAATCCTTCATAACCAACATCAGCCGTGGATGTTCTTTGTGGATAAAATCTCGACCGTTGATTTATTTGATGCGAAAATCAGACTTCAAAAATTTCAAGCTACATTAACTTAATGCTTGACATTACTCTTCTGCATTCTGCATCTTTCTTCTCAGAAATTGGAAACTTTTGTGAACTGTCGATCTAGATACATATTAGATATGGATCGTTTATCTTCTAATCTTTGTGGATCAATTTTTAACTTTGCGTATTCAACGGGTTTGTGGTTGATTTGGGGGTTTAATTCACTGTTAGTTAATTGGATCTGGAAACTATCTTAAGGCTTGCATTTGTGCCTTCATTTCATCATATGGACAAGATTCGATAATATTTAACCAAATGCACTAAGTTTCTTAAGAGATTTTTACAGTTTAATTATGGTTTTTATCTATGTAAAACAATTTCAACCGCCATAATGAATAACTCATATCTAAACTTTAAACAAGCATTAAAGTTTCATTCGGCAACCTAAAATCGTAATGCATAATTAAGGAAGAATTATAGAATCAATACATATAGGAGATACATAGTAGAAAAATCTAATACCATGTAAAAACAAAGGCTTCAACCCATTAGATGCAGATTCATAAATTATAAATCATTCAAGCATAGCAACAATGAGCCAACTAAGAACGAAACTAGATTCTACTTCGATATTTATTAGATCTAGGATATACAAAACATGGATATTAGTATTCCAATAACGCATAAATAGTACTTCCTAGAAATATAACTGCAATTTAACATTTCACATATACATCCTACTACATCTAAAATTACGCATAAGAAATAGAGTAGGAACCTAGCACAAATGCTGGGAAAACAAATGTGGAGAAGTTGTTCCTCCCAACCAAATCCCAGAGAAAACAAATTACTTGCTCCAAAACCCCCAAGCATGGTCACTGAACCACAAGAGAAAAAAATCTTAGTGTGCCATCTCTTGCATTACATAGATTTCAATCCCCGTCGAGTTCTACCCTCCTACTGCTCATGGACATAATATAAATATTATTTTTCCTAGGACTTGGTCATTTATGAGCCTCCTTCTCTTTAGCAACTCAACTAGGAGTGTAGACCTAATATTTGGGGATGGCATCTCTTGCATCTTGATTTCTCACTCGGTGGTATCTACCACTTGTCATTTCCCTCTTGTGTGTCAGCAAACTTTCTTTCAACAGTTATTTCCACCTTTTTTCCCTTCATCATCTTTTATTAATAAGGAATGTTGTATTACAAATGTTCTATTCTTGACTTTCCTATCAAAGAATAATAAAATAATAATCAAAGTATTTTCTAGTAGAATTAATAATTATTAATTCAGGGGGTATTACATACACCTCCTCTTAAAAGATAACACCGTCCTCAGTGTTATAAATTTTTCTTTTATTCATCCATGTCATCCTATTGGAATAAGTCTGGATATGCATTTTGCATATGACTTTTCAGCTTCCAACTAGGTTCTTATGGACTAAGGTGCTTCCATTGCACCTTTACCTGTCCGCAGATATGGTTCTGGAGTAAAATTTCTCTCCTCTTGAGAATACGCTCTGGTCGCAATTGGAAATCTCCCTCGAGTTCCTCCTAGATTACATTCCAATCAATCACATGAGAAACATCATGAACATATATATTTTTTTCAATATAGAAATGTAAAACACATTATGCACTTTAATATTGGGTGGTAGGGATAACTGGAATGCAAATGACCCTACTTTAGCTAGAATTTCAAATGGCCCACAATACCTGGGTGCCAATATACTTGCACAGTCTCATGGTACTTTTCATGAAATTTACCTTTATGTATACAAGATCACCCACATGGAACTCTCTAGGAGTTCTTTTTAAGTCAGCATAATGTTTCTTCCTATCTTGGGAAACCTTCAAGTTTTGTTGTACTTGTTTCATGGTTAGTTCCATATCTTCTAATAAATCAAGTCCTAACATTAATCTATCAACATTGTTGCTCCATGAGATTGGAGTAGTACACTTACGGGCATATAAAATTTCAAATGGAATCATCTTGGTAGAGGCCTGGTAGCCATTATTGTATGCAAACTTTGCTAGATGCAAATAGTATTCCCAATTAGTGGGTCTTTCCATGACATGCATCCTCAACATGTCCTCGATGACTTGGTTTTTTTGTTATGTTTTCCCATCTTTTTTAGGGTGGTATCTAGTGGTGAAGTTTATCTTGGTTTCTAACCCTGAAAACAATGATTTCCAAAAGTTTGATGTAAACTTGGTATCCTGGTCAGAAATTACCATTTTTGGCACTCTATGAAGTCAAAATATTTCCTTCAGGAATATTTATGCAATATTGACATCCTTGTAAGTCAATTTCACATGTATAAAATGAGAAGACTTGCTTAATTTATCACTACAACCATAATTGAATCATGTTGTTTTTTAGTCAATGACAAACCTCTAATAAAATACAAAGATATTACATCCCATTTCCATTAAGTAATTGATAATGGTTGTAACAAACCTACTAGATGTTGATGTTTCACCTTCACCTATTGAAATTCCAAACATTTAGACATGTAATACACTAGATCTACCTTCGATTTTTGGCCAAAAGAATTGCTTCTTGAGGGTTGTTATCATCTTTTGGTAACCAGGGTGCCCGATATAAGGAGGTATGTGTAGCACATTAGAATTAAACCATTTTAGATCTGCAATATCATGCATGTATATCAGTGAGAAGATGCTAAAAAACCCAAATAAATATTCACGTAAGAAACTCCTTCTACCTCCCCTGTATCCTGATTTGATTTTAGACAACAAAGGAACCCCCAAGACCTTCCTCAAGGGAAAACTTTACCATCTCAATTGGTGTTTTGTTTCTTGCAGGCCACCATACATGGTTTTTATGCAATGTATCTCCTAACATGGTTCTTACATCAAACCATTAGTACATACTTTAATCAAATCAAATCAAATTATGAATTTACAATTATGTCTCTTACATAATTAGATTTTTACAATCCTGTGGTTGTCCTATTATTGTTTGGATCTGGTAAGTGGGAGCACTTAGCCCCTATTATTTACACTTGCTTTCAACCTAGAAAAACCACTTCTAACATGCCATCTTAACATCATCTTATATTAGTCAAACCATCAATATAAAAGTATCAAAATTCCCAATCTTGGATTTAGAAAACTATTTTGTTTAGTTTCCACTTCCATGAGGTCCTTCTCAAACATTTGGCCCTTGCACATGGTATATTCTTATCTTTGTTTTTTTGGACATAACCATACTTCCATGTCTTTAGTGAATCATACCTGCAATATGTAACATGCAAACATCCAAGCAATTTTGGTGGGCCTCTATGTATACAATCCTTTCATTGCAGGATTTACAATGATCTCTGAAGTGATATTCAAAATTACAATACTAATTAATTCAAACCATGTCAGTTACTACAATTTTGAGGACACTATATGGTTATATTATATGCATCATTAAAATAACCAAAAATTTTCACCTTATTTATGTAACTGAAACAAACCTTCCATAGCCATGATTAAGCAATCTTGTTCATTAATCGTTTATACCATACCATCACACACTCATTGCGCCCTTCACCACATACTATGTTTAGGTTTTTATTTAACTAAAAATTCTTTGTTCACCATTCTTTCTCACTACTTCATGTAGCTTACTGGTTTGATTTCATCCAAAAGGGCACTCTGATCCTAATGCCCGTCTTCCCTATATATTTCCTTTCTTGTCATTGATACACAACTTAGTTAGGTTCTATATTTGGAAGAACTTCTAAATCTAACCAACCTGGCCAGTATTCCTTCAGATCTTGATGAAGACTAGACTTCAAATTGGAGGTGAATTTTTTTTCATAAAAAATATGTTTCCAAAATGGACAGTTAACCAGCTCAGTAGTTGAATCAGCTAAATCGTTAAGTACCGTCAGATCTTGATCCACCCACATCGATGATGGGATTCATTTATTATAGCTCAGATTACATTAAAATTCTGCATCCGTTATGTTTTCTGAAGAAACGCAACTTTAAACATCGGAATCACTGACATTCATAGATATTCTTCAATGATCAACCTCATTCGTTGATATCAATCTCCTTCGCGTTGGTTAGTTTCGAATTCTAGATACCAACTCACCTTTTATCTTTCACGTTCTTCCTTCTATGGGAACATTCCAGGGTCATTTGATTTATCTCTAGTCAGAATGAACGATGGAATTCTGGGTCCACATTCCATAATTTAATCACCATGCACTTTAGTTCAGTGGCATTCCCACCAATGGTTTGATCATCCCATTCACCAGATCTCAACCATATATTTACCCATGTAGGTTAAGTTGACTTCAGCCATTCCCTATTTTTATCTTATTTCTAACTCTCATCTGTGGAATCTATCCTCTTTCATAGATATGTTTGAGTTACAGATCTTTAACTAAGGTGATCCATAGTTGAACTTATGAGAGGAATGATCAGTTTCATTCACACTCTCCCTTTGTCGATTGATCAAATAATCGATCAACGGATCTATGCCAAGCTTGTCTTTGTCCAATTCTGAACTCCATTATAGCGTTCGAAAAAGATATTTTCCCACGCATGACTACCTTGTAGATATCCTTATATACCCTTGAAGGTAGGGAGATCTGGAATGGTTTATCGATAGACAACTCCATCTGGTCAGTACAAGGTCAACATTTATAACATAATTTAACCCTACTATATATGTTTTCAACCAATCTATGCCAATCATCATATATACATACATATGCATGTCTACCAAGGTTAATATAAACCTCATATACATGCATCATAATCTAACATCATTATCTTTCATGATTCGTAAAGGGGGGCAGTATTCCTATTTGTCCTATTCACTGGTAGGTAAACTTATTACTTCACAGGAACACATTTACTTACAATGCATATACCTTTTATAAGTATTTTTCTTGCAAGCGTGTTTCTCGTTTCTATTGGATGTCAAAGAAAAACACACCAAGTGTTAACAATACTCTAAGTACTAAGCCAAGTTACCCAAAAACAAGATAATTAGAGGTAAGACATTCAAATTATGCCTTATGGTCTTTGTAACGTCCCCAAAATTTGAATTTTTTTTTTTTTAATTAGGCTAGTTATTATGCGAAATGTGACAAACTTTTTTCATGAAATTGAATTGTCATAAGTTGTTCTTACCCTCTTCTAGATGCTTTCCCCAATGTGTTTATTACTACAATTCCATATTGTTTTTATTTTACTTGAATCTGAGTTATATGGTTATGTTTTACATTGATTGATTCTTATCATTTATTGATGTGTATGTGTGTACAATTTATTGCTTACTTACTGATTATAAGTTTTGGTTACTGGTTTATGGAAAATCCTGACTTAACTTGTATTGTCAATGGGTAGAGTGGCAGGACTTGTATCCCTTATAGGATCACTTGGAGAGGTGACTAGTTTTACTTGATGTTATAGGGTTTACTTAGTTCGTATTGAACTAATGCATCTCTTCTTTGTGCAAGTGCACTAGGTGACGAAAGACTTGCGATAATAGTTTAAACAAAGACATGCTACCTATGCTGAACTTCTTGATTTCCTTTGAAGACAATAGGACCAAATTCCTATCCTAGAATCACTTATTACTGATGTTAGCATTCTCGTTTACGCAAGGCTGGGTTTATTTTAGACCTACATCTAACTGGTTATCATTACTACTTATGGTTCTAAGGCTTCATATTTTATGTATAAAGTAAATTTTTGGAATGTTTTTATGTGCAAAGGTTTAAAGACCTAAGTTCAAGGCTTAGCCTTCATGTATGTAGAGTTTGAAGTTTCTATACTATATATTAAATTATGTATGAAGCCATTCATGAAATATTTCATATGCCATGAATTATGAATTTATCCTAAGTCCACGATGCCGTTGATAGGGTTTATAATGTGCATGTCATTCCAATATCAAATTGCGATTTTGGGTTTTTTGAACTATAAACTTGGGGATAGAAATCGATGTAGTGATGGGAAGGGTGGCAGAGTAAAGGATCCTCGGGAGTTGGGGGTCTCAATACCTAGGCTTGGACTTTCATGGAAGAATGGGTCATTTGGAATTTCGTTAGGTGAGCTTTGTTTGTCTCTCTGGTCTGTATCATGCTGTGAGTTTTAGCTTGCATCTGCGCATTGGAAGGTATTTCCTTCATTCTAGATTTGCAACAGCTGTTTACTTATTGTTTCGGTTCTGAGGTTTAACATACTTCTCACATTTCATTGTCCTTTGTTTGCATTTGGTAGGGCATTCACTGCATGGGTCATGGGTCTTCCAGATTGCTGATCCATTACCCTTCATGGGTAAGACCTGTATAAACAATCCTAAACTTGTTGCGACTGGGTATTGGTTTGTTTGTAGATAATGTAAAGAATCCATAGATGTGTATACATTTTTGGTTTTTCTTGGGCATGAAGCCTTCAACCAATACTATTACGAATCAGCTCTATAAGTGAGTATTGGGTTGATTGCATTAACATTATGATCGTGGTGATTATTATAGACTCTGTGTTTTGTTTATAATGTTGGGTTTTGAAAATGGTGATAGCACCATTGATTGCAATGGTGTATTGTCTTGTAAATGGGACTGTGTAATATATATATATAATTTATAGTGGTTAATCGCAGGAATTCTCTGCTATGGATAAGTCATGGATAATATTCTTGCTTGGAAAGGTTTGGACTCTGTGTAAATTTGATGTCTCTGATTAAATTCTTGTTTTGGTTATTTAATAGAGTTAATTTGGATTTTATAGTCGTGAACTATGGGTTATCCTTGCAAAATGGATGTTATTGCTATTCTAGTGTATATAGCAGGATTTATGGTTTATGTTAATGGATTATTGCTTTGTATATCGACCATGAGCCATGAAATGAATACAACGCATAAAATGGGGTTTTTATTGCTCTGTGGAGAAATATTGAAATGATTTATAGCATGTATATTTTTTTGGTAGTTAGTGTATGGAAACATTGACAGGGAAAATATTTCAATCTATGGTTAATGCTTCTTGTATTCGAAGGTTATAACTGTGTGGAATAATTATAAATTGTTACAACATCGAAAATGTTGCTAGCGAATCCTATAGGATTCGATACCGGTCATGTTTTTATTGTATTGTAGGTTTTTAAGCCGCGAGCTTCGTAGGATTGGATCCTCGGCTACATTGGTTGTAAATAGAGTGTGTGGGTTTTTGGTTTGGCATGAATTCCAATGGGATTCGATCCTGTAACCTCTTGATTGATGCGATATATGTTAATGTATTCTGTAATTAAGTTAGGGTTGATTTATTATGTTGAAATCTCTTGTGAGATACGATCTTGATAATGTATTTTTGTGTTAGGTTATAAAGCATATGACGTGGTTATGGATTCCGAGGCACTCATGCCTACACACCTTAGAGGTCTCAATAACTCAGCTTGGCATTCAAAGTTTGTTGTTTATAACAAATTGAAATGATTTGTTTATAGTTATGTTTTATAATATTTTATTTAAAGTGTTTAGCCATTTATATTTATGTTCAAATATTCTGAATAGAGATTAGGCTAATACTGAAGATAACGGTTTTGTTTATTTATATTTAATATAAGCTTACTCGCAATATGAAATCTGCTAGTAGAGATAAGATATAAGGTATGTTTATATGAAATCTGTTGGAACTTGAATTTATAGAAAGGAAATAAATTGGAGAAATGAACTAGAAAACAAATCCTTAATTAATAGACAGGAAATAAATTGTAGAAATGAACTAGAAAACAAAACTCTCCTATAAATAGGACTAATGGTGGTTATCTTATCATAAATAAAATATATTAGAAGAGCCTGGTAAAATGGACAAACAACTAATCAAACCTTTGATAAAAGAAATGTATATGTCAATAAACATTGAGTTTAACCTGTAATTGAAGAAAGTAGAAATGTAGGAAAGATAGCCTAGATTATAGTAGATAGTTACTAAATAATCGATCAGAATTCAATCTACTCCAAATAGTAAAACTTGTATAACTTATAGTGGAAAAATTAAGAACCTCATACCTAGAAGGTCAAACTATTTTAATGGCTGAAAACCCTCACACTCAAATACCCAGCATTAACAAATTCATAGATAGATCTCACATCTATTTAGATAACCGAATAACTTGGAAACTACCGCATTCCACCCAACCATGACCTGAAACCGTTCTTGGTTTCAATACGGATCCGCCTGAGCTAGTTCCAACATGCAAGTAGCTTAGAGCTGCTAAGGTAAGGCTTCCCTATCTCGGATATCATGTTCTGAATCAATTCTCCTTTTTCCTCTTACGAAAAATATTCTCCAAGTACTCTCTTGAGAATAATCAGGTAGGATTATGGAATAACAAAAATATCCTCAAGCTTCTCTTTGGCTTTGGTTTTTATAGGAAGAATTTTTAGTCAAAGGGGAAGCTAAACCAAGAATTATTTGATTTCTTGATTTAACCCTTTTTATTTAATTTAGGTAGTTTTAATATTTAAGTTAGGAACTTTTGACTAGTTCTTATTTCGACTCTTGTAGGTATTTTAATATTTAATTATCATTAGTAATAAAAATAATATATGGAGCCTTTCTTTATTTCTTATAGCTATTAGTATTATTACTATGCTTACTCTTTATACATATCATATATATATATATATATATATATATATAATTTGTTAACATTAATAAGGCCTTCAAGTAGGGGTTAGGTCAACTAGGTTAGGCAAGTCTAATCCTCCTTGCATGTTGGATTCCCTCGTATAACATGGTAGTTCTTTAGTTCTTAGTGAGATACAAAAATTTGAAATTTCATTTAATCACTTAAAAATAAGACGGATGATATCAATCTTTTATTCCACTCATTTTCACTCGACATATTAATTCTTTTCAGTAACTCCTAGCTTATCGAGAGCCCATACTCAACACTAGAAAAAGGGAGTTACAAACTTAGTGCGATTCCAAAGCTCCTCGCTCAACACTAATGCTAGGTTGTATTTGTAGGATACACCTAGGGATACAATGGCCAACGATTCGATGGTCTATAGCTTAGGCTCAACATCAACTTGGAAGGCTCCAGAGATTATGCTCAACACTTCCAATTTATACTTTTCATGTGCTTTAGAGCTTCATGCACAACACAAATGTCTCATAAATCATGTGTTCTAGAGCTTCTCTCTCAACACAAATATGAATACTCATGTTCTTTAGAGCCTCTTTCTCAACACAACAAAATCAAATACCCATGTGCTCCAAATCTCCTGGCTCAGTACAAACATCTCATCAATTATGTTCTTCAGGGTCCTTTCCCAACACTTGAAATCATATATTTAAAACATATGCCACTCGCTTACGGCCAATATATCAAACAAACCGTCATGTTCATATGTAGTGGGGTCTTAGATGCAATATATCAATTAAAACATCAAAGTAACATCATAATCAATGGGTCTTATGCCCATAAGTGTTAGGTAAAAATTTGGGATATTACATCCTTTCCCACATAGAACAACACCGTCCCTGGTGTTCTAGGGACTCAGAATGAATCATGAAACAAAGTGGGCTAAGCATTTCTCATGGTGGATTCATTCTCCCAAGTAGCCTCATTGGCCTCAAAGTGTTTCCATTGCACTTTCAACTGGACTATGGTGCGCTTCCTGAGATGCACCTCTCTCTTGTCCAGTATTTGAAGGGGTTCATAGGAAAACTCCCCTTCAGGTTCTACCTATAATAAGGACCAATCAATCACATATTTCTTTAATAAATATGCATGGAAAATATTATGGAAACTTAAGTGAGTGAGTAACACTAGTACATATTCCACTCGCCCTCTCTTGGTCAGTATCTAAAAGGGTCCACAAAATATAGGTGCTAACTTACAACACCTTCCCAAGATCAATAAGCTTCATTTTGGTTTTACTTTCAAGTAAACATGGTCACCTATTTGATAATATTTATCTTTTATTTTCTTATCTGCGTATATTTTATGGCGGTCTTGTGCTTCTTTAAGGTTCAAATGGACCTTGGTAACCAATTGTTCTAAGACCTTTAGTAAGTCAAGCCCTAACATGAGTCGACCCACTGGGCTATCCCAAGTAATTGGTGTTCTACACTTCCATCCATAGAGTACCTCAAAGGGACTCATCTTGGCGGAAGTATGGTATCCATTGTTATATGAAAACTCTGCAATATGCATGTAATCTTCCCACTTGGTGGGGTTGTTCATGACATACATCCTAAGCATTTCCTATACAATCTAGTTTACCCGTTTTGTCTTCCTTTTTTTCTGCGGGTGGTAAGTAATACTAAAGCTCAACCGCGTCTCTAATCCAGAGAATAAGGATCTCCAAAAGTTCACTGTAAACTTAGTATCTTGATGCAAGATGATTTCCTTGGGTATCCTAGGAAATCTAAATATCTCCTTCAAGAAGATATTGACAATGTGTACTACCTTGTAGGTCGACTTCACTAGAATGAAGTGTGTTGATTTTGATAATTTGTCAACTATTAAAAGATAGAGTCATTTTTCTTCTTACTCTTAGGTAGACCCATGATAAAATCCATTGTAATGACCTCCCACTTCTTTTTTGGAATGATTAATGGCTGCAAGAACCCCGAAGGATACTGGTGCTCAGCTTTAACCAGCTGACATTCTTGATATTTTGCGATAAACAATGCTATGTTGGCCTTTAACTTAGGATACAAAATATGTTTCTTAACTGCAGATATCATCTTTTTATATCTAGGATTCCCCGAGTAGGGTGTCGGATGAACTTCTGTGAGGATGTTGGACCGAATGTCCTCTCCTTCTGGAACGTGCAATATCTCCTTGGACCATAGTAGTCCTATTTCATCTACCTTGTACTCTTTTTGTTGCTGAAACAAGCTATCCTCTTGGACCTTATTAAGGATTTCAACATAGAATGGGTCAACTTCATTGGCCATTCTAATCCTCTCATGTAAATCCAAATATTTTTAACTTAAAGTAACCTCATATATCATATGAGATCGTTAGCTCAAAGCATCAACAATTGTGTTCTCTTTTCCCTTTATATGGTTTAGCCAATGGTAATCACTAGGGAAATCCAACCATCTAGCTTTCATGGCATTTATATCTGGTTGCTCAAATAAATACTTTAGACTCATATTGTCTGTATTCAAAAGGAATTTATTTCCCATGAGGTAGTGCCTCCATATATTCAAGGCATGGATGATGGTCGCTAACTCAAGATCATAAGTGGGGTAGTTCTATTCGTTTTATTTTAACTTCTGTGATTCATAATCGTTCATGTAATCATTCTACAAGAGGACTCCTTCGAGCCATTACTTTCTTACATATGTGCAAACAACGAAATCCCCATCAGTATCCGCAATTCATAGTATAGGTGAAATCGTTAAAAGTTGTTTAAGCTTTTGAAAAATTTCCTCGCACTTGGTCTTCCATAAGAACGTGTTTTCTTTCTTTTGCAAAGCGGTCATGGGACACACTATCCTTGAGAAGTTCTCAATGAAGTTCTGGTAATAAATTATGAATCCAAAAAATGATCTAATGTTAGTGACACTAATAGGGGTAGGCCAATCCTATATGGATTTAATATTTTTTGGGTCCACATCTATCCCCTTCTCAGAGATGATGTGACCCAAATATTGTATTTGTGGTTTGTAAAAATCACATTTACTAAACTTGGCAAGGATCTAGTGTTCCCATAACACCTGTAGCACTATGTGGAGATGTTCCTCATGTTCCTCTTTACTCTTAGAGTAAACTAGGATTTCATTTATAAAGACCAAAACAAATTTATCTAGGTACTTACTGAATGTATTGTTCATCATACACATAAATTTCATGGGTGCATTCATAAACTTGAATGGCATCACTACAAAATTGTAGTGGTCGTACCTTGTACGAAAGTAGGTTTGGTGAATATCCTCATTGTGAATCCATAACTGATGGTACCCAGGTCACAGGTCAATATTTGAAAAGATATTCCCTCCTCCTACTTGATCGAGCAAGTCATCAATCCCATGGAGTGGGTATCGGTTCTTGATCATCATTTTGTTAAGTTGATGGTAACCGATGCACATTCGCATTGTACCATCCTTCTTATTTACAAAAATTATCGGTTATCCCTAAGGGGATACACTCGGTCAGATATATCCTTTCTCATTCAAATCCTACAATTGCAGTTTGAGTTCCATCAATTCTGGTGCGATCATGCAGTAAGGGGATTTTGAAGCCAGAACTAATCCTCGTGTCAGTTCTATGGAAAATTATAAGTCTCGGTTTAGTGGTAATCCTTGGATTTCCTTAGAAAATAGATCCTTGAAGTCTACGAGAACTAGAAAGCCCTCGATGTGTTATTCTCTCCCAGCTTCTATGTCTTGGATGTTTACTGCAAATAGTTTGCATCCTTTCCTGACGCACTTATTTTCTTGTAAAGCGGATATCAGCCTCACGAAAAATTTATTAGGTAGGCCTTGAATCTTTACTTGATTCCCTTGGCTATCTGTACACAATATTGACTTGTCTAAGAAATCGAACATGACATGGTGTTGTTCCAACCAGTCCATGTCTATAAGTATATCATACGATCCTAAGGGTAGGATGTTAAGGTTTAACCTAGTAGGAAACCCATTCAGGTTTACCTCATAGTATTTAACTATTTCATAAAATTTTCATTTCGTACCTGTGGCTAATTGCACTAGCCAAGGTTTATCATGTTTAACTTTGTGTAGTTTACATATATGAAACATTTTAGGCGATACATAGCTCCAGAAAGCACCATTTGTGGGTCAATTAGTATTGAAATAGAAGTGTTTAAGATCTTACCTTCTATCTCAACCATGGTAGCCTGATGGTCCTTCTATCTCAACCATGGTAGCTTGATGGTCTTTCTGTCAGCCATCCAAGGCTGAATAAATCCATGTTGTTCCAGCTATGTCCTCTATCGTTGGTTCTTCTTGTAATTTGTGCAAGACTCCATTGGTCTTGTTCTTACAGTCTCTTGCATAATGGGGCCCTTGGCATTTCGAGCATTTGATTTTTAGCAGGGAAACATTGGATCCCACATTTGTTGCTGGCTTGTTAGCATTTGGAGCTGGTACATATGACTTTGTACCTATTTTGTTGAAGTTCTTGTTGGATGGAAAATTGTTGTTCTGTTTTCGACAAAGTGGTTGGTTGAAACTCGATTTGTTGTTTTTTGAGAAGGTCCTAGACCTTTCTATGCTTTTGTTGATGTTCGCTTGCCTCATATGTCCATTCTCATATCAAATCATAGCTTTGTGTAAGGTGGTGTCCAATGTTTTAGGCATGTAAAATTCAATCCATTCCCGAAAGTTGGGAGGAAGATATCATAATTTTTTTTGTATTGTTATCTTCTCATCCATGATGTATGGAACATAATGTAATAGATCCAAAAATATGTTAATAAAAGCATCCATAGTCATGGAACCCATACGTAACTTGTGAAATTCTTTCACTTTTCTATCGAAGAACCTTTTCGACATGTAATTCTCATAAAAATCTTGTGAAAATTACTCCATCGTATTTCTCTTACCTCATCTTTATTGGTATGCTTCAAGTCCCTCAACCATCTAGCTACTTTTCCATTTAAATTATAGATGGCTAGACAAGCTTTCATTTCACTAGACTAGTTATGAACTCATAAATATTTTCTCATACCTAGAAGGCATTATTTGGATTTCTACCATGTATTCATATATCATTCATAGGTTGTGTATTTTATCTTCCTAAACTCTCCCTGGAGATTTTCATAACTTTTTTGTTTCTTTCTGCAAGGAGAAAGAGAATCATCACTAGAAGGACTGTGCCAAACTCTTTCTGGAGGTTTAGGGGTATGCTCGTCTTTTCCTTCTCCTCTCGGGTTGCTGGCCCGTTTATGATAGAATTATTTCTTGAACATGTTGGTTGAATGTGTGAGTTTTCCCTGCGGGATTCCTCCCATCATGTTCTGGAGCAATGCTTCATTAATTTCTTGTTGTTACTTTCTTTCATTCAAATTATAATCTCTAAAACTATGTAAGTCTGTTTGGAGACTTTGTACAGTTTTCATTATATCAAAATTTAGTTACACCACCAGTTTTGCTTCCTGGGTGGGGGTATTAACCTTTCCTTGCCGGTTGTTTCCTTCTTTAGTGTTCATGGTCTAAACTGTTCTTTTTAAAATCCTACAATTGCAAATTTTTAATAATAAGAAAAAAATATGTTAGTTAATAAAATTTAAAAACATACTTTATTTTCTGCAGCAAATGCCTGGTACACCCATTTGGTCTCTTAGTGTGGAAACTAGGCTCTGATACCACTTGTAATGTCCCCAAAATTAAAAAATTAAAAAAAAATGATTAGGCTAGTTATTTATTGCCTCAACCAGAAATTAACTTATCTTCTGCGGAATGTGACTAACTTTGTTCTTGTCGTAAGTTGTTCTTACCCTCTTCTAGATGCTTTCCCCGATGTGATTATTACTGTAATTCCATATTGTTTTTTATGTTACTTAAATTTGATTTAGATGGTTACGCTTTACATTGATTGCTTCTTATCATGTATTGATGTGTATGCATCAAACATTTATTGCTTACTTACTGATTATAAGTTTTGGCTACTGGTTTATGGAAAATCCATACTTAACTTGTATTATCAAGGGGTGGAGTGGCGAGACTTCCATCCCTTATAGGATCACTTAGAGAGGTAACTAGTTTTACTTGAAGTTACAGGGTTCACTTAGTTCATATTGAACTAATGCATCTCTTCTTTGTGTAGGTGCATTAGGTGACGAAAAACTTGCGATAACAGCTTAAACAAAGACATGCTACCTATGCTGAACTTCTTCATTGCATTTGAAGACAACATGACAAAGTCCTATCCTAGCATCACTTATTCCTATTTTTAGCATTCTCATTTACACAAGGCTGGGTTTATTTTAAACCTACTTCTAACTAGTTATCATTACTAGTTATGGTCGAAAGGATTCATATTTTAAGTATAAAGTAGCTTTTTGGAATCCTTTTATGTGCAAAGGTTTAAGTCCTAACTTCAAGGATTAGCCTTCATGTATTTAGAGTTTGAAGTTTTTATACTATATGTTAAAGTATGTATGAAGCCATTCATGGAATATTTCATATGCCATGAATTATGGCTTTATCCTAAGTCCATGATGCCATTGATGGGGTTTATAATGTACATGGATTTCCAATATCAAATCACGATTTTGGGGTTTTCTAACTATAGAATTGGGGATAGAAATCAACGTAGTGGTGGATAGGGTGGTTGAGTAAATGGTCCCCAGGAGTTGGGGTTCTCAAGCCGTAAGCTTGGACATTCATGGAAGAATCGGTCATTTTGTATTTCGTTAGGTGAGATTTCTTCCACTCTCTAGTATGTATCATGGCGTGAGGTCTGGCTTGCATTTGCGCATTGGATGGTATGCCTTCATTCTAGTTTTGTAGCACTTGTTTACTTTCCTGTAGTTGTCCTCTATTTGCAGGTAGCAGGGCCTTCACTGCATGGGTCGTGGGTCTTCCAAGTTGCCGACACATTACCCTTCACAGGTAAGCCCTGTATAAACAAGCATAAACTTGTTCCCCTGCATGTGGGTGTTTTGACAGAGCTTTAAGCTCTTCGTTTGATGAATGAATACATGGTTTGGTTTAAGGGTTGTCATTGGGTATGGGTCTATTTATAGATCATGTAAAGCATCTAGAGATGTGTATATAGTTTGGGGTTTTTGTTGGGTTTTGCACCTTTGACCAATACTGTTACTACTAAACTCTGTAAATGAATATTCTATTGATAGCATTAACATTGTGACTGTGGTGATTATTACATACTCTACATTTTGTTTATAATGTTCGGTTTTTAAAATGGTGATAGCACCATTGCTTGCAATGGTGCATTGGCTTGGAAATGGGACAGTGTGTTTTTTTATATATAATTTATAGTGTTTAATCATAGGAATTCTCTACTGTGGATAAATCATGAATACAATTCTTTCTTGGCAAGGTTTGGACTGTGTGTAAATTTGATATCTATAATTAAATTAATGTTTTGGTTATTTAACAGAGTTAATTTGGCTTTTAGAGTCGTGAACTGTGGGTTATCCGTGCGAAATGGACGTTATTTCTATTCTAGCGTAGGCAGTGGGTTTTATAGTTTATGTTAATCGATTATTGCTTTGTATCTTTGTCATGAGGCACAAAATGAATACATCGTATGAAATGGGGTTTTTATTGTTATGTGGAGAAATATTGAAATGATTTACAATGTGTATATTTTTTTTTATAGTTAGTGTATGGAAACGTTGATGGGGCAAAGGTTTCGATCTATGGTTAATTCTTCTTGTATTTGAAGGTTATAGCGTAGACTGTGTGGAATAATTATAAATTGTTACAACATTGAAAACGTTGCTATCAAATACTACAAGATTTGATGCCAGTCATGTTTTTTATGTATTATGGTTTTTAAGCCATGAGCTTCGCAGGATTCAATATTGGGCTATGTTGGTTGTAAATGGTGAGTGTGTGGTTTTTGTTTGGCATGAATGCCAACAGGATTAGATCCTGTAACCTCTTGATTGATGCGATGTATGTTTTAATGTGTTTTGTAATTAATTTAGGTTGATTTATTATGTTGAAATCTCTTGTGAGATTACGATCTTGATACTGTATCTTTGTTTTAGGTTATAAAGTATATGATGTGGTTATGGATTATGAGGCACTCATTCCTACAGACCTTAGAGGTATTGATAGCTTAGCTTGGCATTCAAAGTTTGTTGTTTATAAAAAATGGAAATAATTTATTTATAGTTTTGTTTTATAATATTTTATTTAAAGTGTTTAGCCATTTATATTTATGTTAAAAATCTTCTGCATGGAGATTATCCTAATAATGTAGATAATAGTTTGGTTTATTTATATTTAATATAAGCATGCTGGAAATATGAAATCTGCCAGCAGAGATAAGATATAAGCTCCTTTTTTAATTAGTTCTAGGTTTTGGAACTTGAATTTATAGATAGGAAATAAATTGCATAAATGAACTAGAAAATAAACCCTTAATCAATAGACAGGAAATAAATTATAGAAATGAATTAGAAAAAAAAACTCTCATGTAGATAGCACTAATGGTGCTTATCTCATCGTGAATAAAATATATTAGAATAGCCTCATAAATGGAAAAACAACTAACCTAACCTTTGATAAAATAAATACATCTGTTAATAAACATTGAGTTTAACTTGTAATTGAAGAAAGTAGAAATGCAGGAAAGATAGCCTAGCTTATAGTAGACAGTTACCAAATAATGATTCAGAATTCAATCTACTCTAAATAGTAAAACATGTGTATCTTATAAGGGAAAATCAAGAAACTCATACCTGCAAGGTGAAGTTGTTTTAATGGATGAAAACATGCACACTCAAATGCCCAGCATTAAAAAATTCATAGACAGATCTGACCTCTATTTAGATAATTGAATAACATGGAAACTACCACGTTCCACCCAACCATGACCCAGAACCGTTTCGAGTTTTAATTCGGATCCCCCCAAGTTGGTTCCAACATGGAAGTAGCTTAGAGCTCCTACGATAAGGCTTCCATATCTGGGATATCAAGTTCTTAATCAATTCTCATTTTTCTCTTAGAAAAAATATTCTCCAAGAACTCTCTTGAAAATAATCAGGTAGGATTATGGAATAACAAAAAGATCCCCAAGCCTCTCTTTGGGTTTTTATAGGCATACTTTGAAGTCAAAGGGGCAATTAAATCAAGAATTATTTGATTTATTGATTAAACCATTTTTATTTAATTTAAGTACTTTTAATATTTAACTTAGGAACTTTTGATTAGTTCCTATTTGGACTCTTGTAGGTATTTTAATATTTAATTATCATTAGTAGTAATAATAATATATGGAGCCTTTCTTTATTTCTTATAGCTATTAGTATTATTAATATGGTTACTCTTTATACATATCATATATATATATAT
>LPNX010945965.1:96843-250427 GCA_001517045.1 Pseudotsuga menziesii
AACTAGGCTAGGAAACTCTAAACCTCCTTGCATACTAGATTCCCTCATATAACATGGTAGTTCTTCAGTACTTGATGAGATACAAAAATTCAAAATTTTATTTAATCATTAAAAAAATAAGGCACATGAGATCAATTTTTTATTCGAGTTGTTTACACTCGACATATTAATTCTTTTCAGTAACTCCTAGTGCTTATCCAAAGACCATAATCAATGCTAGAAACATGGAGTTACAAACTTAGTGCAATTCTAGAGCTCCTCGCTCAACACTAATTCTAGGACGTATTTGTAGGATACACCTAGGGATACAATGGTCAAGGATATGATTTTCCAAAACGTAGGCTCAACATCAACTTAGAAGGCTCCACGGCTTATGGCCAACACTTCCAATTTATCTTTTCATGTGCTTCAGAGCTTCATGATCAACACAAATGTCTCATAGGTCATGTGTGCCAGAGATTCTCTCTCAACACAAATATAAATACTCATGTGCTCCACAGCCTATTGTAGAACACAAAAACATCAAATACCCATGTTCTCCAGAGCGCCTCGCTTAACACAAACATCTCATCAATTATGTGCTTCATGGTCCATTCCCAACACATGAAATCATATATATATATATATATATATATATATATATATATATATAACACATGCAATTGGCTTACACCGAATNCTTAGACCCAATATATGAACTAAAACATCAAAGTAACATCATAATGAATGGGTCTTATGGCCGTAAGTGTTAGGTCAAAATTCAAGATATTACAATCTTCTATTTCCTCTTCACATTAATCAAACAAGATCAGTTACCTTCTGTTTAGGTATGGTGGCTAGTTTAACTAACGAGTGTTTCATATGATTTACCTTAGTGAGTTTGCAGAGCTCCCTCATAATTGGGGTGCTGTAACTCATGTGGATCCTAGATCACTTAATATAGAAGTTGTGGGATTAGAAATAATACCTTCCCATTCCCCATCGTTCCCACCAGTTTCTTTTCAACAAGGTATTAGATGAATATACTTGAAGTTCATTTTGAATAAAGCTACATGAGCCATGCTTAATGAGTTACACGATTAGTACTTACTTTTCAACAATGATATAGGAAATACCCCTAAGATATTACTAGTAACCCTTCAATACTGTCACCAGATACCTCTCTAGTGGAGATCACAGGGGAAGCTATTTTCACGGATCACCCAAAATACGTTTCTTTTACTGCAACATTCAAAGATAAGTTACATGCAACAATTCCCATCTAACTTAGAATCCACAAGGGCCATACAACATACCACTGTTCATCTTATTTTCGAGCATATTTCTTCTTAGAACTCATTCAAGAAGCCATTAATCATCAAATAAAATTATTCATACAACGATCCTGATGCATACCTGCTCATTAATACATATAACCTTAATATATTTCAGTCCTATAATAATCATGTAATTTCCACTAGAGAAAACCCTTCATGTATCACTTACCATACGATCATCCCCGTTAGTACATCTACTAGAATGCATTGATCGGAACCCATCAATTTGAATGCTCAACTAGGATTTATCAAGCCAAAGACAATTGTCGGTTAGTGTGCGTCAACGGGACTAGATGTCCCCAAGAGGAGATAGGGCTAAACTTGTGGTTTTGTCTTTTGCATGACAACTTGTATGTATACTAAACAATCCAAGAAAAACTTTTAATGGTTATAATAAAGTTTCTCTTCTGTAGACATTCCCTCATCTTCCCTATTTCATGCAAAATATATTTCTACTTCTCTTTGCTATGTATAAGAGAATTTTCAAGAAAAAATAAACATGAGTTACTTTGATGTTTCCTATAGCAACACTGTGTTGAGCCTATTCAAGGCTAGTGTTGAAACCATGTTCTGATACCATATGTAACACACCTCAAATTTAAAAAAAAAAATTCTATAACCATATATCTTCAGACATATTAATAAAAATACCTAACTCTTATGAGAAATACAAATAAAAAGAAACCCTCACCATAATTAATGGTCAAATTCATCCTTGCACATTCATTTTTGGGCTTAAGGACCACTGTAAGAGTTGTTCCGCCATTGATAGATCCACTCTGCGTGCTCTCAATGGGGGAAAGACCCACTTCTATGAGGAGAATAGGATAAGGTGTATTGCTTTTAATTTTGAAGTTATAAGTTATAAACCGCTTTTGGATTTGCCCAATCTTCCTTCAAGTTTCTCTAGAAATGGTGCACCCCCATACTTCACAATCTTCCTCCAAGATTCTCTAGAAATGTTGCACCACCATAATTTATATATTGATGCTTCTTATTTTAATATATAAATTATGAATAATAGAAATACAATTTTACCATATTAAAAAAATAAAAATAATATAATAACATAAAATTATTATTATTATGCATTATATTTTAACATATATATATTTTCAAGTGTAACTTTATTATTTTAAAAAACAATAAAAAAAATATAATAATATAAAAAATATTAAATCTCTATCCTAAACATAGAATATATGTGTGATAGTTTTTATTTTGAGGTTATTTGTTATTTGTTTTCTAAGCTTAATTATAATTACTTGTTTATTGAATCTCCATAGAAACAAAAAAAAATTGGAAGAACAAAAACTCTCCCCCTTCTTATTCATAGATTCCATTGAACTTAAAGCTATTTAAGTACATTACCTAACTCATTGGGGTACACACATTCACTCCAAGAATCATCGATTCACTAGTTCAGACGTTCAGAGATGGAGTCATTTCTATAGATTTTGAGAGACGGGAGAAGTTAAAATAAACATTAATCTAACGGTTTTTGTAATCCTCACAGTTACCTTTATCATGATTGGAGTTCAATTAAAGGTTATTGAGATAAGATTTTAAGTAAAGCTTAATCCAATAGTTTTTGTATGACCACCTTTTCATTTTATCATGATTGGAGTTTTAATTTGATAGTATTTTTTGGAATTCTTATACATTATCGTGATTTATGATTACCAAGCTAATATTTATCGAAGCGCCACAAAGTGAGTAAGCTGCAAAATACACCTATCACATGCAAACTAAGTATTCAATATATTTTTTAAATTGTTTATTTCTAATTTTAAACAACGTACATCAAATCAATTTGAACAATACACTTGTTCCATCCTCCTTTAATCTAGACAAAACATAAATAATATTCTAAGCATTTATATTCTAATATATAGATACTTATAGGATTAAAAATAAATTAGTAAAAACTTGGAATGTAAAAAACTAGTTTATAGTTTATAGTTTTGATGAATGTTTTTGATTCAATATATATCTCTGTGTGTTCATTGGTTTATTAGAGTATGATAGTTAATATAACTGTGAGTGATACAATTGTATAAATTAAAAATAAAAATAAAAATATGATAGATACTAGCACAAACACTTAATTTGCGGTTGGTGAACACAGATACGTCCCAAGTTAATTCTCATGAACAAGTTATATATGTTACTTGTTCTCCATGATTAGTTCAACACATCAGACCTTGACTCTTTGTTCCTATGCTACGAGATTGACAATTTACTTGGCATGTCATGCAAAGTGCACATTAACTAGCCTCTGAGTTGGGAGATGGAGTTCCACTCTCACCATGTGCACATTACCATGCCACTAAGTGCACTTATCACATGAGTTATTTGTTATTTTTTTTCAACAACCACAAACTATAGTTATCGCATAAGCTATTTTTTATTTAATTTTAATAATTGTTTATTACTAATTTTGAATAGCCCCCATAGAATCAATCTAGATAATACATTTGTCCCATCCTCCTTCAATCTAGCAAAATCATAGATGGTATCCACTCCGAAATTCTCAGATATAAAGGCTAATCAGTGTAATTAAAAATATTAATAAAATAGAAATTTAAAAATATTAATGATGCTTTTCATGATGACTACAAGCCAATAAAAGCTAATGTTGTTCTATGAGACTTTAATAAGGTTACTTTGATTATTGTAAAATTTTGTTTTGATGCTCAAAAATTTTGGAAAGAAACATTCATAGGTAGCTATAGTTTCAATGACAACTTAGAAGGTTATGAAGCTTAGTATTGAAGCAAAGATTCCATCTAATGTGGATGTATGGAGCACATTCTAAGAGAAAGTGAGTTTCATCTTCAACACTCTATTTTAAGAGAGATGAAAAATCATTTCAACCCACTATGGAGCTCATGATATTTTGTTCTTATCTTGCATATACTATTTTTCTTCTTCGAATTAGTCAAAGTAGAGACGAAATTTTGATCTTCCACATTACCGTTGATGACTTCTTTATAGTATCTTAATTTTCTTCTTAACCTTAATGTGATAATATTTTATGGTTTAACAACCCCACATGGATTATTTATACTAGCTTGGTCTTGACTCAATTTTAAAGCAACTTTACGAAGCCTTTGGTCGTTCATGTTATTTATCTTGTGATTGTACATCATGTATCTAGTCATAGCTATGCTCTTGTACATCAAGCATCTAGTCAAATGGATGCTCATGTTGAGAAAACAGCAATAAATATTTTGAAAACTATTTTTTTTTATACAATAAATAAAACTTTAAATTACATTTTAAATTTAAAGTGTAATCTAGGGAATGCTCAATATTTAAAATTTTAACTTTTCATTTTTCACATAATGTTATGTAAACTAATTATTTAACATCCAAATTATAAACACTTTATTTAAACCCAATCTATCTTAAACCCACATGTATCAAGCACTAAGAGGGATCCAATTAAGTCAGATTTAAATTTATTTTAAAACTTTTTATACATCCTAGAAAATTATGATCCCTATAATTTTAATATTTTTTTATCAATAGACATGAAAATTTTAAATTTATTTTCATTTTATTTTAATTTTTTAATAACATAAATTTCTGTAATTTTTTATTTTTATTTTTAATAATATAAGTCACTCGTATATGACATCATCTCCCTCCCCTCCCATAGTCAACTACCTCTTCAAAACATCTAAAAGTTTGTGATTTAAACTAACTAATTAACATTTATAGTATATACATACCACATAATGGTTTGTAGGAAATTGGTTTTTCGCATTTGACATGTTTATCCTTCATAAATCGACAAACAGTTACACTCACTGCATGAGACTCAGATGCTATGAGTATCTTTGTACCTAGACAGAGATTACTCTCAAACAAGGCGCACTTGTTACTGTAGTAGAGGTACCCATGCTGAAACATAAAAGGTTGCACAGCTTTTTGCTACTACAGTTACATTCGTCATTCATGATGGTGCACCATAATGTGTTTTGCATAAGCACAAGCTTCAAGCAAATGATCAGTTCACCAAAACAACTCGTTTGTGTCAATGATTATTAATGCTAATATGCATTCTACATACCGAGCCAGTCGTGAAGAAGTCCCACATAAGGGCCATGTTCCTCTGTGTAACTCTACGTATGCTTATTGCTTATTAATCAATAGCGACTCCCTCGAATTTCAGTTTAATATCGATTACGTTTTGATCGATTTGACGTTGATATCTTCTCTTATGCATTAATTGCGGCCCCCAGCTTGGTAACAGATTTGCAAGGGGGTTGGGCCGATTTACAGCAAGGAGCATGGAGTAAGACTATCAGATTAAGGGTCTGATTTGTTAATAGAAGGATTACAAAAAACACAACGAAGGCATGAATCAGTACGGCTGGGAATGCGCCATTTGGTACAGGTAGGTTTGGAAAACTTTGGAAAAGGTAGGTTTGGAAATATTCGTTGTTAATAAATGGCACCTAGGATGTGAATTAGGATAGCTATGTTAATTTGCTTGCAAGCTAGATATATCAATAACTTGTCACTTAGTAGGAGTAGAGATTTTCAACAACCTCCAAGAAAATTATACATATTCTTATCCGTGGATAAGCTACTGAAGAGTTCTGGAGAGTTCTTGTGGGATATTCTTATCCATTAAGCTACTGAGAAGTTCTGGAGAGTTCTTGTGGGATCCTACATATTAATACTAGTTTTGTTTAGCTGTTTTATCCTAAATGTTCGGTTACATGTTGGGTTACTGTTCGACCTTTATCGTCAATGGGCATTAGTGACTGTGCCTAGAAGTGCATATTTTGTAGAGGAAGGCCATAGCATCGAAACAAACCTTGATTTCAAATACAATTTCATTGATTGAAAGACTGCGAAACTAGGGAAAATACCAATGTGGTTGGTACCTTGGAGAAGTACGACATCGCAGCTTCACTCACATACTTCAATGTCACGAGTGGTGATTGGGTGGCATTTCTCATTCTAAAGTATAGTATTTACAACCAATCACCAGTCTTATTTGTAACTATTTACAATATGTAAATGTTTGTAACGAGAGCATAATAGAGATCTCATATCTCTGGTAAATACTGTACTTTAGAATAGGAAATGCCACCCAATCACCAATATTAGTGGCAACATCGTACAAGTCTTATTCGCAACTTGACATTCAAGTTGCACTATTTACAATATAAAAATGTTTGTATTTGTGGGTTGTTGTATTGTTTCGCCATCATGTTTGTTACGAATTTTGCTTTTTTAATTTGTTGGATTACAGGTTGACTCAACTTAGCGTGAGGTCTAAGTCTTTGAGCCGTTTCGTGTGACAGTATGGTTTGCGTGTTTATGGAGAGAGTAGGGCTGAGCGTTTATATATATATATATATCACTAAACAAACAAACAACTATAGGTGTGGAAAGCGATGGCTTTGTTTTCTTGTGAGTTTATAATTTTGTAAGATGATGTAGAATATTTATTTTAGGTTAAAAATAAATATTAAATTTGTATATTTATATCGATTCGATCAATGTATTAAATATGTGAAATATTTCGTAAAGAAATGTGATGTTATTTAGTTGTGACGACAACTACGCAGACGGTTTTGAAAATAGTACGAGTCTATTTTCAACGATTTCAATGCACGAATTGGGGAAATGTTAATATATAGATTTCAAAATCCTTTTGCTAGTTTTTAAATGGCATAATATCGATCAAAGAAATTGTTATTCTCAAATTTAAATGGTATAGTATCAATCAAAGAAATTGTTTGAGGAGTAATAAGGGAAATATGGTGTATGAAAGGGAGCAAATGGTTTTTCTTTTTTAGTATAGATATTTTAAATTGAATCAATAAGAGATTTTTAAAACGAAGGAGATGAAAGGGAGTACATGGTTTTTCTTTACATAGATGTTTTAAATTGAATAAATAAGAGATTTTTAAAACATGATTAAGAAAGAATTATGTGTAATGTTGATTTTTATTTGTATAAAATTTTTAGATTATATTATTCTTAGAAATTGAATTCATTTTTCTAATTGTTTAATATAGGAAAAAAATTCATATAATGAGTTTTGATAGTTAAACCCAACCATAGAGATCATATCTATACAAACCATTTTTATAATGAAATAAAAAATATTTACATTTAAAAACTTTGATCATGCTTAGTACATTTACATGAAATTCACTTTTGATAGTGTCTATATCTATCTATCTACCTATTATGTTTGCCATATATTATCTTGAGAGTATAGTTCATTCACATTATAATATCAGTGTTCCACCAAGTTTCCGGGATGAGGGGCGTGGGAGCGGGGAAACGCACATTGGGGACGTGTAGAGACACCCCAAAATTTTGGGGTATTTTGGGGGATGGGGGGCGGGGAGCGTCAGGGTCCCTAACATAGGGGGGTCGGTCTCTAAAATTATAAAAAAGAAAAAAAAATAATAAAAATATGAACCCAACATATAAACATATCAATTCCTCATCCCATCAACATTTGCATACTAGCATGCTTATGTTCCCGAAGACTTTAGTGTAATTTAATGTAATCGTTATAGCCAAGCATATCATATCAATGTTTGTTTCTTTTTATTTGTTTCTATTTTATTTTAAAATGACCATTTAGTGTAAAAGCCTAAAATTTAAGATGAACCATTTCTTTTTTAAGTAATTTTTTTTTTAAAATCGAGGGTAGTGGGGACCTGTCGGAGCACCCCATTTTCAGGAGGGGCCGTTTGGGAGCCCCCCAATCCGGGAAACTCCTAGACCCGCGTTTCTCCAAGTTTCGTAGAAAGGGGGGCACTGGGAAACGTTTCCCATAGAGCCCCCCAGCCCCCGGGGCGTGGGAAGCGTAGGGGGCGAGCCCCCGACCCTGGGAGGCACGTCCTTTGGAACAGTGTATAATATTCATTAAACCTACATTATGTTTTAAATATTTACCTAAATTTTATTTTTATTAAATAAATGTATTTTATTATTTTCCATTTTTATATCATGTTTAGTGTATTTTTATTTTATCTTATTCCATTATTTTTATATCAATATCTAATATAATTAATCCACATATCCAAAATTTTTGAGTATGTGTGTGTGAGCTATTCATATACTTTTATTAAACAGATATTTAAATATTTATTTTATGATAGATATTGAAATGATTTTTTTATTAATAATTTAAGTGAATACTAGATACTTAGTGTAAATATTCTATATTTTAAAAAACAATTATGTGATATTTTTTGGTTTGTTTTATTAGAATGGTTGAAAATCCTACAAAAATCTTAGTCATATTATTAGTTTTGTAAATTGTATAGTATAATTGCCCCAAAAATATTTGAGGGTAATGAATCAATTTTGACATTAAAAAAACATAATTTAAATGTTTCCAAAATTAAATTTGACTAAAAAAAGCTACTTTATATGTAACTTCAAATTAATTTAAGATAAATTAAAAAAAATAGTGCAAAACTAAAATATAATTAGTATTGTGTTAATTTACACAATTAGAACGTTGACCACAAAGATAGTCTAAAACGAGCGTTAGGTGTAAAACGATAAAATATGCAAAGTTTATTGATTGATAATTAGAGCGTTTACAATGAGACATCTTAAATCATGAAGCTTTTTCCAAATCCTTTGTGATTGAACTTATCCTCTATGGTTGAACTAATATTATATTGTAGTGAATGATTATGATGAATACCTAATATGGGTGGTTCTAGAAGAAAGTTCGTCATGATTGACAATGACATTGGTTAGTGTTTTTAAATGGTAGTTATTCGTATAATAAATTTTTAAGAAGAGGTTGATATGTATTGGTATTAATAATCAATGATGTAGTTGTTTATAAATAATTAGATTTGTTTTATAGAATTTTGAATTTTTTTTATAATTAACAATATTAATATTAAAAAGATATTAAATATAAACAATTTTAAAAATTTAAATATATTATATATATATATATAGATACGATTGAAAAATAGATATAATTTTGATATCAAAATATATATAATAGTATTTAATTGGCTTCTTATAATTAAAGAGAAAACACTTACTTGAATTTTCTTGTAAGTAAGGGGAAGGTGATGACAAGGAGGATCCAATTTCTTGTACTGTAATTTTTTTTTATGATTTTAAATTTTTTAGGCATTCAAACAAAATTTAGGCCTCAAGAAATTTGTTTCCTCTTGGTGCATGATAAATTTGGATTTAAGATCGATCTCTATGTTGCTTTAGTTTTTTAGCTTTTTAGTTTTTATGGTTTTAGTATTTTTTTCATTTGGTTTTAATTTTGTATTTTATGAGTTGAGTAGACATGAATTTTTTATTACTCTTCTTTTTCCGTAACGCTACATTATGTGACAACATCTCCCCCATATTCTTCTCTAGAGCACCTAGCTCCTCTCGCTGCAAAGATCCATCTTAAACGTGGATCTATCAAGGGCTAGAGGGATCCAATTCCCAGTAGTGTAGTGTAGGTGCATTCTACAACCAAGTACTGTATGGGGGGTGGGATTTTAATCGACTAAAAAAATGTGAATATTCCAAAAAATTGGTCATCTTGATAAAAATAAAATAAATATCAAAACATAATAAAAAATAGAGTCAAATATGAATTCTCTTGAGGTTCACATTTTCTTAACACTCTAATAAGATTAATTTTATATGTACACTTAAAATTGAGAGAGATTGTCATTTTCACATTATAACATTTAAAGAACTAACACGGCATTAAAAATATCACTTTAAATCTAAATTTAAAAAAAAATCAACTTCTTTAGGTTAAATTTGATAAGAGGATTCTAACTAAACCCCATTAATGAGTGTTTTGGATCTTTTCTAAAGACGAGTAGGGGGGGGGGTTGTAACTCCTTCGATGCTTATATTCATCTTATAATTGTCTCAAATAAAAATAAAAAATAAAATAAAATAATTTGAATATACCAAAAAAATGGTAGGATTGATAAAAATAAAATAAATATCAAAACATAATAAAAAATAGAGCCAATTATAAATTCATATATGAATCCTCTGGAGGTTCACATTTCTTCTACAGGCTTATAAAATTAATTTTATATGTAAAGGTAAATTTCAGAGAGATTGTCATTTCACATTATAACATTTAAAAAACTAACATGGCATTAAAAACATTAGCTTAAAGCTAAATTATTGCGCATAGAGGCGCATTCTATAGCATGGAATGGAGGGATGTGTAACTCCTTCCATGCTTATAATAGGCTCAAATAAAAATAAAAAATAAAAGAAAATAATTTGAATATACCAAAAACTTGGTCGATAAAAATAAAATAAATATCAAAACATAATAAAAAATAGAGCCAATTATAAATTCATATGTGAAGCATATTGAGGCTCACGTTTCCTCAACATGCTTATAAAATTAATTTTATATGTATAGGTAAAATTCCGAGAGATTTTCATTTTTACATTATAACATTTAAAAAAATAACATGGCATTACAAATATCTGTTTAAAGCTAAATTTTAAAAAAAACGACTTCACGTTAAATTTGATAACGAGATTCTAACTAAAGCACATTAATCATTGGTTTGGATTTTTTCAAACTTTTCAAAATATATTTAAGAGGTAGTGTAATGTCCTTCAAATATGTAAATAATAATAAAAAAATGTAAGGTAAATAAAACAACTAGGATCTAAGGGACATCTATAAATAGCTTCAGCATTTTATAAACTTATTAGGAACCTTACTTGTATTCATGTTCTAGATTTATTTCGTAGGTTAATACATGGTATTCTATTGCGATGATATTTATTGTTGTTTATTTGTATACTCATGTTTCTTGTATATTTATGTCATTTATTTGTTTAATTATATTTCTGATACCACTTGTTTATAATGGATGTTTATTACACAACATAGTCTTATTTACTAAGATGACGTGGCTATCTTAGCTCTTCTTCTAAACGAAAAGAGTGGTTGGATTTACATACGACTCAATGAGAAAGGTATGAAAGACTCCCATGACTTGAGATTACACAGTTCGTTATGAACTAATGCATCACGAACCTGTTGTGTTGCAGGTGCTAGGTAGCTGAGCCTATGCTGAGTGTATGTTCAAAAGGGGTGACAAGGTCTAGAAACAAAGGTTCTAACCCTAAAAGCTAAGGGTTTAAATACATGGTGTAAAACATAACTAAAATAAACAAAGGGCTTGTGGCTATAGGGAAAGGTAAAAACAAAACCTTAGATTTTATCCCAAACTACAAAACAATTAAAAACATTTATTCACGTAGATGAAGGATGATTTATAGCTTGCAATACAAATATTAATAGTTGTAATCTCATCGCATAAACATAATTAAAAACAAAAATACAATATGGAATAGAGAAAACCTCTTACCTACAATTGTGTAGCTTGTAAGGGCTCTATCACCATGCACACTTCAACAAAAAAAATTAATAATAAGACACTCTATTTCTAACTTGAGAAGTGGTAACCGGATGACCTTAGAGCTGCCACGGTCCTCCCAACTATAATATCCCAAATTTTTACCTAACACTTATGGGCATAAGCCCCATTTCTTATGATGTTACTTTGATGCCTTAATTGGTATATTGGGCCTAAGAATCTAGTGTACATGAACATGATGATTCATTGGATATATTGGGCGCAAGCCATTCACATATGTTTTATATATGATTTCATGCGTTGGGCGTGGACCCTAAAGCACATAATTGATGAGATGTTTTGTGTTGAGCGAGGAGCTTTGGAGAACATGGGTATTTGATGTTTGTGTTGAGCAAGAAGCTCTGGAGCACATGAGTGTTTATATTTGTGTTGAGTGAGAAACTCTAGAACACATGAGTTATGAAAACATTTGTGTTGAGCATGAAGCTCTGAAGCACATAAAAAGATAAAATTGGAGGTGTTGGGCATAAGCCATGAATCCTTCCAAGTTGATGTTGAGCATAAGCTCTGAAACATTGGATCCTTGGCCATTGTATCCCTAGTTGTATCCTACAAAAACATCCTAGCATTAGTGTTGAGAGAGGAGCTTTGGAATTGTACTAAGTTTGTAACTCCTTGTCTTTGGCATTGAGTATGGGCTATGGATAAGCGCTAGGAGTTAGTGAAAAGAATTAATATGTTGAGTGAACATGACGCTCATAAAACACTGATCTCATCTTACTTATGTTTATGTGATTAAATGAAATTTTGAATTTCTGTATCTCATTAAGTACTCAAGAGCTACCATGTTATACAAGGGAATCCAACATGCAAGGAGGTTTGGAGTTGCCTAACCTAGTTGACCTAACCCCTACGTGAAGGCCTTATTAAAGAAAGTGACCAAGCTAAAAGGAAAGTGTCATATGTTTAGGGATCATGCTATATGATACCTAAGGATAAAATGTTAACAAATGGTATCTATCTATCTATCTATCTATCTATCTATCTATCTATAATTCATTCATGATATGTATAAAGAGTGAGTATAGTAATAATACTATTAGCTATAAGTAATAAAGAAAGAGTCCACATGTTAATGATTATTAATAATGATAAATTAAATATTGAAATACCTACAAGAGTCAAAGTATCAAAGTGTAAAGTCCCCAAATATTGTAAAATAAAACAAATTTTTATAGGCTAGTGAAAACTACCCAAAGGGGATCATTATTACTCATGCAGATTTACATTCACTACTTATACTTTAGATCTCTTCAGAAACTTCCCTTACTGTCTTGTCAATCTCTTATCCATTGAGTGATTATTAGTTCATTTACTTCTTATGTCTTAATTTTGTTATTTAAACTATTTGTAAATTCTTAGTTATTACTGTCTATGAATTAATGAATTGTATAGATCATTGTTTTAATCATGCACATGTGTAATTTGTTTATTTAATAAAAACTAACTTAACTTTGTTGATGGGCATAAAGTGGTGGAGTGGCGTGACTTGTTCTCCCATGACAATCTGAGAGGCAAGGTATTACTTGGTTATGTAGGCTTACTTAGTTCAATCGAACTAAGGCACCTCTTTTATTTACTTACGCAGATCATTACATTGTGACAGGATCTGTTGTAAAGTGCGTTGACCATCTTAATTCTAGAGGACCTGCTGCTAGTTGTTATGTTGCTTATCGACTTGGTTTTATAATTTGGTAAGTGTCGTTATCGTCAATGTAGCTACTGTGACTAAATTTCATGTACACTAATTATTATTCGTTATGTTTTAAATTCATTAATCTATATTTCATTAATAAATTCTACATTCTAAGTATGTTCTTACTATACCTATTAACAACTCTTATCTTCTTTTAATGATAGGTTATTATATTGGTTTTAAGAGTAGTCCTTTGGATTTTTATAGTCCGAGATGTTATCATGGCATACTTTATATGCCATGGATCTTAAGCATAAACACCTTATTACTAAGGGACTTAAACCCTAAGCTCTAATCCTATGGTCTAAACTCTATCTAAATACTTAAGCATGGTTCTATGACTTTCAACTAGCGCATCCTATAGACTACGTAATAAAGTAATACTATCATAGTGCAAGCTTTGTAACATGATAATGTGTATTAGAGTTTGGGTCGCGACATAGCATCTGGTATAAACCATACCATAGCAGGGTTTAAGCTATTAGCATGGTGAATAAAACCCACGATATTAAAATGATGTTGAACTATGGAAAGGTGGATTTGGAAAAACAATAATGGATACCAACTGGTGCATTTATCATTCTTGGAAATTGTGGCAACCCCAAGCTTAGGGCTTGGCTCACGATTCAGTTTGGCCATTTCGTTATTGTCTATGGAGAAAATGGGTCTCGGCTTTGTGCTGTGAAGGAGACTACACCCTGAAGGTAAGATTCTTTGGTTTTGTGTCGACATTCTATGCTTGGTTTCGTGCCTCCTTCGTAGTTATACTTCTCACCGTGTCGTGTATTGGGTTGTGGTTGCAGGTAGCAGGGTAACAATGATGGGGTGGATCCATTCTTCGTTGTAGCTTGAATGTATTGCGAAGGAGGCCACGGTAAGCCTTCTCTTCAAGCTTAAGCTTACAACCTTTCAATCCTGTGGGCAGAGCTAAGTTTCATCTGGTTGTTGGTTGGGGTTTTATGCTATAGTGATTTTGATTTTTCCTTCGGACTTATGATTACAAACTTGGTTTTTTAAATGTTGAGGTGTTATGACGTGGATCGATTCTTAGACCATTCGGATCTGTGTAATTTCATTTTCGTTATGTGAATCGATATTTTATTTGGTTTTGGGATTTATAGCCATGGGCTACACCATTTCTTGCAATGGTTCAATAGCGCATTGGCATGCCTGTGTAAACCTCGTTCTATGCCTTTAATGGCGACTACATACCATAATTGGGATCTCTGTGTAAATATATATGTGTATGGTTTTTATATAATGGTAATGGTTAGCTTGATTTCTTATGTATATGATTCCCTTCCGTGTTTTATTGAACACTATATTTAAATGGAAATGGGTTTTTAAAAAAACACAGGCATTCACCTAATCAGATGCTCCGTGTGTAGTGCCATTGCTTAGCTTAGATAATATAATATTTGGACAGCGTGTTGCGATAGCTTGTACTTTATTGTTTAAGGTATTCGGTTCTTATGAAAAATGGTTTGTGTAAATCCATGGGCTAGAAACAATGGTGGCCAAAACTTACAATAGGTGTATATTTTAATGCACTCTATATAAAAAAATTTATTGGATGAGGCCTTGCTGTAGCTAGGTTCTTAGAACCTCACTGATAGCGTATGCATCGTTTTTATAAGGCAATTAATGGGTTTGTAAAATACAACCCGCATGCTTAGTGTAAGTCATGGCCTATGTAGCGATATAAATAATGGATTTACATACTAGTTTGATTCTTGTACAAATAATTATTTTATGGCTTTTATTTTTTTTTAGAACCAGCCATAAGGTTATACGATTTGGATTTTCTATTTACTATAATATACTATGGTTGTTATTAGTGTTTTTACCCTGGGTTTTGGACATCCCTCGGATTTGATGTCGCGACCGCTGTGGGCATAAAAAGGGTTTTTAATGTAACGAGTTGTAAATGAAATGTACTTTAATGAATAGAACAAGGTGGGATTGCATGCCCACAAGATTTGATTCATGTGACTATTTGAAATATATGGATTTATGATATGATTTTTATGTTGTTTTACTATGATATGATTTACTCTATAAGATATATTATTTTAATTTGGCTATGGTAATGTTTATTGAGTTATGTAATTTTTTTTATGGTTATGATCAAAGAATTGTAAAGGACCACATGGATGGTCATGATGACTCCTCTGATTATTTATAATGTTGTTTCATTTATGTGGAGTATTTTTAATGTAAATTGTAATATGGATATAGACCTTGAAAGGTCTTACCTGGGTTATTTAATTTTGGAAATAATTGTATAGATCATTTTCATAACGGTTTATACCCAATGGTCTTATTTATATGTATATATAATTATCTTATAAAATCGTTATGTTTGTAAATAATACCCTAAGGTATCTATATAGTATATTTATTTCTTTAAACTTACTCCTATGACTAAATCTACCATAAACTAAAACATGTCTCTATTGACAAATGTAATATGTCAGTAGACATATAAATAATAGGTTAACATTAAATAACAGGTCTAGATTTACCTAGTTTACAATATAAATTTCTGAATATTAAATGAATACAAAAAACAAACTTTAAAGTTAAAAACCTAGCTATATACAGCCTATGATAATATTTACCATCCTAGGAAGTATTGAAGAGAATAAGCACCCTAGCAAAATATGGAAAGAACATCAATTACCTAGGGTTAGTAAATTCTTTGGAAACACTCAACTAACATATTCATTATATAATATAGAAGATAGCATTGACAGTATAGGGTAATATTTTAAGAAATGTAACCCTAGGAGATATGGACAGAACCAATCAATTCCAGGGTTAATAATATATATATATATATATATAATATTTTACATAAAGCAGCCAACATTTGCCCTAGAAATAAAATTTGACATACTAAGAGCTCATACCTATAATTTATCTTCCTAAAGCTCCTTTAATGGCTGAAGCTACACACTTTTTTGAATAACCAGCATTATCAATTTAAGACAGATATGACCTCTAATTTTGATGACCAAATCACTTGGGAACTACCGCGTTCCTCCCAACCATGACCCGGAACCATTCCTGGTTCTAATCTGGATCGCCCCGAGCTAGAATCCAACATGCAAGTAGCTTAGAGCTCCTAAGGTAATGTTTCCTAACTGGTAATCAGTTCTGAATCAATCGTCTTTTCCTTGCAGGAAAAGTTCTCTAATAAAACACTTGAGAGAAGAAACAAGAAGAATCATAATTCTCCTAGATGAAAATGAGACCCCAAGCCTTTGCTTGGATTGAGTCTTTATAGACATACTTTTCAGTCAAAGTGGCAGTTAAATCAAGAAATTCTTGATTTCTTTATTTAACCCTTTTTAATTTAATGCGGTAAATTTTCAATTCTTAACCTAGGAACTTTTAACTAGTTCCTAATTAGTCTTTCACAGATATTTTAGTATTTATTAATCCTTTAATAATAAATAATAATTGGTGGAGCTTCTCTTCTTTCTTTATTCAATTATATAATTAATCATAATTAATTATTTATACATACTNTTTGGCCATCATGTATTATAATCCATCGACTTAGCGACACTTCTTCATGAAGGTCGAGTACATAGATGGCTCAGGTCTACAAGGCTAGGAAACTCTAAACATCCTTGCATGTTGGATTTCCCTCATATAATGTGGTAGCTCTTTAGTACTTGATGAGAATACATAAATTTGAAATTTCATATAATCACTTATAAATAAGTATGATGAGATCAATATTTTTCTCGAGTCGTTTTCACTCGAAAGTTATTTAATTCTTTTTCAGTAACCCCTAGCACTTACCAGAGCCCATACTTAATGCTCATAACAGAGAGTTACAAACATAGTGCAATTCTAGAGCTCACTCTCAACACTAAATGCTAGGATGTACTTGTACGATACACCTAGGGATACAATGGCCAAAGGTCCGATGCTCCATAACTTATGCGCAACATCAACATGGAATGCTCCAGAGCTTATGCCCAGCATTTCCAATTATATTTTCATGTGTTCCAGAGCTTTATGCTCAACAAAAATGTAAGTACTCATGTGCTCCAGAGCCTCTCGCTCAACACAAAACATCTCATCGATCATATGCTTCAGGGTCCATGCCCAACACAACACATTTCATCAATCATGTGCTCCAGGGTCCATGCCCAACACAACTAGCATATATATCCATATGTATCATCAACAATTGACTTACGCTGAATATACAAAACAAATCATCATGTTCATATGCAGTGGGGTATTTGACCCAATATAAAATAATTCATCAATATAATCACCATGATTAATAGGATCATGCCTATAAATGGTAGGTCCAAAACTCAGGATATTACATCCCTCCCCGCTTAGTACAACACCATCCCTGGTGTTCTAGGGACTCTGAATGATATCATGAAATAAGACGGGGTAATCCTTTTTCATGGTGGCCTCATTCTCCCAGGTAGCCTCATCTACCTCAAAGTGCTTCCATTGCACTTTCAATTGGACTATAGTGCACTTCCGAAGTTGCACTTCTCTCTTGTCCAATATTTGAAAAGGCTAAGGGAAAAATTCCACCTCAGGTTCCACCTATAATAGTGACCAATCAATGACATGCTTAGTGTCATAAACATATTCCTTTGGTAAAGATGCATGGAAAACATTATGAACTCTTACATGTGCAGGTAATGCTTGTTCATAAGCCACTAGTCCTTTCTTGGACACAATTTACCACACCTACCCAAGCTCAACGAGCTCCATTTTTCTTTCACTTTCAAGTAGACATGCTCACCTACTTTATAGTCTTTATATTTCCTTTTCTTATCTACATAACTTTTATGACAGTCTTGTGCCTCTTTAAGGTTTGCTTGGACCTTGGTAACTAACTATTCCATGTCCAATAATAGGTCAGGCCCTAACATGAACCGATCCACCGGACTGTCCCAAGTAATTGGGGTCCTACACTTCCATCCATAGAGTACCTTGAAAGGACTCATATTGGAAGAAGCTTGATACCCGTTGTTATATGCAAACTCTACAAGGTGCAGATAGTACTCCCACTTGGTGGGGTTGTTCATGACATAGATTTGAAGCATATCTTCAACAATTTGGTTTACTCTTTCAGTCTGCCCATTCTTCTGCGGGTGAGAAGTAGTGCTAAAGTTCAAATGTGTCTATAATCCAGAGAATAAAGATCTCCAAATTTTTCCTGTAAACTTAACATCTCAATCTGAGATAATTGCTTTGGGTATACTATGCAATCTAAATATATCTTTTAGGAAGATATAGGCAATGTTCACACCCTTGTAGGTCAATTTTACAGGGATGAAGTGTGTTTCCTTTGATAGCTTGTCAATGATTATGAAGATGGAATCATTTTGGTTCTTTCTTTTCGGTAAGCCAGTAATAAAATCCATACTGATAACCTCTCACTTCCATTCTGGAAGGGGCAATGGTTGTAGCAATCCTAAAGGATGCTGGTGCTCATCTTTAACTAGCTAGCATTCCTGACATTTTGCAATAAATATTGCAATGTTGGACTTTAACTTAGGCCAAAAAAAGTGTCTCTTGACGACATATATCATCTTTTGATATCCTGAGTGCCCCAAGTAGGGTTCCCTATGAAATTCTGTGAGGATGCTGGACCAAATGTCCCCTCCATCTGAAACATACAATCTATCCTTGGACCATAGTAGTCCAGAGTCATCCACCTTGTATTGCTTCTATTGTTGAAACAACCGGTCCTCCTGGACCTTCTTGAGGATTTCCACATAGAACGGGTCAACCTTGTTGGCCATTCTAATTTTCTCATGCAAATCTACATCAGTTTGACTCAGGGTTACCTCATATATCATATGAGTTCATCGACTGAAAGCATCGAAAACTTTGTTCTCTTTGCCCTTAATATGATTTAGTTCAAAGTGATAATCACTCAGGAAAGCCAACCATTTGTATTGCCTCGCATTCAAATCGGGTTGATCGGATAAATAATTTAGACTCATATTGTCAGTCTTTATAAGAAACTTCCTTCCCATGAGGTAGTGCCTCCACATCTTCAGAGCATGGATAACAGCTGCTAACTTAAGATCATGCGTGGGATAATTATGCTCATTCTCTTTTAATTTATGTGATTCTTAATATATTGCATGGTCATTTTGCAAGAGGAATCCTCCAAGTCCTTCCTTGCTTGCATCCGCACATACAACGAAATCCCCATCGGGATCCACAATCCGTAACACTGGTGTGGTCATCAAAAGATGCTTAAGAATTTGAAAACTTTATTGACACTTGTCAATCCATAAGAACTTGTTTTCTTTCTTCTGAAAATCCGTCATGGGGTGAGTGAATCTCAAGAATATCTCAATGAAATTTCAATAATACCCGGCTAAACCCAAAAAGGACCTAATGTTAGTGACACTAGTCAGGGAAGGCCAATCCTTTATGGCTCAAATATTTTTCGTGTCCACAGCTATCCCTGCCTTGGATATGATGTGACCTTGGTACTGTATATGTGGTTTTTAAAAATCACATTTACTAAAATTAGTGTAGAGCTGGTGTTCTCTCACATGGGGACTTCACTTAGTGAACCTCTCACATAGCACATGCGATCGTGGGATATTAAAGAATATTCTTAATTTCGAGAGATATTGACCCAAACTTTGTTGAAACCCCCTCCCAATACTTAAAACCTCCTCCCCACCCATTTTTATAGCTCAATCCTTATAAACCACCCTACCCAGCCCCACCTTAAACTCCTCATCCCCCCAATAGCTGCAATATATTGGTTCGATTTTTGATAATTTTAAAACCCACAATATGAACTAACGTGATCGTATATTGGTCAACAAGTACAGCCCCCGTGTTCTCTTAACACTCGAAGTACTATGCAAAGGTTTTCGTCGTGTTTCTCTTTATTCTTGGAATAAACCAGAATGTTGTCAATAAATACTAGTACAAACTTATTCAGATATTTACTGAATACGTTGTTTATCATACACATAAAGTTTGCGGGTGCATTGGTCAACCCGAATGGCATCACTACAAACTCGTAGTTCCCGTACCTCGTACGATTTAAGTGGTCTTGGGAAATATATTCATCTTGGATCTGTACCTAATGGTACCCAAATCATAGGTCAATCTTCGAAAATATTTTGGCTCCTTCCACCTGGTCAAACAGATCATTGATCCTAGGGAGCGGGTAACGGTTCTTTATAGTCGTTTTGTTCAACTGAAGGTAATCAATGCACATCCACATCATGCTGTCCTTCTTCTTTACAAATAAAATCGGTGCTCCCCAAGGGGACACACTGGGTCGGATATACACTTTCTCTATTAACTCCTGCAACTCCAATTTGAGTTCCACTTATTCTTGTGCACTCGTGTGGTAAGGGGATTTGGAGGATGGAACTGATCCTATGGTTAGTTTGATGGAAAAGTCTAGGTCTCATTTTGGAGGTAATCCGAGGATTTCCTCGGGAAACACGTCCTTGAATTCTTCAAGAACAGGGAAGTCTTCTATGCGTTGTTCTCTATCAGAATCTACATCTCAGATGTTCACCGCAAACAACTTGCAGCCATTCCTAACACACTTCTTTGCTTGTAAGGCATAGATTTGTATGACATAAACATTATTTGGGATGCCTTGAACCTTCACTTGGTTCCCTTGACTATCAATACATAAGATAGACTTGTGTAGACAATCGAGCATGACATTGTGCTGTTCCAGCCAGTCCATGTCGATGAGAATATCGTACGATCCTAAAGGTAGGATGTTTAGGTTTACCTTAGTAACGAAACCATTCAGGTTTACTTCACATTCTTTAACAATTTCCAAAACCTTATGTTTCATATCGATGGATAACTATACCAACCAAGGTTTAACATGCTTTACTTTTCCTAACTTGCATAAATCAACAATCTTAGGTGCAACATAGCTCCGATAAGAACTTGGATCAATAAGTATTGAAGCAGAGGTGTTCAAGATATTAACTTCGATCTCGATCATTTTAGCTTGATGGTCCGCCTGTCGGCCATCTAATGCTACATATATTCACGGGGTTGCCTCTATATCCTCAACGGTAGGTTCTTATTGCAGGTTATGTAAGACTCCATTGTTCTTGTTCTTACAATCTCAGGCATAATGCATCCCATTGCACTTCCAACACTTGATCGCTAAAGGGGTAGCATTGGCTCCACTCGCCACTTACTTATTACCATTAAGAGTTGGTACATAAGGATTCGTACCATTTTTGTTGAAGTGTTTGTTCACTTGAAAGATGTTATTTTTCTTTCTATAAGGCTACGGGTGTGCGCCAGGCTTGCGATTATCTGAAAAGTTTTTAGAATTTTCTCTGTTTCGGTTCTGGTTTTCTTTCCGTAATTGCCCATGCTCATAGCAGATTCAGGCCTTGTTTAAGGAAGTATCCAGAGTATTTGTCATGCCGAATTCAATCATGTCCCAAAAATTGGGAGGAAGACATCCTAGGAACTGTTGGATATTCACCTTCTCTTCTTTGATATATAGTATATAATGCAGCAGATATAGAAACCTGTTTATAAATGCGTCCATAGTCATGGAACCCATGTGAAATTCATGGAACTCTTTTACCTTGCAGTCAAAGAACCTTTCTGACATGTATTTTTCTTGGAAAATCTTTGGAAAGTTTTCCCATCTTATTTCTTGCATCTCATCTTTCTTGGTGTGCTTTAAATCTCGCCACCATCGTGCTGCCTTACCATTCAGGTTGTAGATGGAAAGCCTAGCATGAATCACACTTGAATAGTTATGAACCTTGAAATACTTACTCATTCCCAGCAACCATTCTTCAGCCTTTTCTCTTGTATTTACTTCACCTTCATAGGTCGGGCTCTTATTTTTTGAAACTCCCCCTGAAGACTGTCATCACCTCTTTGCCTCTTTGTCCGTGGAGAAAGTGAGTCATCACTGGTAGGACTATGATGATCTCCTTTAGTTTCCTTAGGTGTACCTTCTTTTTCTTCTTCTCTTGGGCTATTGCCCCGCTCATGGTACAATTTTCTTTTGGATATATTGGTGGAATGGGTAGGTTTACCTTGCAGTCTCCCTCCCGTCATGTTACCCAATAATGCTTCATTTATAGTTTGTTGTTCCCTTCTTTGATTTAGACTATCTTCTTTGAAACTTTTCAGTTCAGCTTGAAGACTATGCAAATTTTTCAGCACATCATAGTTTAGCTCGACCACCAAGTTCACTTCCATGGTGGGGGTGGTCATTTCTTCCTACCAGTTGTTTTCTTCCTCAGTATTCATAAAGTGAACAGTGCTGTAAAAATTTTCTTGTAACACAAAATATTTTAATAGCAGCAAAAAAAAATTCTGTTTGTAACAAAAATTACTTATCATACTTTATTTTCTCTATGTGAATACTTGGCGTGCCCATAAGTCTCTCATTATTGAAACTCGGCTTTGGTACCAATTGTAATGTCCCCAAAAATTGAAAATAAAATAAAATTATAGGCTAGTGAAAACTACCCAAAGGGGATCATTATTACTAATGCGGAATTACATTCACTACTTACCCTTTCAATCTCTTCAAAAACTGCCCTTAGTGTCTTGTTAATCTCTTATCCATTCAATTATTATTAGTTCATTTAATTCTTATGTCTTAATTCTATTATTTAAACTATTTGTACATCTTAGTTATTACTGTCGGAGAATTAATGAATTGTATAGATCATTGTTTTACTCCTGCACATGTGTACTTTGTTTATTTAATAAAAAGTAACTTAACTTTGTTTATGGGAACAAAGTGGTGGAGTGGTGGGACTTGTTCTCCCATGACAATATGAGAGGTAAGGTATTACTTGGTTATGCACGCTTACTTAGTTCAATCGAACTAAGGCACCTCTTTTATTTCCTTACGTAGTTCATTACTTTGCGACATGATCTCGTGTAAAGTGTGTTGACCGTATTGACCCTAGCTGACATGCTGCTAGTTGTTATGCTGCTTATCAACTTGGTTTTATAATTTGGTAAGTGTTGTTATCATCAATGTAGCTACTACGGCTAAATTTCCTGTACACTAATTATTCTTTGTTATGTTTTAAATTTTTTAGTCTATATGTCATTAATACATTTTACGTTCTAAGTATGTTCTCACTATACCTATTAACAACTCTTATGTTCTTTTATTGACAGGTTATTATATTGGTTTTAAGAGAAGTCCTTTGGATTTTTATAGTCTGATATGTTATCATGCAGTACTTTGTATGTCATGGATCTTAAGTGTAAACACCTTGTTACTAAGGGACTTAAACCCTAAGCTCTACTCCTATGTTCTAAACTCTATATAAATACTTAATAATGGTTATATGACTTTGGACTAGCACATCCTATGGACTATGTAATAAAGTAATAATATCATAGTGCAAGCTTTGTAACATGATAATGTGTATTAGAGTTTGGGTCGTGACATAGCATATGGTATAAACCATACCATAGCAAGGTTTAAGCTATTAGCATGGTGAATAAATCCCATGACATTACAATGATGTTGAACTATGGAAATGTGGGTTTGGAAAAACAATAGTGGATACCAGTTGGTGCATTTATCGTTCTTGGAAATTGGGGCAGCCCCAAGCTTAGGGCTTGGCTCACAATTCAGTTTGGACATTTTGTTATGGTCTATGGATAAAATGGGTCTCGGATCTGTGCTGCAAAGGAGACTATGCCCTGAAGGTAAGCTTCTCTGGTTTCATGTATGCATTCTATGCTTGGTTTGATGGCTCCTTCGTAGTTATACTTCACACCCTATTGTGTATTGGGTTGTGGTTGTAGGTAGTAGGGTAACGATGATGGGGTGGCTCCATTCTTAGATGTAACTCCAATTTATTGTGAAGGAGGCCATGGTAAGCTTATTATTGAAGCTTATGGTTTCCACCTTTCAGCCCTGTGGGTAGAGCTACGTTTTGACTGGTTGTTGGTTGGGGTTTTATGCTATAGTGATTTTGATTTTTCCTTTGGGTTTATGATTACAGACTTGGTTTTTTAAATGTTGAGGCATTATGTTGTCAATCGATTCTTAGGCCATTTGGCTCTATGTAATTTCATTTTCGTTATGTGAATCGAAATTTTATTTGGTTTTGGGCTTTATAGCCATGGGATGCACCATTGCTTGCAATGGTACCATAGCCTATTGGCACGTCTGTGTCAGCCTCGTTCTCTGATTTTAATGGTCACTGTGTACCAGACTTGGTATCTCTTTGTAAATAGATATGTGTATGGTTTTTATATAATGGTAATGGTTAACTTGATTTCTTGTGTATACAATTCCCTTCTATGTTTTATTGAGCACTATATTTAAATGGAAATGGGGTTTTTTTCAAATAGAGGCATTCGCCTAATCGGATGCTCTGTGTGTACCGCCATTATTTAGCTTGGATAATGTAATATTTGGATAGACTGAGTAAAGGCCATGCCGTAAATGGCATGAGCCTTTCCCACAGTGCTGTGATAGCTTGTATTTTATTGTTTAAGGTATTCAGTTCTTATGTAAATGGGTTTGTGGAAATACATGGGATGGAAACCACAGTGTCCAACGCTTACAGTAGGTGTATATTTTAATGTACTATGTATAAAAAATGTTATTGTCCTAGGCCGTGTTGTAGCTAGGTTCTTACGACCTCATTGCTAGCGTATGCATTGTTTTTATAGGGCAATTGATGGGTTTGTAAAATACAGCCCACATGCTTAGTGTAAGTGATGGCCTATGTAGCGATATAAATAATGGATTTACATACTAGTTTGATTCCTGTACAAATCGTTATGGTATGGCTTTTATTTTTTTTGAGAACCAACCGTAAGGTTATACGATTTGAATTTTTTGTTTACTATAATATACTATGGTTGTTATTAGTGTTTTTACCCTGGGTTTTGGACATCCCTCATATTTGATGCCACGACCTCTATGGGCATAAAAAGGGTTTTTAATGTAATGAGTTGTAAATGAAATGTACTTTAATGAATAGAACAAGATGGGATTGCATGCCCACGGGATTCGATTCCTGTTATTGTTTGCAATATATGGATTTATGATATGATTTTTATGTTGTTTTACTATGATATGATTTACTGTATAAGATATACTATTTTAATTTGGCTATGGTAATGTTTATTGATTTATGTAATTTTATTTATGGTTATGATCAAAGAATTGTAAAGGACCACATGGATGGTCACGATGACTCCTCTGAATATTTATAATGTTGTTTCATTTATGTGGAGTATTTTTAATGTAAATTTGTAATATGGATATAGACCTTGAAAGGTATTAGATGGGTTATTTAATTATGGAAATAATTGTATAAATAATTTTCATAATGGTTTATACTTGATGGTCTTATTTATATGTATATATAATTATCTTATAAAATCGTTATGTTTGTAAATAATACCCTAAGGTATCTATATAGTATATTTATTTTTTAAAACTTACTCCTATGATTAAATCTACCAAAAACTAAAACATGTCTTTACTGACAAATGTAATATGTCAGTGGAGATATAAATAATATGTAAACATTAAATACCAAGTCTAGATTTACCTAGTTTACAATATAAATTTATGAATACTAAATGAATACAGAAAACAAACTTTACAGTTAGAAACCTATCTATATATAGCCTATGATAATATTTACCATCCTAGGAAGTATTGAAGAGAATAAAAACCCTAGCAAAATCTGGACAGAACATCAATTACCTAGGGTTACTAAATTCCTTGGAAACATTCAACATATTCATTATATAATATAGAAGATAGCATTGACATTCTAGGGTTAGATTTTAATAAATGTAACCCTAGGAGATATGGACAAAACCAGTCAATTCTAGGGTTAATAATATATATAAAATCTTTTACATAAAGAAGCTGGAATTTACCCTAGAAATGAACTTTGACATACTAAGAACTCATACCTGTAATTTATCTTTTTGAAGCTCCTTTAATGGCTGAACTTGCACACTTTTTTAAATAACCAGCATTATCAATTTAAGATAGATTTGACCTCTAATTTTGATGACCAAATCACTTGGGAACTACCACATTCCTCCCAACCATGACCCGAAACTATTCCTGGTTCTAATCTGGATCTACCCAAGTTGGAATCCAACATCCAAGTAGGTTAGAGCTCCTAAGGTAGGGTTTCCTAACTCGTAATCAGTTCTGAATCAATCCTTTTTTCCATGCATGAAATGTTCTCCAAGAAAACACTTGAGAGTAGAAACATGAAGAATCATAATTCTCCTAGATGAAAATTAGACCCCCAAGACTTTGCTTGGCTTGAGTCTTTATAGACATACTTTTCAGTCAAAGGGGGAGTTAAATCAAGAAATCCTTGATTTCTTGATTTAAGCCTTTTTAATTTACTGGGGTAATTTTCCAATTCTTAACATAGGAACTTTTAACTAGTTCCTAGTTAGTCTTTCATAGATATTTCACTATTTATCAATCCTTTAGTAATAAATAATAATTGGTGGAGCTTCTCTTCTTTCTTTATTCAATTATATAATTAATCATAATTAATTCTTTATACATACTATGTATAAAATACATCGTATTAAAATACTTGTTAACATTTGTCTTTGGGAATCATGTATTATGATCCCTATAATTAACAACACTTCTTCATGAAGTTCAAGTCGATAGATGGCTCAGGTCTACTAGGCTAGGAAACTCTAAACATCCTTTCATGTTGGATTTCCCTTGTATAACATGGTAGCTCTTTAGTACTTGATGAGAATACATAAATTTGAAATTTCATTTAATCACTTATAAATAAGTATGATGAGATCAATATTTTTCTTGAGTTGTTTTCACTCGGAAGCTATTTAATTATTTTCGGTAACCCCTAGCGCTTACCAGATCCCATACTCAACGCTCATAATAGGGAGTAACAAACATAGTGCAATTCCAAAGCTCTCGCTCAACAGTAAATGCTAGGATGTACTTGTATGATACACCTAGGGATACAATGGCCAAATATCCGATGCTCTAGATCTTATGCTCAACACAAAACATCTCATCAATAATGTGCTTCAGGGTCCATGCCCAACACAAAACATTTCATCAAGAATGTGCTTCAAGGTCCATGCCCAACACAACCAGCATATATATCCATATGTATCCTCAACAATTGGTTGATGCCCAATATACAAAACAAATAATCATGTTCATATGCATTGGGGTCTTTGACCCAATATAAAATAAAACATCAATATAATCATCATGATTAAAAGGCTCATGCCTATAAATGGTAGGTCCAAAATTCGGGATAATACACAAAGTAGGAGCTAGTCACAAAGTTCCTAAGTAAATATTAAAATAACCTAAATAAAATGAAAAGTGTTATTTAAAGAAATCAAACGATTCTTGATTTAACTACCCCTTTTTCTTAAAAGCATGTCTACAAAGACCCAAGCCAAAGAGAGGCTTGGGTCTGATCCATCTATATTTGGAGGGTTCCATATTTCTTCCTCATTACTTTCAAGAGAGTTCTTGGAGAATTTTTTTTATAACAGGAAAAAGGAAACTGATACAGAACCTAATATTTTAGATAGGGAAGCCTTACCGTAGGAACTTTAAGCTACTTGCATGTTGGAACCAAATTGGAGAGATCCGGATTGAAACCAGGAACGATTCTAGATCATGGTTGGGTGGAACGTGGTAGTTCCCAAGTTATTCAGTTATTTGAATAGAGGTCACATCTCTCTATGAACTTGTTAATGCTGGGTATTTGATTGTGAAGGATTTTCAGCCATTGAAATAGGTTCAGCTTGCAGGTATGAGATTCTTGATTTTTCCCTTGTAAGCTACACAAGTTTTCTTATTAAAATAGGATATTAAATTTTGAATGTATATTTAGTATCTACCTGCTATAAGCTAGGTTATATTTTCTACAGTACTTATTTCTTCACTTATAGGTTAAATTCATTATTCCCTAGCAGATGTATTTATTTTAACATAGGTTAGATTATTTGATCTATTCAAACATGATATCCTAGTTAGGAGAAATATTTTTTATTCATATCTTTAATGATGGACTAGCACCTTTAGTTTTATCTGTAGGAGGGTTCAGTTTCTGTTATTTTTCTACACTTTATTTCATTTTAATTACATGTCAAGATCAGTCTTCTCTGACAGAGGTAATTCTTTAAATGGAGTCTCTAGATTTTTAAACTAAATTTATATTTCATGTTTATTATTTCAATTTCAAAACATAGAAATAATATCAGAGATTTTGTATCTACATATTTTTAACCCTAACTAAAGAATCTTTGTCAACCTAGAACTATTTAAAACAAAACCTATATCTTATCTCTGCTGGCATATTTCATAATGCCACCAAGCTTGTATTAGTTATAATCAACAAAACTATTATCTATAGGCTTAACCTAAAATCTATGCATAAGATTATAACTCAAATATAATTGATGAAACTTTAAATAATATATCATAAAACAAAACTACAAACAAAACCATTTCAAATTTATAACTTCATCGCATCATATGCAAGCAATCAACACCTATCAAGGTCTGTAGGCACGAACTATAAACCACAATCATGCTATCAACTATACACATAAGAATCAACCATAAACTTAATGAGAAAATTCATTATCAATTATCATACCCATTAAAAGGTTGCAGGATCGAATCCTATCGGCACTCATGCCAAAACAAAATATCCACACATGCAAATTTGAACCCACCCAGCCCAGGATCAAATTGTGTGGGATCATGGCTAAAAATAGAGGTTACATGAAAACCATGATAGGTATCAAATCCTGTAGGGTTCGATTTGCAATGTTTATCAACGCTGTAATAAATTACTAATTTTCCACATAATCTATGCTAACGAAATTAAAATGCAAGAAGGATTAACCATAATCAAAATCGTTTCACTGTCAACATTCCACTATAATATAAACAAAAAATATATGCTACATTTCATTATCAAGGCTCACAACCGAGAAGGAAAGAAAACCAATCAAAAAAATCCATGTAAAATAACCAGTGTCTACTCTATCACAGCCACGACACCCATTTCGCAATGATAAACCAAATATCATAGCCATACCCAAATTAAATCACAGATAAGCCAAATACATCATTATTCACCATTACATTACACAGTCATGAATTGGCAAGAGTACCATTTCCAGCAATGGCACAGCTGTAAGCCAAACCAACTCTTTTAAATACCAAAACATGAATTTAAGTACAGACAACGAAATAAAAAGAGTCACAACCTTTCAAAGTTAGTGACAATACCCATGAATAAACCCTGGCTGTGAATTCCCACATTTATACCCACTATCATTTACAAATAAAACAACAGTCGTGATTTAAGGCACCATTGCAAGCAATGGTACTACCAACATTCGACACCCATCATCAAAACTCAAACGCAGAATCTTTCATTGACCATCAAAGCCATACATTTAAGCTACCAACCCAAAAATACATTACAAACCTGAGTCGTGATAGTCATGGACCGACAACGCCAAACTCAAACATCATAAAACCCAATACTTCTTATGTATCTCTGGATGCCTTTAAATACAAACAGACCTTTACATGATCGAAACCCTTAAAAAAACATCTATTCATTCATATTTACAAATGCCAAGATCAAATATCTATTAAACATCTATATGCAACGGTAACAAGTTCAGTTTTTTTTGTACAAGGATTACCCATGAAGAGTATGCATTGAAAACTTGATAGACACCACGACCCACACAATGGAAGCCATGCCACCTAAAAACAAGGAACATAGAAGTGTTAGAAGTATACCAATCATATAGCTAAAAAAACAAAGTAATAAATGCTGCAAACCCAAGTGAAGAGTATACCTTCTGAAGGTGGAGATGCGAACCAAACCTCATGCAATGATAAAAGCTAGAGATTCGAACAGAGCATAACCACTATAGTGCCAAATGAATCATTCATCCATGATAGAACAAGATTAGGGCTTGAAATTACCCCATCCTGAGGGGAATTTACTTTGCCACCCTTTCCACCGTGAACGTCGAAATTTCTCTTCATTCCTATAGTGCGAAAACCCAAACCCAACTTGGTATTGGAAATGCCTTTTGTATTGAAACCCCCTATCATTATATTCGTTGAAATTTCTAAGCCAAGATTCATGGCATATGGAATATTCCATGAATGGAGTATCATACATATATCATATGGCTAAGTCATGGCTAAGTATTATGACTTAAACCCTTCACATACATGCATAAAAACTTGAAATACATCATGGCTAAGTCTTATGACTTAAACCCTTCACATACACGGATAAAAAATTTCAAACCATATAAATACTAAGCATAGGAATGAATTTTATTTAAGTCTTAAAACCACAATAATAATGTTAAACAGAAAGATGTAGGTCAAACAAATCCCAACTATGAGTAAAAAATTAATGCAAACAGTGGTAGTAAGAGTGTTGGAGACATTTACGACCATACACACTCATTTTGGTCAATTTGGCCTAGTTAAACAACTATCTTAAGTTTTATTGAGTTAATTGACATCATAGGAGCACTGTATGACATCAACATGAGGACATCCATGCCTACCTTTAGTCAAGGAGGATATCTAAGCCTTCTCCTTCATTCGAGAAGGATAACTGGAGCACTCCGGGGGTGATCTGAGTGTCATAGATGCACTTTATGCCTAACTGATGCTTACAATCAGTTAAACAGATCAGTGAAGGTGCCTCCCTTCATTAAATTAATTGTTTAATGATTATTAATGAATTGGAGTCAACAGGGGCACCTCCATCCATTTCTGATGGTCAGTTACACTTCAATTAACCTCATCGAGGTTCATTGGAGTCATTGATGTGCTACCACTTGTTGGTTGGCTTGCAGTGACATGTGTCTAAGCTACTTTCAGTTAGATTTAGTCATTTATTGCACTTCGACTTCAGTTAGGACTGAGTTGAGTCAATTAGGTTTTTTATCAGTGGTTAACTTGAGTGTTCACTATGGGTTACATTTAGTTAAGCTAGACTCACTCATTCAATTCAAATGACCTCCTTGGAAATTCGAATTGTCTTGGAATTCATGCATCTAGTATGATCATTGTATTATATCATCATTCTTTCTTTTGATTATACAGAGCTACTACTTCCATTGCAGCACCATTTTTTCAATTTTATGCATATTTGTCTGAATTCTTTGTGAAAATGTCTTTTCAGTTCCTAGACCACTATGAAAAATTAATATGGTATCAGAGCTCATGAAAGAACAAAGCTCAGATCTCTCAAAAACAAGGTTTTTGACAGATCTTGCATGAAAATTGAGCAAAGCTCAAAAATTCCAGCACTACTCCAGAACCCAAGGATTACCACTTAATACCCCAAGTAAGAAAAATGTTGGTCAAGCTTGCTTGACCAACTATGTTGGGAGTGATGAAAGCCTAAAATGTGTAGGTTGTCCGACCTTACGGTGCCCATTTTGTTGTGATTTGCAAGTTTTTAACAGGTGAAAGCATTCACTCCATCAGTTTCATATGGCTTCTTTCGTAGAACTCTTGACTCCGTTCAATTTCCACTCATGGAAAGGAGACATAGAGATCTAGATACATGCCAGAGGACTCTATAGGGTCACTATAGACACTGAATAAGAGCCTTCTTCTGTGACAAACAATGTTAGATTCTTGAATAAGAAAGATGAAGCATTTGCATTAGAGGAAATTTCAACTCAAAATGGGCCTTTTAACTTTAATTCAAATTCCATTTCATCATGTGTTAGCCAATGAAATTGCTTTAAATTTGAAATACCGTATAGGTCTTAAACACTTTTTTAATATAAATTTGGGGATAGGTATCATAAAAAAAACTACTTTTTTGTTTGTATTTTCGACATATCTCCCCGTTTTTTTCCTCAAATTTCGATCGGGAGAGCTCGTTGGATGCGGAATTAAATTTTGCATCCAACGAGCTCTTCCAATCGAAATTTGAGTAAAAACAAGGGGTGATTTGTTGAAAATACAAACAAAAAAATAGTTTTTTCTTTTCTTCCTCCAAAATTAATAAATATTATTTTATTATTTTAGCTATTATTTTATTAATTTTTTTTAGGAGGCCCATTTTGAGGTGAAAGTTCCTCTAATAGATTCTTGTGCTTCTCTGTTTCCCCATATCTTCTTTTCCATCTCTCAGGATTGAAGAATCCAAAGGAAATATGGGACAAATTGGAAACCCTCTATGGAAAGCAGGATGATTTGAGAGTATACCAGATTGAGAATGAGTTGATGTCTCTCCATCCTTCCAATTTCAAGACATTGAATGACTTTTTCACAAAGTTAAAGCACAATACATTACAATTGAAGCAATGTAAAGTGGAGAAGGAGGATGATCATCTCATCCTTGCCATACTCTCCAAAATTGGAGTTGATTATTTAGTTTTTGTCTCTACATTCCGTGTGGGGAATCTCACAACCCCTGGATGGAAGATGCCTTCACTCAATGCCTTCATTGATTCCTTAACAAGTGAACATGATAATCTTTTCTCAAGCCCTCCATGAGATCATGAGATCCTCCCGTGATCAAGCCCTCCATGTCTTGGGGCCCAAATATCTGAAGGGTAAAGGAAAGAAGCAAAAGAATCTAGAAACCAAATTCGAAGATCCTAAGCCTAAAGTTAAAAAACAGTAGCATGAAGAGTCTTTCGGCTCAAATAAGAACAAAGGAAAAGGGCATCATGGAAAGGAAAAAGTCAAGTGTTCATACTATGGGAAGGTCTTCCACCCTGAACATGACTGCATCAAAAAGAAACTTGATGAATCTACCTCTCTCCTTGAGATAAATCACATCAATCTTCCAGAAATCTTTCCGAGGAGAGATCAGCAAGATCAGGAACCACGACATCAAAGAGGTCATGCCCTCATGGAAATCACTTCGAAGTCCAAAGAACTCTTGATATATTCTAGAGCTTTAAACCATGATGGCTAAAAGAGACTCCTTCTCATATTTGGAGAGTGGCAAATCAATTCCCATCCACATGGGAGATGACTCCATCATCATTTCAGAAGGAAAAAGGTACTATAGATTTTGAGAATGGTTGTTTTTCAAATGTTTTGTATGTACCATCTCTGGCATCAAACCTTCTTAGTGTTTATCAAATGACAGATATAGGAGTGCCCAATAAAGTATCCTTTAGCCCCAATGATGTAAATATCATGGAAATTTCATTTGGAAAACTTGTTGCAAAAAAACTTGCAAACCATCATGCAAAATCCTATGAGTTCTCCCATTTTGTGGTGGATGCAAATCCCACCGCATTGCTGAATCATGGAAATGAAGTTAGTAGACTGTGGTTTTAACCCAAAAAATCCCTCACTCAGCTCTACATGGCCTACACCACCCAAGCACACCCATGCATGACCCTCATTTTACCCTATTGGACCCCCACACCCTCAAAAAGGCTTAAGAATGAGCAAAAGTGCTTAAAAACACCCAAAAAAGAGCCTAAATAATTCTCATAGGGGCTAAAGCCTCCAAAAAGGGGCTAAAACCGTTCAAAGAATCTAAAAACCCCAAAAGGAGCTAAATATAGTGCAAAAGGGGCTAAAATCCCAAAAAGGGGCTAAAGCCCCAACCAAGGGCTTAAAACCCTAAAAAGCCCCAAAAAGCTATAAATAAAGGGGTGGGGGTCACTCTCAAAACACTTCTCCCTTGCATACTATTATGCTTCTCGAGTGGATGCCTTGAGATCCTTTGTCTCTCAAGCCACCCACACTCCCTCTCCTCCATTTATCCATTGAGCCATAGCTCCTTCTTCCAAGAGAGGTGCTTCTCCAAGCTAGGGCATGGTGGCCCATTCCATCAAGAGAAGGTATAGCTTGTTTTTTATGTTGTTTATTTGTTTTCTCTAATCCATTGTTTGTTTTCAGGTTTATTGTGTAACATGTATTTGCAGGTATTTTGGTTCTAACATTAGTTTGGAGGTAGCTAGAGTTAAACCCTACCAATGTTTGCAGAGGGGTTTCCATCCCATTTCTTTTATTTCTGTTTTGTTTCAATTTTTGTCCATTTTTCTTGCATTTCACCACCAGGAACCTACCCTTTCATCCTATAGACGAAAGGTAGCCATTCCTGCCCTGTAGAAAGGGAGAAATCCCTGCTACAGAACTGGTGACCATACCAGGTCGATCCCACAGGATCCCTGGGTTTTGATTTTACAAGTTTAGTTGTTTGCCCTAGGTTAATTTTTTTGTTAAATCTATCTTAAATTCTTGTTTATTTACATTTTCTATTACTACCGAGCCTCCATAAGGCAAATCCAAGTCCATTTGGCCACAATACAGGTTACTGTCGGCCGGATCTGACTCGGGGTCAAAAAATTTCACTTTCCGAAGCAGGTCGCACTTATTTGGCCCAGACAGGGGACCAAGTCACTCATTTGTCCCTCAAAGGTGCAACTAGGTCTCCCTTTTACCCCCAAAAGGTGTGACCCCCTTCCAAAAGACAGCCCACTTATGTTTGCAAAATCTGAGCGACCCCCTCGCCTGTTTCTAGAAAAAATTGGCGACCCCCTCGCCACATTTGACCCGCAAAGTGCGATCTGTCACTTAGAATTGGGATTTTTAATAATTAAGGACTGTTAGTGTGGCTCAGATACCTCTTTCCATCCAAACTATTTTATTTATGTTTCTGTTTATGTTTGTTGCAATTTCATTAACATAACAAAGTGTAAATTAAATATTGAATGGGTTAATGGAAATAGTTTGACTAAAACTCACTTAAAATCAACAATCTTTCTTTACCCTTCCTCCTCTACCCTGTCATCACCCTTCGGGGTATTAAGGGATAAGACGAAGGGCATAGCTTGTATAATAATAGGAACTTTTCCCAATATTGTTCGAAACCACTAAAAACGGGTGACTTGGAAGGTAGAGGGGGTAGAGAAGGAGGGCTTCTCACGACGCTCAACATCCTCCCCGTTGACAAACCTTGCATCTGAAAGGTGACCTATGGATCTATGGATGGGATTAGTCCCATTGTGTTGAGATCCCAACACCTTCACCTAGTTGAAGAAGAATATATGTGTAAGGTAGTCACCTAGTCAGGCTATCACAATTTAGGATAAAAAATGGTGCATGTCTAAAAAATTTCTCATTAAGATTTACTGCTTTCACCCACAATGATATGAATTCTGTGAAATATTCATAAACCATTTGCACCCACCAGATATAACAGAAACACAAAAAGACATACACACCATACCATGTAAATCAACCCAACTGAGTTCATGACGCTGAGAGAGCCACTAAAATTTACAAATTTACACTAAGGTAAAAATATGCAGTCTTTGAGAAAATAAGTCCCTGACTGCCTTAACCATGGGAAGTACTTGCGCTCATCCCATAAACTCATTGTGAGGAGTACCACGGGAACCCCAAAGTAGCTGGCCGCTGGGAGGAATTGCCAAGAAAAATGGGAAACGACCCCCACCGATTGAGTAGCATGCCCGTGAGGGAAAATCCAAGCGCTGTCTTCTGGAAGTATTGGTGGCCGAGTGACCACCTACAGCCAATAGAAATCCATTGAAACTAGGGTCCAAAAATCATTACCACCAGTTTGACATTCAAAATTAACACAATTGATCCCTCACGCTCTTCCTCACGCCTAAGAGTTGAACCACCACAATTTGGGTCTTTAAATCAACATCGTCGAGACCACTCTCAATAACCTCCCACATCATTAGAAGGCCACACAGCCTCTAATTCAGATTCAAAACCATATCAGTCTAAACCAGATCTGCACACTACACCATCAAACCCCATGGCTGGTGGAAACCCGGATCCATTTTTCGGCATAGCAATCGCTAGTGGACCCATTTCCACCCGAAAAACTATCACCAACAACCCTACGGGTGGCCCTAGAATGGTTATGAAAACTATGATAAGTTAGCTGCCACCACCCATATTGACCAGTCAAGCTGTCCCACTTGCAACACATGAGGGCAGTCGCCCTTCCACCTACACTGCCCCTCTTGTCACACATCGGAGCAGTGTCCCTTCCACCTACATTGTCCCTCCCACCACACTTGGGGGCACTGGCCCATCCACAATGGTACCACAAGTATCCCCAGCAATGCAGGTGCAGTATGCACCTGCAAACCCCACCGCCATGGCTGCCCCATCTCACTTCAATATAGGGTCAAACCTCCCTTTCATGGCACGTCTTAGCTTGCCTAATTTGGCCTGATTAGCAAATGACCCTATCTTCCATCAAAAATTTTGGCCTCCCATGCCAACCAAACTTCCCTTGGATATTCCCAAGTTTGAAGGGAAGGCAGGGGAGTGCCCCGAAAGCCACATCATGATGTTTCATCTATGGTGCTCATTAAACAACATCATAGATGATTCGATCAAGCTAATACTATTCCAACGCATCCTCACAGGTACTGTAGCCAAGTGGTACATTGAGCTACCACAAGCCAAGTACCCATATTTCAACTCCTTGGCTTTCATGTTCCTGCAATATTTCCAACTCCCCGTCAGATATGACGAAGGGGTGGAGATCTTGTTATCTTGTTTCCAGAACACTGTGACCCACATAACCGACCACATCCATGGGTGGCGGTGACACCATAGTTTGTGTAAGATCCAACTTGATGATAGGATCTTCCTATATTGATTCCTCAAAACCTTTCTCCCACCTATAGCAAAGGAGGTCGCATCTGAACGTCCCTAATCCAAAAAGGAGGCTGTCTTGAAATCCCAGTAGTTTGATCTGATTTATGCACAGTCTGGGTACCTTTACACTATCATTCTAGATGCTCCCCGTGCGGGTACCTCCTATCGGGATGTACCAAGGGAATCCTATGCTGCAGATGGCATCATAGGCTCAGTCTCTCATTAACCACAGCATCATCCAACACTACCTGCAGTAACACGACAACCAAGCAACACTGTTAGTGTTTCCTACAAAAACCAAACTCCGGACTATGCAAGAATGATATCCCAATCCATATCCACAACTTCTTACGCACAACCTATGCCACCGCAACAGGATCAACACAGAAATACGTGGGGAAAATGCCCACATTTGTGGCACTGCCACCCACCCAAATCTACTATGCACCACCATTGCAAGCGGTTCAAGCCCCCGCCCCTTCTCCACTTTCTCCATTGGGACAGGTGTTTGCACAACAAAACTGTCCCAACCAGCCAGCGCCCAATAATCAACAAGGGAAATCTAGGAATAACCGACCCCGAAACCAAGGCAACAATCAACCGTAGGGAGGCGGTCAACAACCAAACCCTCCCAACAATGCCGCGGAAAACCGACCAACCCAAAATCCTCCATGACCAAATGCATTGAGACACAATGCCCTATTGCATACAAACCAACCATGCACACTTTGTGAGGTCTACATGCACTACACATTTGAGTGTCCCTTCATGGGTCGCGCTAAGCAGGCTATTAGGAACGAGGTTCAACATGCCACCAACACAATGGACCAAGCCCAACCCAACCCGGCACCACAAGGAACTCCTCCTATGGTGCTTCAAAACCCATTACCAGTCCAAGGATTGGTGGAAACCGCACCACCTCCCCAACCCAATCCCAATGCTCCAGGGGCACCTCCCACGATAGAAATAGGTGTCCACCACCTGCTAGCTATGATAACTGAAGATATCAATATACAAAATAGAGGAAATCAGTACAGAACCAACAACGAACCCACTGACAAATCAGTGACATCTACGTCTAAAATAGTCAATGCACCTCTTTAGTTACCCCCTTTCCTGTGCCCCGCCATACACTGGGTTGCCCATAACGTCGCGGCTAGAGCTGCTATTAGCTACAACATCATGGATGATTTGGCCTAAACACCTACCGCCATTTTCACTCTTGAGGTACTCAAAATGTGCCCAACGTAGAGGAATTCCTTACTAGCTACCCTTGGGGCCATAGAACCCTCTGAATCCAAGTTGATCACATTCGACACGAAGAATGGAGAGCCACAAATTCCATTAACCATTGCCTTTCAAATCCCAGTGTCTATCCAGAATTTGGTTGTGCACCGGTCCATAGTGGATGAGGGGGCATCCACGTGTGTTATGTCTACTCTATTTTAGCAAAAACTTGGATGCTCAATTCTACAACCATACTCCATAACTCTGCAGGCTTATGATGGCCATACCACTAGAGCCCAAGGAATCCTCCCCCATGTCCCCATCACATTAGGTGGGAAGAAAATTTTGATTGACATAGAGGTTGTCAACACTCAATTGAACTATAACCTTCTCCTCAAAAGAAGTTATATTTACACCATGAGAGCTGTCGCATCAATTGTCTTTCGTCTTTTGATGTTCCCCCACAAAGGGAAAATTGTGATGGTTGACCAACTTACTTATCACAATCCGCAAGGGCTAATTGAACCCACCAACATTATCCCTACGATCAACACCATTGATCTGCAAGGGATGACTACACACGTGAATGTTATCCCTGCGGTCAACACCATGGTTGACAACATACCAGCATCCCCATTGTTGAATGTGGGCCCTGGGTTGTTTGTTGATACCACCATGATGGCTCATTTCCCCTTAGTGTCACCACCACCAACACCAAATGAGACTGTATACTTGTGCATGCTCTCATCCAGCACCGCTGCACCTAAACAACAACCGCATCCGCAGCCCCAGCAACAACCACAACACTGTTCACAGCCGCAACATCATCCGCAGCCATAGCATTATGCGTAGCCACAACCACAATCTCATCCCCACATACAACCATCAGGGAGTTATCTGGGCTCCTCTCGAGTCCATACAATTCCCTTCCTCTTTCCCCCGCCTGGTGTCATGAGCAAGCTAGTAATGGCCACCCTAAACCTACCCAAATTTACATTGGGAATTCTCGTGTGGTATTTTGATCCACCAGCTCAACCACCAATGCCCTAGGAAGTCTTAACCCCCATGCAACCCATTGCGGTCGAGACTCATCCTCCACCCATCTTGCAAAAACCAACCACCGCACCTGCACCCGCACCGCAACACCCAAAAAGGGCCAGGGAAAGAATGCAAAAGCCACGACAGAGCCTCGACAGATCCTGCCTTGCACCCTCTGCGAGTAACAGGGCCATCCGAATGAGAACTACCTTGAGATTCCAATGATCTGTGCCCATTTGGACACCATGGATATAACCGCAAACCTCCCCGTGGTTGAGCTTCCAAGCACGCCAACAGTAAGAAACAAGTCATTGAGAAAAAACCATGCTTGCGCCCTTTGCAGACTATATGGACACTATTCTCACCATTGTCAAGACTTTCCCAAGTTTTGAATGGATTTATTTGACCTTCATCAACATTCCCTTTAATCTGAGATCACCTTGATCGAAGAAGTTCACCCCCCACCCACTTCTTCAAACACCATGTCCATTTACATGATGTCTAATTCTACTGACCCGCTCACCTCCACCTCCAATGACGGTCCATCATACCTATCTGCTTGTTGCTTCTGCAATGATGAGGAGATACTTGAAGCCTTAACCGCCCTGGAATACCCATGGGACGACATTCTCCACCGCTCGTTCTTCCTCCCTGAAGAACTTGTGTCGCAGTCCAACCAATTTTCCATGGAAACCAAAGATTTCATTGATGGGAAAGTCCACTAGTTCAAGAACCTCATCCCGACACTAGATGCCTTCAAAGAAGGGAACATGGCCAAAATATTGCCAACCATCAAAATCAACATCTCAACCAATCTCGAGGTTGTTGAAGAAATCATGCTGGGGGCATCCTGCTCCCCAGAAGAAGCCGCTGCCTACAAATCTCTCTTCCAAGAATTCCGCGACATCTTTGCCTGGTATTACACTGAAATTCCCAGGTTGGATCCATCCATCATGGAAAACCACATCGACACATGGCCCAATGTGGTACCTGTACGCCAAAAAAAATGGCCCATCCATCCTTCCAAAGCAGTCACGGTCAAAGCCGAGATAGAGAATCTATGCACATTCGGTTTAATTTACCCCATTGCATACACCACTTGGGTTTCTAATCCTGTTCTCGTGAATAAAAATAGGGTACCATCTGTGTTTTCATAGACTTCCGTGATCTCGATGGGGCATGTCCCAAAGGCAAATTCCCAACACCCTTCTTTGATCAGATTATTGATGCATGCACTGGACATGAGGCCTTTTCCTTCATGGATGAATTTTCTGGATAAAACCAAATTCAAATCCAGAAAGAAGATCGTTACAAGATTGCATTCACAACCCCATGGGGCACATTCACATATCGATTCATTCCCTTTGGCCTGAAAAATGCTAGAGCCACCTTCCAGTGCACCATGACATATTGTTTCCATGACCTAATTCACATCGTCTTGGTCAACCTAGATGACCTTATTGCTTGATCACCAAAACAAGCACAACATATAGATGACTTGCGACAAGTCTTTTTACGTTGCCACAAGTACAAAATTTGCTTGAATCCCCTCAAATTTGTTTTCTGTGTCCCAGTAGGCCGTCTACTCGGATTCATCATATCCCACAAAGGGATAACGGTAGATCCTCTCAAATTTCAGGCTATCTTGGAACTTCCTTCCCCAACAACTCGGTACCAACTACATAGCCTCTAAGGGAAGGCCAACTTCCTTCACCTCTTTGTATCAGAGTATGCAACAAAAGTTTACAGATTCATTTGCCTAGTCCGCACAAAAATCCCCTTTGTTTGGGATCAGCAAGCACAAGAATTGTTTGATGCACTCAAGCAAGCCTTAGCCTCTACACCATTACTCTCAGCACCAGACTCCACTCGAGACTTCATTCTCTGTGTGTCAACCTCGGATAATGCCATTGTTGGAGTCTTGGTCCAAGAAGACGATTCTCACCATGAGCACGTGATTTACTACATTAGTTAGAAGCTAACAGGAGCCCCACTACGATATTCACCCAAGGAGAAATTGGCCCCTGCCGCCATCTTCTCAGCTCAGAAGTTATGCCACTACATCATCGCAAACCATACTCATGTAGTGGCCGATTCAAACCCAATGCGGTACCTATTAATCCGCCACCTTCTACAAGGTCGAGCACCTAAGTGGGTAGTCGTCCTCCAAGAATTTGACTTAGAGTTCATTTCCCCAAAAAGCACAAAGGCACTCATGCTGGCCGCGTTCATGGCCGATATACCCCCATCATACTGTGTCATCACCCCCCCAAGGATGATCTCCTTGATTATTTCCTATTCGTCATATCCATGGAAGACCCATGGTATGGGGACATCCTTCGTTATTTATGAACACAGAATTTTGCAGTGCATAAACAATGAGGATAGGCGATGCATCCGGCATCAAGCCATTCACCACTTGCTATTGGAGATGTTCTGTATCGTTGAGGAATTTATACCATCCTACATCATTGCCTCACCCATGATGAGGCCGAGACCATCCTCAACGACTGTCATAGAGGAGCCTATGGTGGCCACCTTTCAGGCCTGGAAACCACCCAGGTCGGCTATTTTTCGCCCTCTATCTTTGACGATTGCATAGAGACAGTTAAGCATTGCCGTAGCTGTCAGCTATTTGCCCCAAAAGCAAGAACCCCCCTTGCATCGTTACACCCCGTAGTCACAATCAGGCCTTTCTGCAAATGGGAAATCAACTTCATGACAATCAACCCTATCTCATCCAATGGTCATAAATACATAATTATGACAGTCGATTACTTCACTAAGTGGGTCGAGGCCATGCCCACTTTTGATTGTAAAAGTGAAACAGCAGTGTGCTTCTTCTTCAACCATGTTATTTCATGATTTGGTGTTCCTAAAAAATTAGTCTCAGACCATGGAGCACACTTTGAAGACGTCGTATGGGATGAATTGTCAACCGTGTTGAAATTCAAACACCAGTACTCATCTTCCTACTACCCCCAGGGCAATGACCAAGTTGAAGCAGTCAAAAATATCATCAAAACAATGCTCCAAAGGATGGTGGGAAACCATAAAACCAACTGGAATCACATTCTATTCTCTGCCCTATGGGCTTATCTCACATCCACAAACCACAACCAGTTTCACTCCTTTTCACCTAGTACATGGCGTCGAGTCAGTACTGCCTATAGAGTGCCAAATCTTATCCCTCCGCCTCGCAGTAGAACTGCTCCCTGATACTCCGCCTTTAGAAGAATGACTCCTCCAACTCAAGCAAACCATAGAAGACCGTCGAGTTTCCCTCCAAGACATTGAAACAGTAAAAACATGGTGAAAGGCCCACTATGACTCCCGTGTCCACCCTCGCACCTTCAATGAAGGCGATATGGTTCTAGTCTATGACCAACCCAATGATAAGTTGGGAAAATGCAAGTTCGAGTCAATGTGGTATGGCCCATATGTCATCCACCGTTGCCTCAAAAAAGGTGCATACACCCTTATTGAATTTCATGGACAACTCTTGGAGAACCCTCGCAACGGGCTCTACCTCAAGAGATTTTATGCTTAACATCACCAATGAGTCGCTTTGTTTTATTTTCTTGTTTTTCAAATTTTTTTAGCAAAATTTAGGGGCAGCACCATCAGCTACTAATCCAAAGTCACCCGGAATAGGTTCGAGACACCTCTCACACGTTTGGGCTCAAATTTCCATCTCCTTATGAGACCATCGTCTCATGTTTAACAAGCAAATTTCAGGACTGCTTCCCAGAAGTTACCTCGATTTATGAGCCACAACATAGTGATGCAAGTGTCTACGGACCTATACATGCATCACTCTTTCCTACCGCTACTCATGTGGGTTTTTGGGCCACCTCCCGTAAGGAACATCACTTGTATTTTTAGTAACATATAATTGTCTACTTCGTCCACCGCACCTTATGTAGATCACCGGGCCATCGTCTGGAAAATGAATTATTTCTCTTAGATGTATTTGGTGTATAAATACCTTCAGACTTACACTCACATCACATGTAGTCAAGTCCGTCCACCGTAAATCACACACAACTCTCCTGACCTCTGTCCAAGAGCCACCTCATTTTGTGTACCTCTACCACACCGACTCGTATGCCTCTGCTGCAATCTATCCCATGCATGTATAGGTATGTTTAAGAGCCACTTGCTTCGTCCATACTCAATGGATGACATTCGGACCACTGTCCACTGTCTGAACATGGGGAACTGCTTGTGCCACCGTAATTGGTTGACCATACTAGATTTTCCTTTAAGCTCTTTTTCGACTCCTAAAAGAATGAAAAGATTTCCGAGCGTAGCTGCTTCCTTTCCTGCTCATTAAAGTATAGGAAAGGGCATCTACATCATCTCGTTTACGTCCTTTTGCGGACCATGTAGACCATCAAATGAAAAGGACCACCTTGGCATATTCAAGCCAAGGCCATTCCCCTCTGCATACTTTTATGCTTTCTCGGGCAGAGGGGCCGCACTTTACGAAAAAGCTCACCATGGGTTGTCATTAAGCTCTTTTCCAGCATTCTCATCAAGAAAATATTACTGAGCAAACTTGGTTTCATTCATGCTCGTAAAAGTTTCTAAATGACCGTCTAATTAGTATAGGTTTAACCATTTCTGGCCTGATTGGACTACAAATGGTAAAGAAGTCTCTCATCCCCTACAGGATAGGAGAGCTCTTCTATGTATACTTGTATCCTTTTTCGGGCATAGGAGACTACCAACGAAAAATATCCCCCACTGGAGTCTTCTTTGTGCTTTCAGACTCTCTAAAATTGAAATCACCATCAAGCATTTACTTTCTCAGGCTCACCAAAAATTCACGAGATCGTACCACAATGGTGTCTCTAGACAACACCCCGTAGAAAAAAGTTTGGTAGCATTCCAAATTTGGGTCACCTTTGTTCAGAGTACTCTACAATGTGTCTTCCTTGGATCCCATCAATATCAAAAGTGTCTACCTCCCCCAAGTATTTCCCATCTACTATGACATTCCTGGTATTACAGCTATGATCCCATTCCCATAATCCAGTTTCATTCACTTCCTGGTCCACCCTGCCGTCATACTCTCAACAAATGAAGTTTGAGTCTACTACACTCCCCTTGACCCTATTCAACTATTTTCCTTCCCTGCCCCCATTCAGTGGGTCATTCCACATATTGTCTCACATCTTTTGGTTATCTCCCCCGTGCTTCTGGTTAAGGAAACACCATCTCCTTGACCTGGGGCAAGTCTCCCTCTGTCGACGACAACACACATATTCTATAGGATAGGCTGAGAGGTCCCTGTATATCAGTTTGATTAACCTCATTGATGAGTTCCTTGGACCACTTGAGAGGAGTCCTTAGTGCGTCTCGGGATGGTTGTTTCTCAAGTGCTCGACTCCAACTACATCATTTCACCGTTGAGATTCATATAGGGTTTGGTCTATGTAGTATTTGGTTGAAGACCCCAGATGTCACCTGACTCTACACATTCATGAGTCTATTCAAGGGACCTAAATAGGTTTATGTCCCTTGTGATTTCTATGTTGCGTTGGAGACAATGTTCAGAATCCCCAGCAACTATTCTATATAGATTTACGATTGATGCAACATACTTGTACCACAGAAACTTTGACTCTCCATTAGTGAGTCCATATAGCTATGTACCATTCCATATCTAGCAGGCTATTATTCATGAAGATATATAATTCCATGAGAATTCCATGGGTCCAATATAGCAGTTCTTCATATCAGTATTGTATTCAGCCTCTCAAAGAGGCAACCACTATGTATCATCAGTTGTATATGATCGGCTCTTGTATTATAGAGCATAGATCACATTATTATTTTGACATTGTTACAAGCATGGTGATGCCTTCCTCGTCCATATACACGTCACACATTATATGTATCTCACCCATTGATGGGAACCATATTAATATAAAAAACCAAAAGCCACAATGCCCTAGCCCAGGAAGTACCACCTCTTCGCAGAAAATCCTATGATGTTTGTCGGCCATACGACGAGCTCCTGCCCTCACACATCAGTGGGAAATCTATTAACCCAAAAAATCCATCACTCAGCTCTACATGGCCTACACCATCGAAGGACTCCCATGCACGACCCTCATTTCACCCCATTGCACCCCCACACCCTCAAAAAGGCTTAAGAATGAGAAAAAGGGCTTAAAAACACCAAAAAAGAGCCTAAATAGCTCTCCTAGGGGATAAAGCCTCCAAAAAGGGGCTAAAATCCCTCAATGGAGCTAAAAAAAAAGGAGCTAAAGATAGGGCGGAAGGGGCTAAAATCCCAAAAAAGGGGATAAAGCCCCAACCAGGGGCTTAAAACCCTAAAAGGTCCCAAAAAAGCTATAAATAGAGGGGTGGGGGTCACTCTCAAAACAATTCTCCCTTGCATACTGTTATCCTACCGGAGGGGATTCCTTGAGTCCCTTTGTCTCTCAATCCACCCACAATCCCTCTCCTCCATTCATCCATTGAGCCATAGCTCCCCCTTCCAAGAGAGGTGCTTTTCCAAGCTAGGGCATGGTGGCCCATTCCATCAAGAGAAGGTATAGCTTGTTGTTTATGTTGTTTATTTGTTTTCTCTAATCCATTGTTTGTTTGTAGGTTTATTGTCTAACATGTTTTTGCAGGTATTTTGGTTCTAACATTAGTTTACATGTAGCTGGAGATAAACCCTAATAGTGTTTGCAGAGGGGTTTCCATCCCATTTCTTTTATTTCTATTCTGTTTCAGTTTCTGTCCATTTTTTTTGCATTTTATTACCAGGAACCTACCCTTCCATCCTATAGCTGGAAGGTAGCCATTCCTACCCTGTAGCAAGGGACAAATACATACTACATGTGGCATGAGAGTTTTGGCCATATCAACTTAAAATACTTGCAGAAATTACAAAAAAATTATATGGTTAAAGGCCTCCTGGTCATCAAGGCAATCATTGGAATTTGCAAGGGCTGTGTTGTTGGAAAGCACCCTGAGCATAATTTCGATCGAGGGAAGGCAAGCCGAGCATCATGCATCTTGGGATAGATACATTCTAATATCAAAATTCCCATGCCTATCACGTTCATGAATGGATCAAGGTATCTTCTAACTTTCATTGATGATTTTTCCAAGTACACATGGGTCTTCTTTATCAAAAAGAAGTCTGAAGTCTGTGAAAAATTCACTGACTTGAAGGCCTTGATTGAAAATGCATCTAGCCAAAATATTGATATCTTGAGATATAATAATGGTAGGGAGTATTTCAGTAATTATTCTCTGCACATATGTTCCCAAATTGGTTTTCAGGTCCATCATTCAATTCCCTACACTCCCCAGCAGAACGGTGTAGCGGAGAGGAAGAATCGGTCTCTCAAGGAGATGACCACCTATATGCTGGAATCAAATAAGTTGGCTGTAAATTTGTGGGATAAATTCATGCATGTTGTATAATATATTCATAAGAGAGTGCCACACTCATCTGTGAAAGGGAAGACCCCTTTTGAATCATACTTCGGACACAAGCTGGATGTGTCAAACCTGCGGGTGTTTGGGTCCACTGCATGGGCCCGAATTCCACTTGATAAAGGAAGGGTTTTGCAACCACAAAGTATAGAATGTTTATTTGGTGGGTATCCCAATGAATCAAAATGTTTCAATATTCTATATATCAAAACAAAATAGATCATCATCGAAAGGAGTGTCCAGTTCGATGATCCTCTTCAGGAGGTGGAACTAGTGAAGGAGAAAATTGTTGAATTTCCTTCCTATTCTACTGAATATTTGGATGATGAAATTGGGGGTGATGACCCTTATTTGGATCCTATAATTTCTGATATCAATGTACAGCAAACATCAGACACTGAATAAAAAACTGATGTACAAAATCCTCTCCCAACATGGGCTCGACAGACACTCTCCTCCGCAGGAGATAACATTGGAAATCGAGATGATCGAAGGACAACCTGGTCTGATTTCCAAAGAGCAGGTATTGCGCTCTCTTTTCCTGATTATTTGGTGTCTAAATATTGTTATTTTATGATAATTTCAGACCCAAATTCCTACTACCATGCTCAGAAGGATCTGAGATGGCAAGTTTCCATGGATGAAGAGATGAATTCTCTTCAGAAAAACACTACTTGGGAGCTAGTTTCTCTTCCTCTGGGAAGGAAATTAGTTCAATGCAAGTGGGTGTTTAAGAATAAGGTCACTACATATGGAACCACCTACAAATATAAGGCAATTCTGGTGGCAAAATGTTTCTCCCAGGTCCAAGGTGTGGACTATCATGAGACTTTTGCACCGGTTGCAAAAATGGACTCCATCCACCTAGTTTTGGCTATTTCAACATCTAAGCACTGGGAAGTGCATCATATGGATGTTAAGTTAGCCTTTCTGCATGGATATATTCATGAGTATATATACATGAAGCAGCCTGAGTTCTACATTTCTAATCCATCTTTGGTTTGCAAGCTAAATAAGTCACTATACGGGTTAAAACAGGCCCAAAGAGAGTGGTATTTCAAGATGGATGCCTTCCTTCTCTCGCAAAAATTCCAGACGTGTAGATCAGATCCAAATGTGTATATACATTAGTATCATTTTATTATTATTGTTTTATATTTTGATGACTTACTGATAACATGTAGCATAGTTTCTTCTATTTCAGTAATCAAAACTGCTCTCCACAACGCATTTGAAATGAGCGATTTGGGGCTCTTAAAACAATTTTTGGCGTTTGAAATTGAGCAAACTTCTGATAGGATAATGGTCATTCAGTCCAAACACATATTAGACCTATTAGTAAATTTTAACATGGCTGAATGTAGGCCTGTACCATTCCCTTTCCTTTCAAGGATCAGCCTTGAAGAAGGAAAAAGCACAACTCCCATGGATTGCACTATTTATCGACAACTGATTGGTAGCTTGTTGTACTTGAATCATTTTCGGCCTAATATATGTTATTAGCTGAATGATGTATCAATATACATGCAGAAGCCCCATGATATTCATTGGAAGGCAGCCAAGAGGATCCTCCAGTACATTCAAGGAACCAGGACCTACGACATTCACTATGCTGCAGACTCTGAGCTAGAGCTGGTTGGATACACAGATTATGATTAGGCAAGTGATTCTATTGATTAGAACTAAAATTCCAAATATGTCTTCATGTTTGGTGGTGGCCCCATTTGTTGGTATAGAAAAAATCAGGCAGCCATAGCATTGTTTTCAGCAGAGGTCGAGTATCGAGGAGCGGTGAATGCTTGCATCCAAACTATTTGGTTGCAAGGCATTCTTTCAAAGTTTGATCTTGGTAGTACTTTGTCCACTGTCCTATTTTGTGACAATCAAAGTGCTATTAAGATATCCAGATATCTAGTTACCAGGAAGATGACCAAGCATGTAGAGATACACATGCACTATATCAAGGAGCTAGTGCATGACATGACCATAATTCTACAATACTTCCCGACTGATGAGCAGATTGTAGACATCTTCACCAAGAGATTCTCAGAAAAGAAGTTCACTTACCTCCATTCACTGCTGGGGTGAGCTCATCAGTGTGATCCAACTAATTTCAGTGTTGATCTTGAGGGGGGGTTTTTCCCACTGGGTTTTCCCTCTTTTCCTCACTTAGTTTGTTTTGAGCATTGTTTGAGGTTTAGTATTGTATAGGGTGACCTATGGCCTTTATTGTCGGGGCCCTAGCCTTCTTATGCACTTTATGTTTTCTACTTCTCCTGAGTATAGCTTAAGGGGGGGTGTTGGAGACATTTACCACCATAAACACTCATTTTGGTCAATTTGGCCTAGTTAAACCACTATCCTAAGTTTTATTGACTTAATTGACATCAGAGGAGCACTACACTCCCCAACAGAATGGTGTAGCATAGAGGAAGAATCGGTCTCTCAAGGAGATGACCACCTGTATGCTGGAATCAAATAAGTTGGATGTAAATTTGTGGGATAAAGCCGTACATGCTGCATAATATATTCATAAGAGAGTTCCACACTCATCCATGAAAGGGAAGACCCATTATGAATCATACTTTAGACACAAGATGGATGTGTCAAACCTGTGGGTGTTTGGGTCCACTGCATGGGCCCGAATTCCACTTGATAAAAGGAGGGATTTGCAACCGCAAAGTATAGAATGTCTACTTGCTGGGTATCCTAATGAATAAAAAGGTTTCATTCTTATAGATATGAAAAAAAAAATATCATCATCAAAAGGAGTGTCAAGTTCAATGATCCTCTTTAGGAGGTGGAACTAGTGAAGGAGAAAACTGTTGAATTTCCTTCCTATTCTACTGAATATTTGAATGATGAAATTGGGGGTGATGACCCTGATTTGGATCCTCTGATTTCTGATATCAATGTACAGGAAAAATCATATGCTGAATAAAAACCTGATGTATAAAATCCTCTCCCAACTTGGGCTCGACAGACACTCTCCTCCGCGGGAGATAACATTGGAAATCTAGATGATCCAAGGACAACCTGGTCTAATTTCCAAAGAACAGGTATTGCGATCTATTTTACAGATTATTTGGTATCTAAATATTATTATTTGATGATAATTTCAAACTCAAATTACTACTACCATGCTCAGAAGGATTTGAGATGGCAAGTTTCCATGGATGAAGAGATGAATTCTCTTCAGAAAAACACTACTTGGGAACTAGTTTCTCTTCCTCCGAGAAGGAAATTAGTTCAATGCAAGTGGGTGTTTTAGAATAAGGTCACTGTAGATGGAACCACCTACAAAATGCAAGGCTGGTGGCAAAATTTTTCTCCCAAGTCCAAGGAGTGGACTACCATGAGACTTTTGCACCGATTGCAAAAACGGACTCGATCCACCTAGTTTTGGCTATTTCAACATCTAAGCACAGGGAAGTGCATCATATGGATGTTAAGTTATCCTTTCTACATGGATATCTTCATGAGTAGATATACATGAAGCAGCATGAGGTCTACATTTCTGATCCATCTTTGGTTTGCAAGCTAAATAAGTCACTATACAGGTTAAAACAGGCCCGAAGAGAGTGGTATTTCAAGATGGATGCCTTCCTTCTCTCGCAAAACTTCCAAAGGTGTAGATCAGATACAAGTGTGTATATACAGTAGTTTGATGGTAATTTGATTATTATTGTTTTATATTTTGATGACTTACTGATCACATGTAGCACAGTTGCTTCTATTTCAGTCATCAAAACTGCTCTCCACAATGCATTTGAAATGAGCGATTTGGGGCTCTTAAAACAATTTTGGGGCTTGAAATTGAGAAAAATTATGATAGGTTAATGGTCACTCAGTCCAAATACATATCAAACCTGTTAGTGAATTTTAACATGGATGAATGTATGCCTGCACCACTCCCTTTCCTTTCAGGGATCAGCCTTGAAGAAGGAAAAGCACAACTGCCATGGACTGCACTATTTATCGACAGCGGATTGGTAGCTTGTTGTACTTGAATCATTTTCAGCCTAATATCTATTATTTGATGAATGATGTATCAATATACATGCAGCAGCCCCATGATATTCATTGGAAGGAAGCCAGGAGGATCCTCCAGTACATTCAGGGAACCAGGACCTACGACATTCACTATGCTGCAGACTCCGAGATAGAGCTGGTTGGATACACAGATTTCGATTGGGTGGGTGATTCTATTGATCAGAAGTAAACTTTCAGATATGTCTTCATGTTTGTTGGTGGCCCCATTTGTTGTTATAGAAAAAAGCAGGCCGCCATAGCATTGTTTTCAGCAGAGGTTGAGTATCAAGGAGCGATGAATGCTTGCATCCAAACTATTTGGTTGCAAGGCATTGTTTCAAAGTTTGATCTTGGTAGTACTTTTTCCACTATCCTCTTTTGTGACAATCAAAGTGATATTAAGATATCCACATATCTAGTTACCAGGAAGATGACCAAGCATGGAGAGATACACATGCACTATATCAGGGAGCTAGTGCATGACATGACCATCATTCTACAATACTTCCCGACTGATGAACAGATTGCAGATATATTCACCAAGATATTTTTAGAAAATAAGTTCACTTACCTCCATTCACTGCTGGGGGTGAGCTCATCAGGGTGATCCAACTACTTTCAGTGTTGAGCTTGAGGGGAGGTTTTTCCCACTAGCTTTTCCCTCTTTTCCTCACTTAGTTTGTTTTGAGCATTGTTTGAGTTTCAGTATTGTATAGGGTGACCTATGGCCTTTATTGTCGAGGCCCTAGCCTTCTTATGCACTTTATTTTTTCTACTTCTCTTGAGTATAGCTTAAGGGGGGGTGTTGGAGACATTTACCACCATACACACTCATTTTAGTGAATTTGGCCTAGTTAAACCACTATCCTAAGTTTTATTAACTTAATTGACATTAAATGAGCACTGTATGAAATCAACATGAGCACACCCATGCCTACCTTCAGTCAAGGAGGCTAACTAAGCCTTCTCCTTCATTCGGGGACGCTAACTGGAGCACTCAGGGGGTGATCTGAGTGTCATAAATGCACTTTATTTCTACTGATGGTTACAATCAATTAAATAGAGCAGTGAAGGCATATCTCTTCATTAAATTGATTATTTAATGAACTGGAGACAACAGGGGTGCCTCCAACCACTTCTGATGGTCAGTTACACTTTAGTTAACCTCATTGGGGTTCATTGGAGTCATTGATGCGCTACCACTTAGTGGTTGGCTTGCAGTGACATGTGTTTGAGCTACTTTCAGTTAGACACAGTCATTTATTGCACTCCGACTTCAATTAGGGGTCAATTGAGTCAATTAAGGTTTTGAATAGTGGTTAACTTGAGTGTTCAATGTGGCTTACATTCAGTTAAGCTAGACTCACTCATTCAATTCGAATGACCTTCTTGGGAATTCAAATTGTCTTGGCATTCATGCATTTGGTATGATCAATGTATTGTATCATCATTCTTTCTTTTTATTATACAGAGCTGCTACTTCCATTGCAGCACCATTTTGCCTTTTTTATGCATATTTGTCTGAATTCTTTGTGAGACTGTGTTTTTAGTTCCTAGACCACTGTGACAAATTAATAAAGAGATGCTAGGATAGGACTTTGGTCCTTTTGTATTCAAATAAAATGAAGTAGTTTAGCATAGGTAGCATGTCAATGTTTAGTTTTCGTAGCAAGTTTTCGTCACCTATTCAACCTACACAAATTGAAGAGGAGTTGCATTCGTTCAACATGAACTAAGTAAACCCTGTAACGTCAAGTAGAGCCACTTACCTTTCGAAGTGGTCCTATAAGGGATACAAGTCCTGCCACTCCATGCCTTGACAATTACAAAGTTAAGTAAGGGCTTCCCATAAACAAACAAACAAAACTTATAATCCAGGAAGTAGGCTATAACTAAACACACATGCACATTCATGATGAGAAATAATCAATAAACAGTATACTCATCTAAATCAGATCAAGTAACATAAACACATTATAGTATTACATTAGTAATCTAATGGAGAAAACATCTAGAAACAATAAGAACATCTTACGACACTTCGGTTTCACAAACAAAGATGAACACTCTCTGCAGAAGATAAGTTAATGTCCAGTTCAGGTAGTAATTAACTAGCCTACTATTTTTTTTTCCAAATTTTTGGGACATTACAAATGGTATGAGAGCCCAGTTTCAATACTAAGAGACCTAATGGGCATGCCATACATTCGTTGCAAAAAATAAAATATGTTTTAATATTTTGTTAACTAACAAATTTTTTTCCTGTTATTAAAAATTTTCAATTGCAGGATTAAAAGAATAGTTCAAATTATGAACAAAGAAGAGGACACAGCCGACAAGGAAAGTTGAATACTCCGACAGAGGAAGAAGAATTGGTGGTGGAACTAAATTCTAATATACTGAAAGCCATATAAATTCTTCAATCATACTTACAGAGTTTCAAAGATGATAATCTAAATGAAAGAAAGGAATAACAAGCAATTAATGAAGCCTTGTTGTGGAACATGACGGGAGGAAGGCCACAGGGAAAACCCACTCATTCAACCAACATGTTCAAGAAATAATTCTATCATAAGCGGGCCAGCAGCCCGAGATAATAAGGAAAAGAAGAACATACCCCTAAACCTCCAGAAAGAGATTGTCACAGTCCTTCTAGTGATGATTCTCTTTCTTCTTACAGGAAGAAATAGAGGAACCATGAGAATCTCCAGGAAGAGTTAAAGAAGATAAAATCCCCAGCCTATGAGGGAGAGATGAACACATGGAAGAAGGCTGAAGAATCGATTCTTGGTATGAGTATATATTTCTAAGTATATAACTACTCTAGAGAGATGAAATCCCACCTAGCCATCAATAATTTAAATGGAAAAGCAGCTAGATGGTGGAGAGACCTAAAGCATACCAAGAAAGATGAGGTAAGAGAAATCCAATGGAGTAATTTTCGTAAACTTTTTCAGGAAAAATACATGCCGGAAAGGTTCTTCGACAGAAAGGTGAAACAATTTCACAAATTAAGGATGGGTTCCATGACTATGGATGCTTTCATTAATAGATTTTTGGATTTGTTACATTATGTTCCCTACATAAAGGAAGAGAAAGCGAAAATATAGTAGTTTTTAGGATGTATTCCTCCCAACTTTTGGGAGAATATTGAATTTGACATGCATAAAACATTGGACACCACCCTACACAAAGCTAGGCTTTGCTATGAGCATGTACAACTAAGCTAATAAAATATCAACAGAAGCAGAGACATGTCTAGGACCTTCTCGGACAACCGCAAACCAGGTTTCAACCCACCACCTTACAGAAAACAAAACAAGAGATTTCTAGCCAGTAAGAACCTTAAAAGAACCTATACAAAGCCATATGTACCAGCTCCAAATGCTAACAAACCAGCAGCAAATGGGGAAGCCAATGTTGCCCCGCTACAAATCAAATGATGGAAATGCTAAGGGCCCCATTATGCCCGAGACTGTAAGAACAAGACCAATGGAGTCTTGCAAAAATTACAAGAAGAACCAACAATAGAGGACATAAATGGAACACCATGTTTTATGCACCCTTGGATGGTTGACAGGAAGACCATCAGGATAGCATGGTTGAGATAGAAGGTAAGGTTTCCAACACTTCTATTTCAATATTGATTGACCCGGGTGCTTTCCGGAGCTATGTATCTCCTAAAACTATTGATGTATGTAAAATAGACAAGGTTAAACATGATAAACCCTTCCTGGTGCAATTAGCCAGAGGTACGAAACAAAACGTTTCTAAAATAGTTAAATACTGTGAGGTAAACATGAATGGTTTTACTACTAGAATAAACCTGAACATCCTCCCCTTAGGATCATATGATATACTTATCAACATGGACTGGTTGGAACAACACCATGTCATCCTCAATTGCTTACAAAATTCAATATTATGTATAGATCTCCAAGGGAATCCGGTAAAGATTCAAGGCATACCTAATAAAATTTACGTAAGGTAGATATCCACTTTACGAGCAAAGAAGTGCATTAGGGAAGGATGCAAACTATTTGCAGTAAACATCCAAGACATAGAAGATACAATAGAATAGAACATCGAGGAATTTCCAGTTCTTGTAGAATTAAAATACGTATTTCCTGAGGAGATCCCAGGATTACCACCAAAACAAGATTTAGATTTTTCGATACAACTAGCACCACGATCAGTTCTGGCTTCAAAATCCCCTTACTGCATGAGCGCACTAGAGTGGGTGGAACTAAACCTGTAGTTGTAGGAGTTGATTCAGAAGGGATATATCTGACTGAGTTTGTCCCCTTGGGGGGTACTAATAATTTTTGTAAAAATGAAGGATGGTACGATGCACATGTGCATCAATTACCGTCAAATTAACAAGATGACCATTAAGAATAGATACCCACTCCCTAGGATCGATGACTTGTTTGATCATGTAGTAGGAGCTAAGATCCTTTTGAATATTGACCTGCGATCCAAGCACCATTAGGTACAGATTTGGGATGAGGATATTCACAAAACTGCCTTTTGTACAAGGTACAACCATTACGAGTTTGTAGTGATGCCATTTGGGTTGACCAAAGCACCCGCGAAATTCATGTGTATGTTAAACAATATATTTAGTAGATAGCTGGATAAATTTGCTTTTGTCTTTATAGACGACATCCTAGTTTACTCTAAGAGTAAAGAGGAACACGAGGAACATCTTCACGTAGTACTATAGGTGTTACGAGAACACGAGCTCTATGCCAAGTTTAGTAAATATTATATTTACAAACCACAAATACAGTACTTGTGTCACATCATCTCCGAGAAAGGAATAGCGTGGACTCGGAGAAGATTAAAGCAATAGATGATTGGCCTACACCTACTAGTGTCAGCGACATTAGATCCTTTTCGGGTTTAGCCGGTTATTACCTAAGGTTCATTGAGAACTTCTCAAGGATATCTTATCCCATGACCTCTATTTAAAATAAGGAAAACAAGTTCTTATGGATGACCAAGTGCGAGGAAATTTTTCAAAGGCTTAAACAACTTTTGATGACTACACCAATACTATGAATTATGGATCGCGATGACGATTTTGTTGTTTGCACGGATGCAAGAAAGGAAGGGCTCAGAGGATTCCTCTTATGGAATGATTACACCATCTATTATGAATGATGTAAGTTAAAATAACATGAACAAAACTACCCCACCCGCGATATTGAGTTATTATCCATCATCCACGCCTTGGAGATGTGGAGGCACTACCTCATGGGAAAGAAATTCCTTCTGGAGACAGATAATATGAGTATGAAGTATTTATTTGAACAACCGGATCTAAATGCGAGGAAATCCAGATGTTTGTCTTTCCTCAACAAGTATCCTTTCAAGCTAAAGCATATAAAGGGCAAGGAGAACAAAATTGCTGATGCTTTGAGCCGAACAGCTCATATGGTATATGAGATGACTTTAAGTCAAACCAATTCAAATTTACATGAGAGGATTAGAATGACCAATAGAATTGACCCTTTCTATCTTGAAATCATCAAGAAGGTCCAAGAGGAAAGGTTGTTTCAGCAACGAAAAGAGTACAAGGTAGATGAAACCGGACTACTATGGTCCAAAGAGAGATTGTATGTTCCAGAAGGAGGGGACATCAGGTCCATCATCCTCATGAAATTTCATCGAACACCTTACTCAGGGAAGGGATATAAAAAGATGATATATGCACTAAATAAACACTTTTTATGGCTTAAGTTAAAGGCCTACATAGCATTATTTATCGCAAAATGTCAATAATGTCAGCTGGTCAAGGATGAGCACCAACATCCCTCGGGGTTGTTGCAGCCATTACCCATTCCAAAATAGAAGTGGGAGGTCATTAGTATGGATTTTATCATGGGTCTACCTAAGAGTAATAATAAAAATGATTCTATATTTGTATTAGTTGATAAATTGTCGAAAGCAACACACTTCGTTCAAGTGAAGTCAAAATACAAGGTAGTACACATTGCCGACATCTTCTTAACAAGATATTTAGATTGCACTAGATCCCCAAGGCAATCATCTCATATCGAGATACTAATTTTATTGGAAACTTTTGGAGATCCTTATTCTCTGGATTAGAGACACAGTTGAACTTTAGTACTGCTTACCACCCGTGGACAAACGGGTAGACAGAATAGGTAAACCAAAATGTAGAGGACATGCTTAGGATGTATGTCATGAACAACCCCACCATGTGGTAAGATTGCCTGCATCTTGGAGAGTTTGGCATTAGAGGAAATTTCAACTCAAAATGGGCCTCCTAAAATGAATTAATAAAATAATATTTATTAATTTTGGAGGAAGAAAAGAAAAAAACTACTTTTTTGTTTGTATTTTTGACATATCTCCTCGTGTTTTTACTCAAATTTCGATCGGGAGAGCTCGTTGGATGCGGAATTAAATTCCACATCCAACGAGTACCCACTCAGCATAGTTTTGATGGATCCCTCTACCCCAAAAACAAGAAATACCTAATAAAATAGAATGATGACATCATCATTTCATTTTTTCAGGTATTTCTTATTTTTGGGGTAGCGGGGTACTAAAAAGTATGCCGAGTGGGTACACGTTGGATGTGGAATTTAATTCCACATCCAACGAGCTCTCCCAATCGAAATTTGAGTAAAATAATGGGGAGATATGTCAAAAATACAAACAAAAAAAGTAGTTTTTTTTATGATACCTATCCCCAATTTTATATTAAAAAAGTGTTTAAAACCTATACGGTATTTCAAATTTAAAGCAATTTCATTGGCTAACACATGATGAAATGGAATTTGAATAAAATTTAAAAGTCCCATTTTGAGTTGAAATTTCCTCTAATGGTATAACAATGGATACCAGACTTTTGCCAAGATGAGTCCCTTTGAGGTACTCTATGGATAGAAGTGTAGAACACCTGTTACTTGGAATAGCCTGGTGGATCGATTCATGTTAGTTCCTGACTTACTAAGGGACTTTGAGTAATTGGTTACCAAGGTCTAGCTGAATCTTAAAGGAGCACAAGACCGCCATAAAAGTTACGCGGATAATAAAAGAAAAGATAACGATTATCAGATAGGTGACCATGTTTACTTGAAAATAAAAGCAAAACGAAGCTCATTGATTTTGGGGAGGTGTGATAAGTTAGAACCTAGATTTTTTGGACCCTTTAAGATACTAGCCAAGAGAGGACCAGTGGCATACGAACTAGATTTAGCTGCTCACATAAGATTCCATAATGTTTTTCGTTCATATTTATTAAAGAAATATGTTTATGATACTAAACATGTGATTGATTGGTCCTTATTATAGGTGGAACCGGAAGGGGAGTTTGCACCTGACCCCCTTCATATATCTGAAAAGAAAGAGGTATAGCTTAGGAAGCGCACCATAGTCCAGTTGAAAGTTCAATGGAAGCACTTCGAGGATGATGAGGCTACTTGGGAGAATGAAGCCACCATGAGAAAGGTTTACCCCTCCTTGTTTCATGATTTCATTCCAAGTTCCTAGAACACCAGGGATGGTGTTCTTCTAAGCTCAGAGGGATGTAATATCACAAATTTTGACCTAACACTTATGTGAATAATCCCCATTCCATATGGTGTTACTTTATGTTTAAATTGGTATATTAGGCCTAAGATGCCATTACACATGAACATGATGATTTTTTGGATATATTGGGTGTAATACAATCACATATGTTTTATATATGATTTCATGTGTTGTACATGGACCTTGAAGCACATAATTGATGAGATGTTTTGTGTTGAGAGAGAAGCTTTGGAGCACATGGGTATTTGATGTTTGTGTTGAGAGAGAAGCTCTGGAGAACATGAGTGTTTGTATTTGTGTTGAGCCTGAAGCTATTAAGCACATGAAAAGATCAAATTGGAAGTGTTGGGCATAGTCCCTGAATCCTTCCAAGTTGATGTTGAATATAAGCTCTGGAACATTGGATGCTTGGCCATTGTATCCCTAGGTGTATACTGCAAATACATCCTAGCATTAGTGTTGATCGAGGAGCTCTAGAATTGCACTAAGTTTGTAACTCCTTGTTTTTAGCGTTGAATATGGGCACTAGGAGTTGCTGAAAAGAATTAATATGTTGAGTGAAAACAACTCTGATAAAACATTGATCTCATCTTACTTATTTTTAAGTGATGAAATGAAATTTTGAATTTATGTATCTCATCGAGTACTGAAGAACTACCATGTTATACAAGGGAATCCAACATGCAAGGAGCTTTAGAGTTTCCTAACCTAGTTGACCTAACCCCTACCTGAAGGCCTTATTAAAGAAAGTGACTAAGCTAAAAGAAAAGTGTCATATGTCTAGGGATCATGCTATATGATACCTAAGGATAAAATGTTAACAAATGGTATATCTATAAATATATAATTTATACATGATATGTATAAAGAGTAAGCATAGTAATAATACTAGTAGTAATAATAATGATAATTAAATATTGAAATACCTACAAGAGTCAAAGTAGGAACTAGTCAAAAGTTCCTAAGTAAATATTAAAATTACCTAAATTAAATGAAAAGGGTTATTTTAAGAAATCAAATGATTCTTGATGTAACTGCCCCTATTTGTGAAAATTCGGTCTATAAATACCCAAGCCAAAGAGAGGATTGGGGATGATCCATCTATATTTAGAGGATTCCATATTTCTGTGTGATTACTTTCAAGAGAGACCTTGGAGAACCTTTTTCCTAAGAGGAAAAAGGAAACTCATACAGAACCTGATATACCAGATAGGTAAGCCTTACCCTAGCCACTCTAAGCTACTTACACATTGGAACCAGCTCAGGGGGATCTGGATTGAAACCAAGAATGGTTTCGGGTCATGGTTGGGTGGAACACAGTAGTTCCCAAGTTATTCTATTATCTGAACAGAGGCCAGATCTGTGTATGAATTTGTTAATGCTTGGTATTTGAGTCTGCAGGATTCTCAGCCATTGAAACAGCTTCATCTTGCAGGTATGAGGTTCTTTATTTTTCCCTTGTAAGCTACACATGTTTTCTTATTAAAACATGAGATTAAATTCTGAATGTATATTTAGTATGTCTATTATAAGCTAGGTTATATTTTATGAATTACTTTTTTCTTCACTTAGAGGTTAAATTCATTATTTCCTAGCAGATGTATTTCTTTTAACAGAGGTTAGATTATTTTATTTGTTCTAACACAATATCCTAGTTAGGAGAAATATTTATTATTCATATATGTAATGATGGACTAGCACCTTTAGTTTTATCTATAGGAGGGTTTGGTTTCTATTATTTTTATGCACTTTATGTCATCATTTACAAGTCAGGATTAGTCTTCTCTAAGAGAGGTAATTCTGTAAACAGAGTCTAGATTTTTAAAGTAAAGTTATATTTCCTGTTTATTATTTCAAGTTCAAACCATAGAAATAATATGAGAGATTTGGTATCTACATCTTTTTAACCCTAATTGCGGAAACTTTGTCAAGCTAGAACTATTTAAAACAAAACCTATATCTTATCTATGCGGGCAGATTTCATATTTCCAGTAGTCTTGTATTATTTATAATCAACAAAACTATATATATAGCCTTAGCCTAAAATATATGCATAATATTATAAATCAAATTTAATTGTCGAAACTTTAAATAATATATCATAAAACAAAACTAAAAACAAAACCATTTCCAATTTATAACTTCATCGCATCATATGCCAGCTATCAAGACCTATCAAGGTCTGTAGGCATGAATTATAAACCACACTTATGTTATCAAATATCAACATAAGAATCAACCATAAACTTAATGAGCACATTCATTATCAATTATCGTATCTATTAAAAGGTTATAGGACCGAATCCAGTCGGCACTCATGCCAAGATAGAATATCCACACATGCAAATTTAAACCCACGCAAACCAGGATTGAATACTGTGGGCTCATGGCTAAAAATAAAGGTTACATCAAAACCACAACAGGCATCGAATCCTATAGGTTTCGATTTGTAGCGTTTATCAAAGTAGTAATAAATTACCAATTTTCTACATAATCTACGCTAACAAAATTATAATGCAAGAAGGATTAACCATAATCAAAATCATCTCCCTATCAACATTCCATGATAATATAAAAAAATATATATATGCTACATTTCATTATCGAGGCACACGACTGAGAAGGAAAGAAAACCCATCAACAAAATCCATGTAAAATAACCATTGTCTACGCTATCGTAGCTACAACACCCTTTTCACAATGATAAACCAAATCTCACGGCCATCCCTAAATTAAATCATAGATAAGAAAAATACATCATTATTCATCATTACATTACACAGTCGCGAATTGGAAGGAGTTCCATTGCCAGCAATGGCACGACTATAAGCGAAACCAACTCTTTTAAATAGCAAAACCAACTCTTTTAAATAGCAAAACAAGAATTTATGTACATCCAACAAAATACATAGAGTCAAATCCTTGCCAATCTATTGACAGTACCCATGAATAAACCTTGGCTGTGAATGGCCACATTTATACCCACTATCATTTATGAATAAAACAACACAATCGCGATTCAAGGCACCATTGCAAGAAATGGTACTTCCACCATTCGAGACCCATCATCAAAACTAAAATGCAGAATATTTCATTAACCATCAAACCCATACATTCAAGATACCAACCCAAAAATACATTACAAAGCTGAGTCATGAAAGTCATGGCCCAAAGGCACTAAACTCAAACATCATAAAACCCAATACTTCTTATGCATCTCTGGATGCCTTTAAGTACAAACATACCTTTACATAGTCGAAACCCTTAACCAAAACATCTATTCATTCGTCATTAAAAATACGGATCTCAAATCTCTATTAAACATCTATACACAGAGGTAAAAAGTTCAGGCTTGTTTGTGCAAGGATTACCTATGAAGGGTATGCATTAACAACCTGATAGACACCACAACCCAAGCAATCGAAGCCTTGCTACCTGCAAACAAGGAACATAGAAGTGTTAGAAGTGTATGAATCCTCCAGCTAAATAAAAAAAGTAATAAATGCTGCAAACCTAGGTGAAGATTACACCTTCCTAAGGCGCATATGCGAACCAGACCTCACGCAGTGACAAAAACAGAGAGTCAAATGGAGCATAACCATCGTAGTGCAACATGAATCGTTCATCCATGATAGACCAAGATTAGGGATTGAGATTACCCCATCCCAAGCAGAATTTAGTCTGCCACCCTGTCCACCACCAACGTTGAAATTTCTCCTCATGCCTGTAGTCCCAAAACCCAAATGCGACTTGGTATTGGAAATTCCTTTTGCATTGAAATCCCCCATCATTATATTCGTTGACATTGCTACGCCAAGATTCATGGCATATGGAATATGCCATGAATGGCCCATCATACATATATCATATGGTCTGTAAACTTTAAATACATCATGGCTAAGTATTATGACTTAATCCCTTCACATACAGGAATGAAAACATTCAAACCATATAAATACTAAGCATAGGAATCAAGTTTATTTAAGTCTTAAAAACACAATAATAATGTTAAAAAGATAGACATAGGTCAAACAAACCCCAACTATGAGTAAAAGAATAACACGAACAATAGTAGTAAGATATTCTAGGATAGGACTTTGGTCCTTTTGTCTTCAAAGGCAATGAAGTAGTTTAGCATAGGTAGCATGTCAATTTTTAGTTGTCGTATAAATTTTTCGCCACCTATTGAACTTGTAAAAAATGAAGAGGAGTTGCATTAATTAAACATCAACTCAGTAAACCCTGTAACGTCAAGTAAAACCAGTTACCTCTCCAAGTGGTCCTATAAGGCATACATGTCACACCACTCCACCCCTTGAAAATTACAAAGTTAAGTCAGGACTTCCCATAAACAAACAAACAAAACTTATAATCCAGGAAGTAAGCTATAAATGAAGACACATGCGCATGCATGATAAGAAATGATCAATAAATAGTATAATCATCTAAATCAGATCAAGTAACATAAACACATTATAGTATTACATTAGTAATCACATTGAGAAAACATATAGAAATAAATACAACAACTTATGACACTTCGGTTTCGCAAACAAAGATCAACACATTGCGCATAAGATAATTTAATGCCCGGTTCAGGTATTAATTAACTAGACTAATAATTTTTTTTTTTTTCAAATTTTGGGGACATTACACCAACATTGACCCAAAACCATTCTTGGTTCTAAATTGGATCCCCCCAAGCTGGCTCCAACATGCAATAGAAAACTATAACTCCTAATGATGAGGTTGCTGGTATTTGGAATTCAGGCTTTGTATTCTCTAAGTGTTGGTTTTGCAAATTCTCTCCAATCCCATCTAGGAATAATGATAAGATTCCCAAGCCTTCTCTTGGCTCTTATTTTTATAAATATCCTTTGGAAAAAGGGGCAGTTTGTTTAACTTCAGTTAAATCAATATTTTACTATTTTCTTGAAAATAATTATTAGTTTTATTTTTATGAAATATATGTTATTTTTTTTGTTAAGTAGGAACTTTCTACTAGTTCCTACTTGAATTTAGAAAATAATATTTATTATATATTTATTTTATAAGACAATATATACATATACTTTTACTTATTAATTTTGTTATCTCTATTCCTTTTCACATTGTAATATACTGAATTTTGACATTAACTATATTGGGCATGAGTCCCATTACATTTGAGTTACCTTGATGTTTATGTTTGTATATCGGGTCGATGCCCCACTGTACATGAGATTTGTTAATTAGTTAGATATAATGGGCACAAGCCATTTCACATGATTTATTATCTTGTATATGATTCTATATGTTGGTCGTGGACCCTCATGGGAAATGATTATTGTTTTAGTACGATGTATTCGATGTATTATTATGTGATTTACCCTAATCTATATACTGAGATGATTACTGTGATGAATTGTGTAGAAGGCAGAGTGCACGATTAAGTTCTATAATGTGTTGTGCATAAACCCTGCAGCACATGACTGATGCAATTGTGTGTTGAGTGTAAGCTCTGTAACACATGAGTTATGAGATTTTGTGGTGAGCATTAGATTTGGAGCACATGGGTTATTATATTGGAAAAGTTGGGCATACGCCCTGGAGTATTCCAAATTGATGACGAGCATAAGTTATGGAGCATCAGATCCTTTCCCATTGTATACGTCGGTGTATTATACACATAAAACATAGCATTAGTGTTGAGCAAGAGGCTCTGGAATTGCACTAAGTGTAACTCTCAATTATTAGTGTTGAGCTTGGGATCTAAATAGCACTAGGAGTTACTAAAACTAAGTGTGTTGAGTGAGAATAACTTTGAATAGCACTAACCTTTATCATACTGATTTTGATTTGGTTAAATGAGATTTCAAATCAACTTCTCATCGGGAATTGGAAGAATACCACGATACACAAGGTAATCAAACATGCAAGGAGGATCTAGAGCTACCTAAATTAGTTGACCAACCCTACCTGATGCCTTGATAAAAGAAATAGTGTAAGCTAAGGGAAGCATCAAATAAATAAGACTATGCTATCTGATGCATAAATAAATATTAAATACAATATGTAAATTATATATATATATATATATATATATATATATATATATTATGAATAAAAGAATATATATATATACAGAAGGAAATAAAAATAACTAAAATAATAAATAAAGAGTCTATGAATTTATTATTAACTAAAATCATTAAATGAATGTTTGATTCTAAAGTTCAATTAGGAACTAGTAAAAAGTTCCTTAGCTAAACAAAAGAACTATTAAATCCATATATAAATAAATTAGACATTATTTTAAAAAAAGTAATAAATTATTGATTTAAATGGAGTCTAAAAATAAATTCCCTTTCCTAAAATATTTTCTAAAAAGGCCCAAGCCAAGAGAAGGCTTGGGAGATGTGATCATTATTCCTGAAAAGTTTTGGAGATCATTTTCCAAAAGTAAGCATTCTTATACAGAGCCTGATATTTCAAATAATAGAAGCCTCAAATTTACGATCTCTAGATCACTTGCATGTTGGATCCAGCTTGAAGGGACCCGTATTAGAACTAGGAACAGTTCTAGGTCATGGTTCGAAGGAACGTGGTAGTTCCAAATTTATTTGGTTATCAGATCTAATGTCAGAAACATATAGGGTTTTATTCATTATGTGTGTTTAAATGTGCAGGGTTCTTATCCATTAACAAGATAAATAATTGTAGGTATGAGGTTTCTACATTTTCCATGATATTAATTATGTTTACAACTTGTTGTACTTATAGTTATTATGCACTCGATTAAAGATATGCAATTTTACTTTCCAGTTTGAATACATGCTTCATTTTGTTTCATTTATTTAAATAGAAACTCAACCTTTAAATAATTAGATAGATCCTAGGGTTAACCTTCTGCTAAAATTATATTTAACTAGCTCAAAAGTTTATGTTAAATTTTTTTTAGTCTAGATTCAAACCCTAGATTCTAGAGAAACCTAAATTAAACTCTGTGTTATAACAAAGGTCTCATTTAAAATAAACCATAAACTAAACAAAATTAACTAAGTAAACCTAATGTTAAATAAACTCAGTTTATTCATTAATCCACACATTAAACATATACATACACATTAAAACTAGGGTTCAAATCCCTTTAGATAAAGTCAAACACATAAGCTAAAACAACGCTGGCATATTACATTTTCCAAAAAACTCAATTATAGAATACATAAAACCTATCTACATATAAACAATAACAGATTAAATTAACAAGCATATTTACTATAATTTCTCATGCAAGGGCCAAGAGTCTATCCATGCAATCAAGAGGAATAATATTTCACCCTGTTAAAACCAAAACTCATACACTTGCGAGCATCGAATCCTTTTAAGGATTGGCCGACGGCCACCACTAACTCCACAAACAATAAAATAAATTATATTACATTTAACCAACCATAAATACTATCAAAACCTGTAAATAGATCACCATAAAACACTACCATAGACTAATAAATTTCTCACATAAAAACCAAATAAAAAACGAAGTAAGAGATCTACCTTTGTCATCAATTAACAGTGGGAAAGTATCTAAACTAAATCGAAATAAGTCAATTGACAAAGAAACATCCATATAAACTAGGAAACAATTAAATAAATCACAGCAAGGGTTAAACACCAGCAATAATTCCATAGTCAAACAACAATATCAAAATAGTGGTATCGTAATCTCATTGCAAAGCAATGGTGCTGATAACTTATATATTCATCCATTAAAAATGATGGTAGCGAACAAAAACACTGAGACAAATCATTTTTAACCAAATACCATCACTTTTATCCATTACAGATTCCTGAAGGTTTATGCAAGTGCATCTTAGGACAAAACTCCAAAATGGGCTGAGAGTCGCCAAACGCAAATCTACAACATGTTAAAACTAAAACTTTACTATCATCTTTTCACCAAACCAAGCGAAACCCAACAGGGAGGCTAGTTACCATATTAAGAACATAGAAACCCTGTAGTAGTTTAAATGACAAAGCAATTAGGTAAAGGCCCCTTCCATATGGGCTTATTCGTATTTGCACAAGTCGACCAAATTTCGCTAAACCTTGCAGAGCACACGCTCTTGTCCTCACACCTTCAAAACAAAACCAAAAACCCATAAGAATTATGCAATACACATTATGGAATGTAAATACATATAAACCATTATGGAAACCTTTGTATGTCTGTTAGAGTTTTGTACTAGCACTAGAATCCTAACAGCATCTGCACAGCTCCAATGTTGGAGCATAACCCCCATCCACACCCAATGAAAAACACATTGAAAATGAGAGGAGAAAAACCCTAGCATGAGGGTTAAGGCTTGTGCATGCCCATCATGTGGGTTCATTAAAGGAACCATCTTGCCTCCACTTACTCTCAAATCGAAACCCCTTTCTCTATAGTTTGACTTTGTACTTTTGGCGATGTAATTATAAACTCCCTCTCTATAGTTTCGAAATGCACATATTTTAAACCCCATTTATATTAAACTATAAACCCTCCACACCATAATTTAGAAACATGCATTCATCATTTAGGCTTGACCCCTTCCTCCTATAAGTATGGTCTCAATATTTGAGCATAGGATTCTCATTACATCGACAAATCCTTACCAGATAGGACTAGCGAGTTGTCGGTGTTAGGTCGTTTATTTGTCAGGTCTAGGAGCATAGGTTTATAGGAGAGTCACCTGGAGTAAGATAGATACACCATGCATTAGTTCTCAAGGAACTAAGTAATCTCAGTATAGTAGGATTCCTTACCTTTTCGAGAGAGTCGTTACGAAAAAATCCTGCCACTCCTCCCCTTTACATACAAAGGTATGTCAACCTCTTCATTGTAAACAAATAAGAACTAGACAACGTAACATGAAAGAAAACATGGACAAATTAACATTAGCAGCATCAGTAAACTAGATAAACATGTACATAAATACAAGCACATCAGAATATAGAATAATGACATGTAAACCTCATTGTCATATAGAGATCACACATAAGGAAAAAAATAATAGAACTTACACTTAGTCTTTATCAAGTTTTAATTCTGCATTAAAAAGAATATTTCCTTAAAATATTAGCAGTATTATTAGCCCATGGTTTTTTTTTTCGATTTTAGGGACATTACAAGTGGTATCAGAGCCAAGATTCAAACACTAAGGGAACTAATGGGGCTACTAAACATCCGCTGCAGAAATAAACATTTCAAAATAGTATTTGAGATTTTCTGAACTAACAGAAAATTATTTGTTACTAATATTTTAATTGTAGTATTAAGGAATAGGCCAGATCACGAATACAGAAGAGGACAACAGATAATAAGGAAATCTGAATTCCCCAACAGGGGAAGAACTGGTGGTGGAATTAAATTTCAATATAATTAAAATCATATATATTCTACAATAAGACTTTAAAATCTTCAAATATGATCACATGAATGAGAAAAAAGAGTAGAAAGAAATCAATTAATCTTTACTTCGGAACATGATGGGGTAATCCCTATGGACAACCTATCCATTCAACCAATAAATACAAGTAATATTATCATTGTAAAAGGACCAGCGGTCAAAAGGAAGAGGAAAGAGGAGAACACACACCTGAGCTTCCAGAAAGAGATTATCAGAGTCTTTCTAGTGATAATTCACTTTCTCCTTGCATAAAGAGGCATAAAAATGATGACAACCTCGAAGGAGAATTTCGAAAGATAAAATCCACAACCTATGAAGGAGAGATGAATACCAAGGAGAAGGATAAAGAATGGCTCCTAGGTATGAGAAAATTCTTTCGAGTACATAACTACTCTAGTGAGATGAAATCCTAGCTAGACATTTATAATTTAAATGAAAAATAAACTATATGGTGGAGATATCTAAAGCATACCAAAGAGGATGAAGTAAATGGAATAACATGGAGTAATTTTCATAGAATATTTAAAGAGAAAATACATGTATAAGATATTCTTTGATAGGAAAGTGAAATAATTTTATGATTTATGGATGGGCTCCATGACCATGGAGGCGTTTATCAACATATCCTTGGATATGTTACATTACTTTCCTTACATAAATGATGAAAAGGTGAAGATAGAACAATTTTTTGGGTGTCTTCCTCACAATTTTTGAGAGAGAATTGAGTTTGACATGCCCAAAAATATGGATACTACCTTACAAAGATAGGATTTTCTATGAGCATGGAAAGCTAAGGAAGGAAAAAATAAACATAACTTGAGATAGGTCTAGGACCTTCTCAAAAAACCAAAAACCTTGTTTTAAACTAGCACCGGACAGAAAATAGTGACAACAGTTTTTCGGCTAACATAAACTTCAACAAGACAGGTGCAAATCCAAATGTTTCTGCACCAAATACCAACATACCAGCAACAAATGGAGGAGCCAAGGCTGCTCTATTGCAAGTTAACTATTGTAAATTCCAAGGACCCCATTATGCCAGAGATTATCCAAACAAGAGTAATGGAGTCTTACACAATCTACCAGAAAACCCAACTATCTAGAACATGGATAACACACCAAGGATCTATGTAGGCCTTGATGGCCAACAAGCATACCATCAGGCCACTATGTTCGAAATAGAAGGTAAGGTATCAAGCACTTCTATTTCAATTTTGATTGATCTTGGTGCTTTCCGAAGCTATGTATCACCCAATATTGTCAAAATGTGTAAACTAAACAAAGTAAAACATGAGAAACCATGGGTAGTACAGTTAGCCACTGGTACAAAAATAAATGTTTCAGAACTAGTGAGATACTAAGAAGTAGACATGAATGGTTTTCCAGCTAAGGTAGATTTAAATATATTATGCTTAGTATCGTGTTTCGTACTTATCGACATGGACTGGTTGGAACAACACCATGTAATGCTCGATTGTTTGAACAAGTCAATCTTGTGCATGGATAACCAAGGAAATCGAACAAAGATTCAAGGCATACCCACAAAGGTTTATGTTAGAAAAATATATTCCTTACAAGCAACAAAGTGTATAATGTGAATGTGCATTAATTACCACCAACTTAACAAGATGACCATCAAGAACTATTACCCACACCCTAGGATCGATGAATTCTTCTATCAAGTCAGGTAAGCAAAGATATTTTCGAATATCGACCCGTGGTATGGATACCATCAGGTACGAATTTACGATGAAGATATACATAGAATGACCTTTCAAACTCAATATGACCATTATGAGTTTGTAGTAATTCCTTTTGGGATAACCAATGCACTGACAAATTTTATGTGCGTGATCAGCAATATCTCCAATAAATACCTAGATAAGTTAGTATTCATCTTTATAGATGACATGCTAGTTTACTCGAAGAGTAAAGAAGAACATGAGGAGCATCTCTGCATAAACCTATGGGGTGTTATGAGAACACCATATTTTCGCTAAGATTAGAAATTGTGATTTTTACAAACCAGAGAGACAATACCTAGGTCACATCATTTCTAAGAAGGGGATAGCCATCGAACCAGAAAAGATTAAATCCATATAAGATTGGCCCACCCCTACCTGAGTCATAGACATTTGGTCCTTTTTGGTATTAGGAGGTTACTCTTGAAATTTCATTGAGAAATTTTCATGGATTTCTTATCCCATGACCTCCTTACAAAAGAAGGAAAACAAGTTTTTGTGGACAACCAAGTGCGAGGAAGTTTTTCGGGAGCTTAAATTTTTTTTGACTACTGCAACGATACTACGAATTGTGGATCCCGATGGGGATTTCATTGTTTGCACATTCACGAGCAAAGAAGGACTTGGTGGAGCCCTCCTATAGAATGATTGCGTGATCTGTTATGAATATCGGAAATTAAAGGTACACAAAAAAAATTATGCCACCCACGATCTTGAGCTAGCAGCCATTATCCATGCCTTGAAGATGTGGAGACGCTACTTTATGGGGAATAAGTTTATTATGAATACATACAACATGAGTCTAAATTATTTGTTCGACCAACCAGATCTAAATGCTAGGAATTCCAGATGTTTGGAATTCCTTAGTGAGTACCACATTGAATTAAAGCATATAAAGGGAAAGGAGAATAAAATCATCGATGATTTAAGTCATCAATTTCATATGTTATATGAGGTAAATTTGATCCAAACCAATTCATATTTGAATGATAGGATCAAAACAACAAGCAGAGATGACCATTTCTATGTTGAAGTCCTCAAAAATATTCAAGTGGATAGGTTGTTTCAACAACAAAAAGAGTATAAGGTATACGAGACCGGACTATTGTAGTCCAAGAGAGATTGTATGTGTTAGAAGGAGGAGATATCAGGTCCAACATCGTAACAGAGTTCGATTGGAATCCCTACTCGAGGAATTTGAGATATCAGAAGATTATATAGGCGATAAATAAATACTTTTCTGGCCTAATTTAAAGGCAGGAATAACGTTATTCGTCCCAAAATGTCAAGAATGTCATCTAGTCAAAGCTGAGCACTAGAATCCTTTGAGATTGCTACAACCATTACCCATTCCAGAATGGAAGTGGGAGGTTATCAATATGGATTTTATTATAGGTCTACCAAAGAGAAAGAATACAAATGGTTCCATCTTTGTAGTGTTTGACAAGTTGTGTAAAGAATCACACTTTATCCCAGTTAAGTCAACTTACAAGGGAGTTCGCATTGTCAACATATTATTAAAGGTGATTTTCAAATTGCATGGGATACGCAACGAAATCATCTCAGATCAAGACACGAAGTTTACCATTAGCTTTTGGAGATATTTATTCTACGGTTTAGAGACGTAGTTAAATTTTAGTGCTTCCTACCACCCACAGACAAACAAGAAGACAAAATGATTAACCCAAACTTTGGAATACATGTTTAGAATGTACATTATGAATAATACCACAAATTTGGATGATTATCTGCACCTCACAGAGTTTCCATATAACAATGGATACCAGAATTCCGCCAATATGAGTCCCTTCGAGGTGCTCTATGGTCGGAAATGTTGGATACTGGTGACTTGGTATATCCTGATGGACCGGCTCATGTTAGGGTGAGACTTAGTAAAATACCTAGAATAGTTAGTCACCAAATTACAACATAATTTCAAGGAACCGCAAGACCACTAGAAAAGTTACGCGGATAAGAAAATAAAAGAGAAATATTACCATATCGGTGAACATGTTTACTTAAAAGTACAAGTGAAGAGAATCTCATTGAGCTTGGAAATATGAGGAAATTTGGCACCAAGATTTTGTGGACCCTTTGAGATAATGGCCAAAAGAGGTCCAGTGGCATATGAATTAGATTTACCTACTCATATAAAGGGTCATAATGTTTTTCACGCATCCTTATTGAAGATATATATATATATATATATATTCGATACTAAACATGTTACTAATTGGTCCTTGCTATAGGTGGAACATGAAGCAGAATTTGTACCCGAACCCCTTCATATTCTGGACAAAAGAGAAGTACAGCTCAGGAAGTGAACCATAGTCTAGCTGAAAGTGAAATGGAAGCATTTTGGAGTCGATGAGGCCACTTGGGAGAATGAATCCACCATGAGAGAGGCATACCCCTCCTTATTTCATTGCTTCATTTCTAATCCCTAGAACACCAAGACGATGTTGTTCTAAACGGGTAGGGATGCAATATCCTGAATCTTGACCTTAACTATATTGGACATGATTCCCATTGCATATGATTTAATTTGATGTTTATCTTTGTATATCGGGCATATTCCTCACTGCACATAAGTTTTGTTAATTAGTTAGATATATTGGGAATAATCCAATGCACATGATTTATTATCTTGTATATGATTATATATGTTGGGCATAGACCCTGATGGACAAGTATTATTGTTGTAGTACGATGTACTGGATGTATTATTATGTGATTTACCCTAATATATATATACTGAGATAATTATTGTGTTGAATTGTGCAGAATACTGAATGCATGATTGATTTCTATATTGTGTTGCATGTAAACCCTGCAACACATGAGTGATGTTATTTTGTGTTGAGCATAGGCTCTGGAAAACATGAGTTATGAGATTTTGTGTCGAGAATAATATCTAGAATACATCAGATATGATATTTTGTGTTTATCATAATCTATGGATAACATGAGTTATAAAATTGGAATTATTGGGCATAATCCTTGGAGCATTCAAAATTGATGACGAGCATAAGCTGCGGAGCATCGGATCCTTAGCCATTATATACGTAGGTGTATTATATAAGTACATCCTAGCATTTGTGTTGAGTGAGAGGCTCTATAATTGCACTAAGTGTAACTCCCAATTATTAGTCTTGAGCTTGGGCTCTGAATAGCGCTAGGAGTTACTGAAATTAATTGTGTTGAGTGAGAATGACTCTGAATAGCACCGACCCTTATCATACTTATTTTGAGTTGATGAAATGAAATTTCAAATCTACTTCTCATAAGGGACTGGATGAACTACCACAATACATGAGGTAATCTAAGATGCAAGGAAGATCTATAGTTTCCTAACTTAGTTGACCAACCCTACCTGAGACCTTGATAAAATAAATAGTGTAAGCTAAGGGAAGCATCAAATAAATAAGACTATGTTATATGATGCATAAATAAATATTAAAAATAATATGTAAAGTTTATGTATATATTATGAATAAAATAATACTTTTATATATATAAGGAAATAAAGAGAACTAAAATAATAAATAAAGAGTCTATGAATTTATTATTAACTAAAATGTTTGAATAAATATTATATTCTAAAGTTCAGTTAGGAACTAGTAAAAGTTCCTAAGCTAAACAAAATAGCTATTAAATCCATATAAATCAATTAATGATTATTTTCAAGAAATTAATTAATTCTTGATTTAACTGAAGTTTAAAAACAACTACCCTTTTCTAAAATATTTTCTATAAAGAACCAATCCAAGAGAAGGCTTGGGGGATCTGATCGTTATTCCTGAATAGTTTTGGAGAGCCTTTTCCAAAATAAAGCATTATTATACAAAGCCCGATATTCCAAATAGTAGAAGCCTCACCTTTAGGAGCTCTAAATCACTTGCATGTTGGAGCCATCTAGGGGGATTAGAATGAGGAGCGGTTTCGGGTCATGGTTGGCAGGAACATGGTAGTTCCAAATTTATATGGTTATCATATCTAAGGTCAGAAATATATAGGGTTTTATTAATTTCGACTATTTAAGTGTGCATGGTTCTTATCCATTAACAAGCTGAATAATTGTAGGTATGAGGTTTCTACATTTTCTAGTTATATTAATTATGTTCACAATTTGTACTTATAGCTATTATGCTCTTGATTAAATATCTACAATTTTACTTTCCACTTTGAATACATGCTTTAGTTTTTTTCATTTGTTTAAATTGAAACTCGACCGTTAAATTCTTAGATATATCCTAGGGTTAACCTTCTTTTATAATTATCTTTAACTACCTCAGAAGTTTCTGTAAAAAAAAATTTAGCCTATATTCAAACCCTAGCTTCTAGATAAATTTAAATTAAACCCTACATTAGCGCATAGGTCTCATTTAAAATAAACTAGAGACTAAAAAAATTAAATTAAGTAAACCTAATGTTAAATAAACTCAGTTTTGTCATTAATCCACACATTAAGCATATACATAAACATTAAAACCAAGGATCAAATCCCTTTAAAAAAACTCAAACACATAAGATAACGGAACAATGGAATATTACATTTGCCAGCAAACTCAACCATATAATACATAAAATCTATCTACGTATAAACAATAACCAATTAAATTAACAAACATATTTACCATAATTTCTCATGTAAGGGTCAAGAGTCTATCCATGACATCGAGAGGAATAATATTTCACCCTATTAAAACAAAAACTCATACACTTTCCATCATTGAATCCTATTAAGGATGGACCGACAATCACCACTAACTACACAAATAGTGAAATAAAATATATTACATTTAACCAACCATAAATACTATTGAAACCTTTAAACATAGCACCATAAAATGATACCATAGACTAAGTAATTTATCACACGAAAACCAAATCAAATAAGAAGCAAGGGATTTTCCTTTGTCATTAATTAATAGTGGGAAAATATGTAAACTAAACCCAAATAATCAATTGACAGAGAAACATCCATATAAACTATGAATCAATTAAATAAAGCACAACAAGGGTTAAACACCACTCACAATTCCATAGTACCATTGCAATATAGAAATAGTGGTATCATAGTACCATTGCAAATCAATGGAAATGACACTAACAACTTATAAATTCATCCATTAAAAATCACAAAGCTTGTAGAAAACAAAAACAGAGAGACGAATCATTTTTAACCAACTACAATCACTTTTGTCCATTACACAATCACGAATGTTTATACAGTCGCATCCTGGGACAAAATGCCCGAATGTGTTAAGTCCCCAAACCCAAATCTATAGGTTTTTAAAACTAAAAATTTACTATCATCTTTTCCCCAAATGAGACAAAACCCAATAAGGAGGTCGGTTACCATATTAGCGACATAGAAAACCCTGCAGCAGTTTAAATGACCAAGCAATTAGGTAAAGGACCCTTCTAGATGGGATTTCCCATATTTGTGCAAGTCAACCAATTCTTGCTAAACCTTGTAGAGCACTCGTGCTCATCCTCACACCTGCAAAACGAAACCAGAAAACCATTAGAAGTATACAATTTACACATCAAACTTAACAAGAATGTAAAATAGGATAAACCATTATGGAATCCTTTGCATACCCGTTAAAGTTTTGTATGAGCACTGAAATCCAACTAGAGTCTACACAGCTCCAACAATGGAGCATAACCCCCATCCACACCCAACAAAAAAAAAATTGCAAATGACAAGTGAAAAGCCCTAGCGCAAAGGTTAAGGCTTTTGGGCCTACCCATCACATGGGTTCATTAAAGGCACCAAATTTCCTCCACTTAGTCTCAAATTGAAACCCCCTTCTCTATAGTTTGACTTCATACTTTCAGCCATGTAGTTATAAAACTCCTCTCTATAGTTTTGAAATGCACATAGTTTAAACCCCATATCTATTAAACTATAAACCATCCACACCATAGTTTAGAAACATACATTCATCATTTAGGATTAACCCCTTCCTTCTATAAGTATGGGCTCAAACTTTGAGCATAGGATTATCGTTACATCGACAACGCCTTAGCACATAGGACTAGCGAGCTGTAGGTGCTAGGTTCTTTATTCGTCACGTTTATGAGCATAGGTTTATAGGAGAGTCACCTATAGTAATATAGGTAGACAATGCGTTAGTTCAAAAGGAATTAAGTAAGCCTAGTATAGTATGATTCCTTACCTGTCCGAGTGTGTTGTTAGGGAAAAATACCTCCACTCATCCCCTTTACATTCAGAGGTAATTCAGCATCTTCGTTTTAAAAAAATAAGTAGACAACCTAACATGAAAAAAAACATGAACAAAGTAACATTAGCAACATCAATAAACCAGATAAACATGTACATAACTACAGCCACATCAAAATATAGATTAATGACATGTAAGACTCATTGTCATACATAGGTCACACATAAGGATGACAGTAACAAAAAGTAGGCTTATTCTATGTCAAGTTTTAATTCCACGGTAAAAAGAAGATGTCCTTAATATCTTAGCAGTATTATCAGCCTACGATTTTTTATTTTTATTTTTGGAATTTAGGGACATTACACACACACACATGTATATTATTATCATAAGTGTATGCATACTTCACTTAGAACTTTTTTCTATATTTATTAAAATAAATTGGTATATATATATATATTCAATTTAATCATCAATTATTATCCATGCATCAAATATCATAATTATTTATTTCGATGCTTCCTTAGTTTATGTTAATTCTTTTAACAAGGAATCATGTGGGGTTTGGTTGGTCAACTAGGATAGGTAGCTCCAGATTTACTTGCATGTTGGATTACCTTGTATTTGTGGAAGTATGTTGTAGTCTTTGATCAGAAAATAGATTGAAATTCCAATTAAACAACTTAAATAAGTATGATGAAGGTTGGTGCTATTCAGATTCTTTCCAACTCAATAGCCTTAATTACAGTAATGCCTAGTGATATTCAGATCTTATGCTCAACACTATCAAGTGAGTATTACACTAGTACAATTCGAGACCCTTTTTCTCAACACTAATACTAGGATGCATTTGGACAATACACATAGGGATACAATGCCCAAAGGTTCGATTCTCTAGAGCTTATGCTTAGCATCATGTTGGAGTGCTCCAGGGCTTATTCCCAACACTTCCACCCTTTACTTGTTGGGGTTACCTATGTGCTCCATAGCTTATGCTGAACACATATTCTCATAACCCATGTGTTGCGGATCTTATGCTCAACACATAAAATCATAACCCATGTGCTCCATATTTTATGCTCAACACATAATCACATAACCCATGTGATCCAGGGATTATTCCAAGACATCATAGAAATCAATCATGCAATCACTCTTCTGCACAATACATAAAAAATCATCATCTCAGTATATTAGGGTTTGTTCCCAATCTCATGATACATAAATCAAGTACATCAGGGCATATTCCCAGTACACTGACAATAGTCTAAGCTATCCAAGAAGGCCTACACCAAAAATATAATCATAGAGAAAAATGGTAAAACATGTGCATTGGGGATTATGCATAGTATATATATGACCAACATAAATCATGTGTGGTGGGGAATACACCCAATATATAGACATAAATATAACATCAAAGTAAATCATGTGCAATGGGGCTCAGACCCAATATAACCAAGGTAAAAATTTGGCATATTACATCCCTCCCCTCTTAGAACAACACTATTCGGGTGTTCTAGTGACTAGAAATGAAATGATGAAACAAGGTGGGGTAATCCTCTTTCATGGAGGTTTCATTCTCCCATGTATTCTCATCAGGCCCAAAGTGATTCCGTTGCACTTTTAGCAAGAACAAAAGTTTGCTTCTTGATTTGTACTTCCCTCTTTCCCAAAATGTGAAGGGGATATGGCATAAAGTCCCCTTTAGGTTCAACCTGTAGCAAGGACCAATCAAAAACATGTTTAGTATCATAGACATATTTTTTCATAAATATGTGTGAAAAACATTATGAACCTTTAGGTGAGCACGTAAAGCTAATTCATACGCCACTGGCCTTTTCTTGGCTAGTTTCTCAAAGGGTCCACAAAATCTTGGTGCCAACTTTCTGCATCTCCCTAGGCTCACTGAGTTTCTTTTTTCCTTTACTTTTAAATAAACATGTTTTCCAACTTAGAAATATTTATCCTTTCTCTTTTTATCTGCATAACATTTATGGCGGTTTTGTGCCTCTTTTAGATTCTGTTGCACTTTGGTCACTAACTGTTCTAGGTATTTCAGTAAATGTGGCCCTAACATGAGCCTGTCTATCGAGCTATTCCAAGTCACTGGTGTCCTACACTTTCTTCCATAGAGTACCTCAAAGAGACTCATTTTGGTGGAGGTCTGGTACCTGTTGTTATATGGAAACTCTGTGAGGTATATATAATCCTCCCACTTTGTTGGATTTTTTATTACGTGCATTCTAAGCATATCCTCCAAAATTTGATTTAATCATTATGTTTTTTTGTGTTTCTACGGGTTGTAGGAGGTACTGAAATTTAATTGTGTTTCTAAGCTAGAGAATAAATATTTCCAGAAGTTACAGGTAAATTTTTTATCTCAATCGAGGATCATTTCCTTGGGTATCCCATGCAATCGAAATATTTCTTTTTGGAATATTTCAACAATGTGAACTGCTTTGTATGTTGAATTTACTGGAATAAAGTGTGTTTCTTTGGACAACTTATTGACTAGTACAAAAATGGAATTATTCTATTTCTTTCTCTTTGGTAATCCTGTAATGAAATCCATACTGATAACATCCCATTTCCATTCCGGAATGGGTAACGGTTGTCGCAACTCTGAAGGATGTTGGTTCTCTTCTTTGACAAGTTGAAACTCTTGGAATTTTGTGATGAATAGTGTTAGGTCGGCCTTTAACATAGGCCAAAAAAATGTTTCTCTACTATCGATATCATCTTTTTATATCTTGGGTTCCCTAAGTAGGTATTTTGATGGATCTCTATTATAATGGTTTTCATGATGTCTCCTCCATCTGAGCCATAGAGTCTCTCTTTGGACCACAATAATCCTGACTCGTCTACCTTATATTCCTTCTATTGTTGGAATAACCTATCTTCCTATATTTTTAAGGACCCCAACATAGAAACGGTCCACCTTGCTTGTTGTTATAATCCTATTGTGCAAGCCCAAATCAGTTATGCTCAAAGTTGCGTCATACAACATATAATATCATCCAATTAAAGCATCGATGATTTTGTTTTCCTTTCCTTTTACGTGCTTTAATTGGAAGCAGAACTTGCTAACGAATTCCAACCATCTGGTATTCCTGGCATTTGAATATAGTCGATCGAACAAATACTTTAGACTCATGTTTTCTATCTTTAGTAGAAAATTCTTCCCCATGAGGTATTCCCTCCACATCTTCAAGGCGTGGATTATGGTTTCCAGCTCAATACAGTGTGTGGGATATTTTTGTTTGTGTTCTTTTACTTTCAGTGATTTGTAACAGATTGCGTAGTCATTTTGCATGAGGAATCCACCAATTCCTTCCTTATTCGCATTTTTGCAAACAGGGAAATCCCCATCGGGATCCACAATCCGTAGTATAGGTGCATTAGTCAAGAGTTGTTTTAGATTTTGGAATATTTATTTGCACTTGTTAGTCCATAGGAATTTGTTTTCCTTTTTTTGTAAGGCGGTCATTGGACAAGTAATCCTTGAAAATTTCTCAATAAAATTTCGATAGTAACCTGATAGTCCTAGAAATAACCTAATTCCTGTGACACAGGTAGGGGTAGGCCATTCCTCAATGTATTTAATCTTTTCTGGGTCAATGACTATCCCTTTTTAGAAATGATGTGACATAGGTATTGTATCCGTGGTTTGTAAAAATCACACTTGCTAAACTTGGAGTAAAGTTAATCTTCTCGTAACACTCGTAATACTATTGGGATATGGCCCTCATGTTATTCCTTACTCTTTGAGTAAATTAGTATATCGTCTATAAATACTAATACAAACTTATCCAGGTATTCACTAAAAATAATGTTAATCATGCATATAAAATTGGTTGGTGCATTGGTTAGCTAGAAATGCATTACAACAAACTCATAATGGTCATATCAAATCTGAAAGGAGGTTTTGTGTATATCTTCATCACATATCCTTAACTGGCGGTATCCTAATTACAAGTTGATCTTCGAAAAGACCTCTTTTCCTTAGACTTGATCGAACAAGTCATCAATCCTAGGGAGTGGATAACATTTTTTTATGGTCATATTGTTGATTTGTCATTAACCAACGCACATTCGCATTGTATTGTCATTTTTCTTTAGGAATGGTATATGTTTTCCCAAAGGAGACACACTAGGTCAGATATAACCCTTCTCTATCAATTCTTGTAACTATAACTTTAGCTCCAATAACTCTAGTGAACTCATGCTATATGGGCCTTTTGAAGCTGGTACTCATCTTGGTGTTAACTCTATGGAAAAATATAAGTCTCACTTGGGTGGTAGTTTTGGTGTTTCCCCAGAAAATAAATATTTGAAGTCTACGAGTAACGAAAATTATTCAATTTGTTGTTCTCTCTCGGCTTCTACATCCTAGATGTTAACTGCACAAAATTTGCAGCCCTTCCATATTAATTTCTTTGCATGTATAGTGGATATCTATCTAAATAAAACCTTATTGGGTATGCCTTGTGTTAGTGCCAGAAATTGTTCCCAGACTACAAGAGAACAAGCCAACACAATCTCAATAAATACAATAAAGTAAAATAGGGTTTTTTTAGGGATTTGGTTGAACAGTTTGAAGACAAGAGGGAAAACATTAATAAGGCCAAAGAAAACACTAAATCATGATAATTTTAATGACTGATATGTATAACATATAAACCATAATCCATCAGAATAAACACAATATTGAGTTTCACCCACAGTTAGCAAGCATTTCAAGCATAAAAACATTAAACAAGAAATGAATATACCAACTGAGTAATTAACACAAATTAGAAATGAAACCAGTCAATAATCAAAAGGGAATATAGTGCATATATTTCATAGTTGAGTCATCAAAAACACATAAAATTCGTTACACTTAGCTCATAAAAAAGCATGATAGCTTCCCCTTGTCAGCAAAAATCGAACCCTTTCTCCTCTTTCAGACTTACATTTATATCGTTCTTTCAAAAAAAATTGCATAACTTAACCCTAACTACTTTTATTTCATTTATCGAATTGTTCAATATAAACTAACATTATACAAAAATAAAATAAAATAACTTTTCAAACTAATAAGTAACTACTCTCCTTAAAGAACTTTACTAGTCTTTTGCTGCTTCAGCTAATAGAGCAATTCCCTCCAAAGCCTGAGCTTTCCTTCTAGCTTTCAAGTGGTCTTGTTCTAAGTCTGTAACCCTCTTTGTTAACCCTTCATTCTACTGAGTCAGCTCCTGAATAGTCTACCTTGATTCTGTAAACTGATTCTCTGTCTGTCTTTTTCTTTTAAGAGCCTCTTTAGATACTGCAATCAATTCCTGGTAGTGACTGTTTACTTCCTCCAAGTCTTCTCTAAGTCTCTTATTTGCAGCTACTAATCCATCATTGGTTTTAGGCATATATTCAATTTTATGCTTGTATTTCTTAATGCTCCTTTGTAGATTTTCCTTTTCAGAATTAATACATTTATCTCCTTATATTCTTTCCATCCCTTCAGGTATCCATGGTATTTTTAGCCTCTTGTATATTTCTTCATCCTCGTTCATAAGCTCTGTGAAGGTTACAGGAACTTCTGGCTATTCTTCAGCTTCAATACTGCACTGAACTTCTTCTTCAATTATCTCTCTTTCATCTATACAAGAATTCTTTATATCATTCTATTGTTGTTCCTGAATCATCTCTTTTCGAACCTCCATGAAAATGTCTGAAATATTAGTATCAGTAAAGACTGATTTTTCTTTTGATACTATTTGTTTTTTACCTTTTATAAATTCTTTGTTATCATCTTCACTATCTTCCAATTTCTCCTAAGGTGATGAATCTTCTATTACTATAACCTTTTCATCAGCCAATTTGGGATTTAATAGCTTTTTCATGTTTAACATAAGCTTGTTTTTTATCCTTGTCTTAGGTCTCCAGACTGCTCCAACCTCTCCTAACATTTTCTGAACATTTCCTTGATGATTTATTGAAGAAAATTCAACAACCTTCATTCGTTTCCTTCTTGACATTGTTTCCTTTTCAAAATGAGTGTATACTTCTTGCTTAGAACAAACCCTAGCTTTATTATTAGCAGGAAATATAACCTCATCAGATAGGTATTTTTCATCCTCTTCACACAATACTTTGATGGGGCTCTTCTTCTGCTCCTTAACCTCTTCCCTTACATTTTTATTTGATTCTACAGGTAACATCTCATCCACTAGCTTAACTTCCTTCACCTCTAACCGTAAAACTTTGCTTTCCTCAACATTAACTCGCTGTCCAAGCTCAATGTTTTCATTTTCCTGATTCGAGGCTTCTCCTACTTTATCAGCTTCTTCATCTTTGACTATGACCTTCTTTTTTAGTTTCTTGATCAAAATTTGGCCCTTATCCAACTGTCTCTTCTAATGCTGATCCTCCTTCTCAATTTTGAAACCTGACCAAAATAAGAAGTACTCCCGTGTCTTCCCTCTTTTCTGCAGTACAATACTTATGATTAGTTATGAACCCATGGTGAAAAACTGATTGTTTTGTATGATCTTGGTGTTCTTTCACCCTACATGACATCTTCTGTAAGATTTTCAAAAATAAGAAAGGAATATTCATTTTAGATTCATGGCTGAGATGTTGAAGGAATCTAAAATGATACTTAAACACAAAGGCAAATCTACCCTCACAGGTGACATAGCTTTGTAAGATTTTGATAGGCTCAATCCACTCAGGTTTAAAGTTTTGAATAGGAACACCTTTTCCCTAGTCTGCATATATCTCTGAGCATCAAAGGTGAAGGGCACCTTTTTGAACCAGAATTCTCCATCATCCAGGATTCATGTTGCTTCTGCTAGTAACTCCCTAGTTAGTTTGAACTTCAAAGTGTCAAAAGACACTAAATCCTTGTCTAAACATTGAGGAAACTTGTAAGAAACCTCTAAATGATAACCTTTAATATTTTCAAAGAACACTAACCATCCTACTTCTGCAAACAAATGTGCACAATCTGGAAATTTTTTGACCCAACTTAAGTCTCAGGGTTCTGCTCTATTGGTATTTCCACTCTTTTTCATTTTGAAAAATTGTCAAACAAATTCTATAAATACAACACACTCTGACTGTATTTTAAGCTGGACAATACTTTTAAATTCATGACTGAGAATCCATCATTTAGTATCAATTAGGCTTAACAACTAATAATCTTCCCTCAATTCAGTCATTAATCTTCTGTTTAGAAAAACCCCTAATTAATAAACCTTGGAAATCATTTCGCAGCCTACCTGTAAAATGACTAATCTAGCTGCTGGAATCCTATTCTCCTATCTATTAGGTTTTGAACTGCATGCACCAATATTCTCTGACCATTTTGAAACTCTAGACGACCGCTCCCCAAAGCCCTAATTTTACTCTGTTTCAAAATTTTGATTTTCAAGTGTTGATTTTTCACCATGATCTCCACCTGCCCTACTTGCATTCTAGGAAAAATGTGATTTGAAATGCCTTTGTCTCATTATGGTCTACTATCATTATTGCATCAGCTCTGCTAGCAACCACCATGATTTTCCTTCATCATGATATTCACACCTGTCACAGTGTTTAATATTTTAATGCTGTCACGGTATTAGTGTCTCCCATCACTAAAAACTAATATTTCCTAGCATCGGCAATCAGAACCCCAAGACTAAATGCTGTCATAGTGTCGGTGCTTTAAACCACTAGCTTCGTGATCGATGATCAGAAGCTCTAGCAACTATCTTATTGGTGCTTTAAACCACTATGCTGCCGTAGTGTCAGCGACATAAACCACTAGCTTCACGATAAGCGATCGGAAGCTCTATCAACTATCTTGTTAGAGCTTTACACTAGAATGTTGTTGTATTGTCGGTGACATAAACCACTAGCTTCGCGATCAACGATCAGAAGCTCTATCAATTATCTCGTCGGAGCTTTATACCACTAGGCTGCCACAGTGTTGATGACATAGAGAACTAAATCTAAGAAACATTGAATGAGGATTTTTAACTTGCACAACTTTCTTGTAGCGCTTGTGTGCATTTGTTTTTGGCTTGCGCTAGAAGAAAATTCAAGTTAATGATTTTCAAAAATTAATTTCGTGATATAGGTTTAAACTTGGTTTAGGAGTCATAATTAAACTTTTTATGTTATTTTTTAGACTTTCTAATCCATATAAGAATTATATAAGCCCTTTGATTATGAAATAAAACCAAAACTTGTAAAAATAAACTAAAAAAAATCAAATAACATGAAAGCTAAAGGGAAAAAAACTCAAACTATCCCAATCAACAAAATTTTCTAGGAATAAAGAGTAAAACCAAACTTCAAAACATAAACAAAAGTATTAAAAGATGGAAAACAAAAACATGATCTAACATCTGGCTCCTGCTGCGGGATGAAGTCCTCCCTGTGAGGCTTCAAGAACCTGTAGACTAGTGCCTTCTGTGCTGCTAACTGCTAGTCTGCAAAATTTCCATTCGGTTATGGAGTCCTTATTCTATTATTCACACCGGTATATATAATGAAAGTCCAGTATCCATCATAAAAACTGTAAAAATGCTTGAGGAATCATCCATTAACTGGAGTAGATAGTTCCTCACCCTTCAAAGTCTGTAGTACAAAAGTATTGTTTTCTAGACACTTCGATACTATGAAAGGACCAAACCAAAGGTTATCGAAATTTCCATGCTTTCCTTTCTACTCCTTCCTAGAATCCCATCTCAAGACCATGTCTCCCACTGAAAAAGTGTTATCTTTGATATTCCTATCAAATCTTTCTTTGACCTTTAACCTATACAGCTGAGCCTCTTCTTCTACTATTTCTTATTTCTGTTTTAACTCTATCAATGCATAAATTCTTCTTTGCATATCATTAGGTTCTTCGTGACAATACTGAAAAAATTTCATTACTAGGATACCCAACTGAACAGGAAAAACTGCATCAGTACCATATACTAATTGGAAAGGATAAGTTCTAACTGCTCGTTTAACTGTTATTTTGTCTGCCCATAATGCATACTTTAGCATAGAATCCCATGATCTTTTATTATGCTTCAGTAACTTCCTGATACTATGAATGATATTTTTATTAGATGACTCAGCTAACCGATTCCCCTAAGGATAATAAGGAGTTGAGTGTTTCAATAGGATACCATTATTTTCACAAAATGCTACCATAGCCATTGATTTAAATGCCTTAGCATTGTCAGTCAATATTTTCTATGGACATCCAAATCTACTAAGAATATGTTCTTCAATCAAATCTATGATCACCTTATCCATGGAATTCCTTGTGGGAATAGCTTCTACCCACTTAGTAAAGAAATCTGTAGCAGTCAAAATCCACTTATGCTTCCCTGAAGAAGATGGATTTATCTCTCCTATGAAATCCAAACCACACTGCTGAAAAGGGGCATTAACTGCAATTGATTTTAAAGGTAATGACAACAACTTTTGTTTACAAGCAAATTTCTCACAAGGGATACATGCTCTTACCTACTGATATACATCTGAAAATAAACAGGGCCAATAATATCCTGCTCTGAGAATTTTATATGTTGTTTCCTTCCAATACTTATGTCCTCCACATGCACCTTCATGGGATTCAAAGATTACACCTTCAATTTCTGGTTTATCCAAACATATGAGTTGAATACCTTTTGGATCTTTCCAAAACGACTATTGTTATATCAAACAGTATTTAGTAGTTTTCAATTTTAAAGACCTAGCAGCTTTCTTGTTTAAATGTTCTGGACATTGCAAGTACAAAAGAAAATGCACAATATTTGCATACCATGTGGATTCTGCATAGTAATCCATAATCTTTTCTTTCTCCTGCTCTGCTTGAACTTCTTCCTGTGCTGACTATTATACCATGAGATGTAGACCTAAATCTTGGCAATTTGAATCAACTAGCAATTTATCTAGACCTTGTCTCTTTACTAGCTTTATAGGTATGATATCCACATCATATTCCATGATTTTGGAAATCCACTTCCCTCTTTTTCCCTCACTATCAGGCTGAGTCAAAACATCTTTTACGGTAGCATTAGGCACATAAGATATAAATTTGGAATGCAAAACATAAATTCTGAAAAATTTCAAAGCTTTTACCAAAGAGTAAGCTTACTTCTCCAAAATGATGTATTTTAACTTCGAATCTCTAAGAGTTTTGCTGAAAATTGCAATAGGTTGTTCAAGACCATCCTTATTCTTCTGTAATAAAACAACAGCCAATGTATCTTCAGATGCAAAAGAAAAAGTTAGAAATTCCTTTGTAAAATCTGGACTTACTAATACTGGAGCTTTAGTAAGAGCCATCTTAATTTTTTCAAATGAGTTCTTTGCTTGTGCAGTCCACTTGACCTCTTGATCTTTCTTCAACATGGTTGTAATCTGTTTGATAGTTTTAGCAAAATTTGGTATGAACCAACCCAGAAAAATTATTTTACCAATGAAAGATTGTACATCCTTCTTGCTCCTTGGTAAACTTATTTTCAGTATTTCTTTCACCCTTTTTGGATCAATCCTTATACCATCAGCTGAAACTAAATGACCCAATAATTTACCTTCTTGTACAACAAAATGTGATTTCTTTGGATTAAGAGATAAACCATATTTTTTGCATTTCAGAAAAGTTTGTTATAAGTGTTTTAGAAGCTCATCATCTGATTGTGAAAACACTGTAATATCATCTAAGTAATTTACAACAAAATTATCTCTTTCCCCTACAAAGGATATGTCCATAGCTCTTTGAAAAGTTTCTCCAGCATTCATTAATAGAAAAGGAATTTTATCATACATGAAAGTTCCCCAGGGAGTAGTAAAATCTATTTTTCCTTTATCCTTAGGATGCATGGCAATTTGATTATATCCTAAAAACCCATCAACCATATAAATTCTTTGTGCACCAACCACCTTTTGCAATATTTGTTCTATTTTTGGTAAAGGGTAATTATCCTTCAATGAAGACCTATTCGGATTTCTAAAATCAAGACACGGTCTGATTTCACCATTCTTTTTCCTGACAGGAACTAAATTGGAAACCCATGAAGAATACCCGAGGGGAACAATGATCTTAGCATCTAATAACGTTTTCACCTCCTTTTCAATAATAAGAAACAAAGCTGGATTTATCCTCCTTAATTTCTGCCTAAAAGGTTTAACATTTGGTTTTAAAGGCACTTTATGCTGTATAATTCCAGTATCATATGTTTTCAAATATTCATATGACCAAGCAAAAACATCAACATACTTTTTTAACAACTTAATGTACCTATTCCTCTGCTTTGTTGTGAGTGCTTTTGAAATCTTCACCATTCTAGGATGTTTAGGGGTGCCAATATTGCAGTCCACCACATTTTCTTCTGAAGACTGTACAATAGGTTTTAAAGGTGTATCATCTTTTGAAAATATTCTCTCTAATGGCACCAAACCTTTAGGAATGAAATTACTTTTAAGATCAATAATCTTGCGACCAACAATCTCATTTTCTGCAATATCTTCAAAATATTCAACCTCATCATCTTGTTCTTGATCAATTACGAAATTGGAAAACTCACCTGTCAGCTCTAAAAACCTTTTTATTTCAATGTCATCTTCAAAAAATTTCCACTACCTTACATTATCAAGCATAGAAGGTATGTACCTAACCTCAATAGGATATTTTAGCTGTGTTTTTTTAGGAATCCTAAAATGTGTGGCTACTAGGGCCACAGAATCAACAATTTGGTTATGATCCCTAGGAATATAAGTGATGCTAAAAGCCACAAAATAATTGTCTATCATATCCCATACTTCATTACGATACACTTTCAGCAAATCTTGTTTCACTTGATAGTTGTTCCTCACCTGCTGAACAACCAACTCGGAGTCGCCATATACATAAATATGTTGTATGCCTAAATCTTTTGTAGATTTCAAACCTAACAACAAAGCTTCATATTTTGCAGTATTATTGGTGGTAAAAAATTCCAATTTATACATTAACTTTACTGTTTCACCACTAGGAGATATTAGAAGAACCCCTACTCCAACACCTTCCTTACATGATGATCCATCAAAGTATAATTGCCAAAGTTCATCTTCTTGTTCCCTAGTGCATTTTACTGGATTTTCTTTTTCAACCTATAATAAACCAGCAGTATTATCATCATCACTAAAATGCAACATACAAGTACCCGAATCCTTGTTAACAGCATACAAGGGATTATTTGTAGGGTTCTTGTGATCTGTCACAATATAGGAAAATTGTAACTCTCTATATAACCTTCTGTTTTCTCCTCCAAATACGGGAATAGTAGCATATGTTAAATCCATATGTAGTGTTCCACCAACTTTATTGGCCCATGACCTAGAGAGGTGCAGTCCAAACTTAGGTGTAATGTTTGCTACTACCACATCCATAATCACACTCTTCGTCAGTAGCTGGGCTAAACTGACAACCATATCTTTAACCACTTCTAAACATTTTACAGCTCGTGAATCAAAAGCATACAAATCATGATAAGGTTTTGTTATACTCAAACCTAAATCCTCCATGACATCTTTTGGCAATAGGTTATGTGATGCTTCTAAATCCAAAAGACAATTATGTATCATATGTTCATGAATAGTTAGTGTGATGTAAAAATGAGGTGATGTACCTACTTCATTTTCAGTTTTTTCTTCCAAGGATGATCCAATAAAGATTTTAGGACTTTATTCTTGTAAATTCACTGTATCAGAGTGAGGCTGACTATTTGTTGAACCAACAATTTTCATAACTGAATTTTTATAAGAAGGATTTTTCATCAATTTGGTGAAAGGCATAGGGATCTTGATTTTTCCTAATTCATTTTCTAGGTTAAAATTCTGCATACTTTTATTTACCTTTTCAACTTCCAAATTCTTCTTTTGTTTATCCTGATTTTGTGTTTTCTTTAACGCCAGATCAAATTGTTGTTTAGGAGGTACAACTAACTTTTTCTTTAGATTTTGAACTACTTGCTTTGGACCTGACCTCAAATTTAAAGTTTTCTTTGCCTTAGTCTGGTATGTATTAGCAGTTACAGTAGTCACTTCAATATTTAAATAATTTTTTGTTTCAAACATATCAGCATCATAATATTGTGAGTTTAAAAACTCTTCTTCAGTGACAAAACCCTCAGTTAACTGCTCTCCAAAATCATTCATATCCCGGTCTATATCCTCAAATAACACTTCCTCTTCAACTTCTTCTTCATCAACCAATTATTCTAAAGTGGGGGTGGTACTTTCTGATCCTCGGATTCTCTCCTTTCTCGCTGGATATCATTATTTCTTCTCTCTCTGGGAATGAAACGAGGCACAAACTGTCTTATGAATTGGTTTGGATTATTAGGGTTTCTATCACCCTCTTGAACAGGTTTGTTTGAATTATTCTCTAATTCCAACTTGTTTAATTTTACTATCAAGATCTTAACTAGCTTGGCTATTTCATCAATTTTGCCTTCTCCAGAATGGGATGTTGAAACCCCTGGAGTTGCCTCTTTCTTTCCCTTCCTTTCATAGATCTGACGAGCTATATTTCCATTCAATCTATTAGAAGCTAATATATTGGAATCCACTTCTAATGTTGAATCTTGCATGTTCAGTAAAGTAACAGGTCTTCTTTCTCTTAAAAGTAGAGAAAATTCATGATCAAAAGCATTGGCATATGTGAGTTTTGCAGATGTTTCTGAAGGTTTTATCTCTGCAGGAATTCTGCCATACATGTTATTGAATCTATTTGAAAAATCAGCTATGGTTTCATCCTTGTTTCTCCTAAGGGCTCCAAACTCAGTGATGTAATATGTGTGATCCTTAGTATCACCCCATTGTCTCATAAAAAGGTCTCAAAGCTCTTCTATGATAGTGATAGAAGTTGCAGGAAACTCCCTAAACCATTTGTCGACCTCTCCATCAAGACTCTGTACAAACATCCTTATCCATACATCCTTGGCCTCAATATTCTGATTGTCAGCATAGCTAAGAAAAGCATCCCAATGCTCCTCAGCTGTAGTTTCACCTTGTCCAGTAAACCTAAGCAGGTATTTTTGGTAATCACCCCCAGGAAGTGCATTCAAAGGCTGAGGAAAACCTAAGGGTGCATACCTAGCTGCCACCATTCAGTCCATCATGTCTAATGGCTGATTTTGGGCTGCCATCTTTAAGTTGACTGGTTTAGTTGGAAAGCCTTGACTAGAACTTGGCTGAAATGGATATTTACCAACTTTGAGATGGAATAAAGAGATTTTTCAGGAGATATTTTCTTTGCTTTCTTAAAAGATTGAGGATCAGTGAAAACTTAAAAACTACCAACAGGAATTGTAGGCTTCAACCAAGATGACTCTTGTTATTCTCCACTCAGAACAGAAAAAGGTGATGAAATATCTAACTGATCAGGGTTACATAGGGCTAGTGATGACTGAGACCTTTTCATTTTCCTACCTATTTTCAATATTTCTTCTGTGTCTGAAACAACCAGCTGTAAAGGTGAACTAGGTCTATTACTTGTTCCAACTCCCTTAATAGCCACTATGAAATACTGGTGAAAAGTAGTCTTGTAAATTTGTTGGTTTAATTTCACCTCTCAAAACTAGTGAAATGATAAGTATCCTAGGGGAAATAGGTTTTCAACTTCGTCCTTGAGAATGGTGCCAAAGATGTTAGTTCTAGAAATTGTTCCCGGACTACAAGAGAACAAGCCAACACAATCTCGATAAACACAATAAAGTAAAATAGGTTTTTTTTTAGGGTTTTGGTTGAATAGTTTGAAGATAAGAGGGAAAACATTCATAATACCAAAGAAAACACTAAATCATGAGCATTTGAATGACTGAGATGTATAACATATAAACCATAATGCAGCAGAATAAACAAAATACTCATTTTCACCCATAGTTAGCAAGCATTTCAAGCATAAAAACATTAAAGAGGAAATGAATATATTAACTGAGTAATTAACACAAATTAGAAATGAAACCAGTCAATAATCAAAATGGCATATAGTGCATATATTTCATAGTTCAGTCATCAAAAACACATAAGATTCCTTACACTTATCTCATAAACAAAGCATGATAGCCTTCCCTTGTCAACAAAAATCGAACCCTTTGTCCTCTTTCAGACTTGCATTTATACTGTTCTTTCAAAAACAATTGCATAACTGAAGCATAACTACTTTTAGGTCATCTATCAAATTGTTCAATATAAACTAACATTATACAAAAATAAAATAAAATAACTTTTCAAACTAACAAATAACTGCTCTCGTTAAAGAACTTTACTAGTCTTTTGTTGCTTCAGCTAATAGAGCAATTCCCTCCAAAGACTGAGCTTTCCTTCTAGCTTTCAAGTGGTCTACTTCCAAGTCTATAACCCTCTTTGTTCACTCTTTATTCTACTGAGTCAGCTCCTGGATAGTCTGCCTTAATTCTGTAAACTGATTCTCTGTTTGTATTTTTATTTTAAGAGCCTCTTTAGATACTACAATCAATTCCTGGTAGTGACTGTTTACTTCCTCCAATTCTTCTCTAAGTCTCCTATTTGTAGCTACTAATCCATCATTGGTTTCATGCATATATTCAATTTTATGCTTGTATTGCTTAATGCTCCTTTGTAGATTTTCCTTTTCATAATCAATACATTTATATCCTGATATTGTTTGCATCCCTCTAGGTATCCATGGTATTTTTAGCTTCTTGTATATTTCTTCATCCTCATTCATAAGCTTTGTGAAGGTTACAGGAACTTCTGGCTGTTCTTCAGCTTCAATACTGCACTGAACTTCTTCTTCAATTATCTCTCTTTTCTCTATACAAGAATTCTTTATATCATTCTACTGTTGTTCCTGAATCATTTGTTTTCGAACCTCCATGAAAATGTCTAAAATCTTAGTATCAGTAAACACTAATTTTTCATTTGATACTATTGGTTTTTTACCTTTTATAACTTCTTTGTTATCATCTTCACTATCTTCCAATTTCTCTTGAGGTGATGAATCTTCTATTACTGTAACCTTTTCATCAACCAATTTGGGATTTAATAGCTTTTTCATGTTTAACCTAAGATTGTTTTTCAGCCTTGTCTTAGGTCTCCAGACTGCTCCAACCTCTCCTAATATTTTCTCAACCTTTCCTTGATGAGTAATTGAAGCAAATTCAACAATATTCATTCTTTTCCTTCTTGACACTGTTTCCTTTTCGAAATGAGTGTATACTTCTTGCTTAGAACAAACCCTAGCTTCATTATTAGCAGGAACTTTAACCTCATCAAATAGGTATTTTTCATCCTCTTCAGACAATACTGTAATGGAGCTCTGCTTCTGCTCCTTAACCTCTTCCCTTACATTTTTATTTGATTCTGCAGGTAACATCTCATCCATTGGCTTGACTTCCTTCACCTTTGACCATAAAAATTTGCTTTCCTCAACATTAACACGCTGTCCAAGCTCAATGTTTTCATTTTCCTGATTCGAGGCTTCTCTTGGTTTATCAGCTTCTTCATCATTGACTATGACCTTCTTTTTGAGTTTCTTGATCAAAATTTGACCCTTATCCAACTGTCTCTTCTGAGACTGATCCTCCTTCTCAATTTTGAAACCTGACCAAAATAAGAAGTACTCACATGTCTTCTCTCTTTTCTGTAATACAGTACTTATGATCAGTTTTATGAGTCGATGGTGAAAAACTAATTGTTTTGTATGATCTTGGTGTTCTTTCACCCTACATGACATCTTCTATAAAAGGAAAATCTCCCCTCACAGGTGACATAGCTTTGTAAGATTTTGATAGGCTCAACCCACTCAGGTTTAAGGTTTTGAATAGGAACACCTTTTCCCCAGTTTGGTACTACACCTGGAAGCAGATATCTCTGAGCATCAAAGGTGAAGGGAACCTTTTTGAACCAAAATTCTCCATTATCTAGGATTCCTTTTGCTTCTGCTAGTAACTCCCTATTTAGTTTGAATTCAAAGTGTCAAAAGACACTACATCCTTGTCTAAACATTGAGGAAACTTGTAAGAAACACCTAAATGATAACCTTCAATCTTTTCAAAAAACACTAACCATCCTGCTTCTGCAAACAATTGTGCACAATCTAGAAAGTTTTTTACCCAACTTAAGTCTAAGGGTTCTGCTCTCTTGGTCTTTCCACTCTTTTTCATTTTGAAATATTGTCAAACAAATTCTATAAATACAACACACTCTGACTGTATTTTAAGATAGACAATACTTTTAACTTCGTGACTGAGCATCCATCATTTAGTATCAATTAGGCTTAACAACTAATAATCTGCCCTCAATTCAGTCATTAATCTTCTGTTTAGAAAAACCCCAAATTAATAAACCTTGGAAATCAGTTCACAGCCTACCTATAAAATGATTAATCCAGCTGCTGGAATACTATTCTCCTATCAGTCAAGTGTTGAACTGCATGCACCATTCTTCTTTGACTGTTTTGACACTCCAGATGACCGCTCCCCAAAGCCCTAATTTTACTCTGTTTCAAAATTCTGATTTTCAAGTACGGATTTTTCACCACGATCTCCACCTGCTCTACGTGCATTCCAGGAAAGATGTGATTTGAAAGACCTTTGTCTCATTATGGTCTGCTATCATTAGTGCATTGGATCTTCCAGAAACCGCCATGATTTGCCTTCATGGTGATATTCACACCTGTCACAGTGATTAATATTTGAATGTTTCCATGGTATCAGCGTCTCCCATCACTAAAAACTAATCTTTCCTAGCATCGACGATCGGAACCCCAAGACTAAATGCTGCCACAGTGTCAAAGCTTTAAACCACTAGCTTCATGATTGGTGATTGGAAGCTCTAGCAACGATATTTTCGGCACTTTAAACCACTATGCTGCTGCAGTGTCGATGACATAAACCACTAGCTTTATGATTGACAATCAGAAGCTCTATCTACTATCTTGTCGGATTTTTATACCGAAATGCTGCCACAGTGTCAGCGACATATACCGCTAGCTTCGCGATCGGCAATCGAAAGCTCTATCAATTATCTCGTCGGAGCTTTATACCACTAGGCTGCCACAGTGTCGGTGATATAGAGAACTAAATCTCTGAAACATTGAATGATTATTGTTAACTTGCATCACTTTCTTGTAGCGCCTGTGTGCATTTGTTTTTGGCTTCTGCTACAAGAAAATTCAGGTTAATGATTTTCAAAAATTAATTTCGTGATATAGGTTTAAACTTGGTTTAGGAGTCCTAATTAAACTTTTTATGTTATTTTTTATATTTTTTAATCCATATAAGCCTTATATAAGCCCTTTGATTATGAAATCAAACACAAACTTGTAAAAATAAACTAAAAAAAATCAAATAACATTAAAGCTAAAGGGAAAAAAAACTCAAACTATCCCAATCAACAAAATTTTCTAGGAATAAAGAGTAAAAACAAACTTCAAAACATAAACAAAAGTATTAAAATATGGAAAACAAAAACATAACCTAACGCCTTGAATCTTTATTTGATTGCCCAGGTCATCCATGCATAATATTGACTTGTTTAAATAGTAAAGCATGACATGGTATTGTTCCAAGTAGTCCATGCCTATAAGTATGACATACAAGCCTAAAGGTAAGATATTCAGGTCTACATTAGTTGGAAACCCGTTCATTTCTATCTCGCATGCTTTTACTAGTTCTGAAACCTTTATTTTTGTACCAGTGTCTAGTTGTACCAGCCAAGGTTTCTCGTGTTTCTGTTTCTTTAGTTTACATGTGTCAACAATCTTGGAGGAAATATAGCTTCAAAAAGCACTGAGATCATGTAAAATTAAAATAGATACGTTTGAAACCTTACCTTCTATTTAGACCATAATGGGTTTATAGTCTGTTTTCCAGTCGTCGAGTGGTACATAGATCCTAGGTGTACTAGCCATGTATTCTAATGTTGGGTCTTCTTGTAAATTATGTAGGAATCCATTAGTGTTGTTTGGAAAATATCTAGCATAATGGGGCCCTTGACATTTCCAGTAGCTAACCTACAGTGGGGCAGCCTTGGCTCCTCCATTTGTTGTTGGTTAGTTGGAATTTGTTCGTGTACATTTGGTCGTGTAGCTAGTTTGTTGGATATTCTGATAGGTGGGAAGCTATTGCTATATTTCATGTAGGGCTGTGGATTAGAATCGAGATTTCAATTGTCTAATAAGGACCTAAATTTGTCTCAATTTCTGTTCATATTTTCTTGTCTTGGTTTTCCATGTTCATAACAAATTCTAGCCTTGTGAAATGTGGTGTGTATAATTTTGGGCATGTCAAAATCAATTCTTTCTCAAAAATTTGAAGGGAGACATCCTAATTTTTTTTGTATCTTGACATTTTCATCCTTTATCTAATGTACATAACGCAACAGATCTAAAAATTTGTTTATTTAAAGGAATCCATAGTTAGGGAGCCCATCTTTAATTCATGGAATTCTTTTACTTTTCTATCAAAGAATATTTTAGACATGTAATTTTCTTGGAATATTTTGCAAAAATTTCTCAAGAAGAGGATAGGGATAAAAATATGACTTGTTACAGTCACGTTTAGAGAAAACTGGAAAAAAAATTGGAGAGCAGGAAGTTGGAGTCCTCAAAAGTTGATGATTCACTACAACATCATAGGTTAAACAAGTCATGGAAAAAGAGCAAACATGAATTTATCCAAGTATAGTACTTTATCCAAGGATAAAGTAGTCATGGAAAAAGAGCAAACATGGAAATACTACATGGAAAAAGAGCAAAAGGATAATTTTTAATTGTGACAATAAGTATAGTAAGGGACATAAGTGGGGTGAGAAGAAATTATTCTACATATATTGTGAAGAGGAAGAACCAAAATAAGAGGAGGCATCTCAAGAGGAGGTGACTTCAGATGAAATAGAAGAGGATACATTACAATAATTTAATCCCACCATATCTTTCCATGCATTGGATGGAATTAGCACTCCTCAAACTCTCAAGATCAAAGGATACACTGAAAATAAGAAGGTAATAGTGTTAGTTTATTCCATTAGTACTAATAATTTCATTCACTCTAAATTATCCAAAGTTATTAATTTCTTTGTATATCCAGCACCAAAGTTTCAAGTTATGATTGTATATGGAGGAGCTAAAAATTGCTCAAGGAAATGTGATAATATCAATCTTGTTATGGGGGGATATGTATTGAATAGTCCAATTATTGATATCCATATGGGTGGGGCTGATGTTGTATTAGGTGTCGAATGGTTACAATCATTGGAAACAATGGATTTTAATTTTCAAAACAAATTCATGAAATTTTCATGGGAAGGAAAATAATATGCATTAAATGGTATCATAGGAAAACCAAGCAAGGTAATAAGCTATAATGGTATCATAAAGTTGTTGAAAAGGGGACATAAAGGCGTAGCTGCACAATTATTCTCATCAGATGTTAAAACCTGAAAGTTCCCTATCTCTGCATATCTCCATAGGGTCATTAATAAGCATTCCAAGTTATTTGAATATATTTCCAAAGGTCTTCCACCTATTCGAGACTTTGATCATGATATACACTTAATTATAGGCAATGTTTGTCCTAACATCATGCCTTACCAATATACCTATATCTAGAAGAATGAAATTGAGCGTATGGTTGCTGATATGTTAGAGGTTGGCATGATTAGGAATAACCAAAGTTCTTACTCCACAACATTGGAAATGGTATGTAACGTCCCCGACCCTCTGACCGGCGAAGAGGATGCTACCATGGCGTTAAACATCCAGGCTACCAGCCCCATGAACATGTGCATTCATAAAATGTTGAAAACAAAATGCATTGAAGTAGAACATACACAGATACAATTATTTATCATACATAGCAGAAGCAACATACATTCATACAAGCATTCAAGATTGCAGAAGTAAAATAGACAAGATTACTTATCTTATGAAGAACTCGTTCTGCAACCAACTACGTTGCTGCAACATTCCACCCAACTATAGGCCAGCGTGCTCCTTAATCTCTTAGCAACGCTACCAACCCTGAGATGGGCATGATTCTCCAAGGAATAAGGAACAAGCAGGATTACACATAGCCAATGATACACAAAACATAGCCAAGCCAACACAGTTGGGTTTATCCGGCCATCAAAAAAATAGCCAAGCCAACATGGTCAGGTTTATCAGGCCATCCAGGAGTTGGGAAAGGCTAAAGGCTAAGCTGGTGAGCTCATTATAGAGCTAGGAACACCTACACCATAACGATCCTAACTTCTAAGACACCCACACACACCCAACATAAGGAATCAGTCCCTTCTCTGCTACACAGTCCCTCAGGTCCTGACTTCCCTTCCAGTGCTATTCAGGGGTTGTGGAGAAGAAATCCATCCCTCTAGCCCTGTCTATGTGGCTTCCAAACACACCAGGTTTATCAAGAAACTCAAGCCCTCATCCCTGCTCCCAACACAGTCTGAATACCAACCATTGCATGCATGCAATCAATCAGCAATTACAGCTTATATAGGGACACGACTTCTGAGTTGTTCTTGGCCCTATCGTGGCCAAAACAACTCCCAAGAGAATTACAACAGTCCCAAAACATATTAGTAAACAAAGTTCACGATATGGGGAAAACAAAAGTCCATCCTGGACCACGAAGTCACTGGGAAAAATTACACAGACCAAAAATGGATGAGAGAAGCCAGGTTCTCAGCTAAGTAAGGGAAAAACATATGCACGAGCCACAAATCGGTAAGGAAAACTTACACATAGCCCCTGAGCATAAAAAATGGCTCTCCATAGGGAAAATCATGGATGATAGTGACCGACTGGCCCCTAGCTTGCTGCGTGAGTAACAACAACACAAAACCCAGTGCGTGAGGGAAGATTTACACCAAATCCCCAAATACGGATCGAAACACACTAGATTCCTCTCTGTGGAAAATATGAATGAAAGTGGAGATGGATCCTCCCTGCTGGCTGCGTGAGACCAAACAGGAAAGATGCTTGTGCATGAGAATGAGCAAACTACTATCCCTGCATGAGGATGAACAGACTATGGAGAGGATGTGCAGTAGTTGGAAGTGTGTGAGTGTTTCAGCACCGTCGTGGAGAGAGTGGAGAGTCCGCTGGAGTGATGGCGGTAGTTTTTGCTTGCCATCATGAGGTCAACCACACTGGTGGAGTGTGTGTGTGGGAAAGGACTGACAGTCCTACCACACTCCACTCCCATCCATAACTACTCCAATTAAGATCAACAGTTTTCAATGGCGGTAGTTGGGTAAGACAAGAAAAGGTGAAACATGGCTTTTTCCCCCATTTCCCAAGGTTTGACATCCCCCACCCTTATCCTTGTGAAAATCATTCCCCTTCTCAATTTATTTTCCACGAATGTAGATGGTTGGGTTATTTAATTAAAGATGCATATTTACATGATAACAAAACTCAATATGTATGACGCATGCCCCGATATACCATCGGTGACAATTTCAACCCGAAACATAGCATAACCAATCAATGGTGGGGCCTTGGCCTTTAGCTCTGCACCATGATCAATTACAATATATACATCATATACATCTAACGCAACGGGGTCAAAACTGGAGTGTTAGATGGTACCCAAGCCAGATGGATCATGGGGTATGTGTCCTGATTATAGAGAACTAAACAAGATCACCATTAATGATAATTTTACCATTCTCGTCATTAATGAATTGTTAGAAAAAATACATGGATAAGTTGTCTTAACAAAGTTGGATGTTTGTTCTTGGAATCATTAGATTCGAATGAAGGATGAAGACATCCCCAAAACAACATTCATAACTCATGAAGGTCACTATGAGTTTTTTGTCATGCCATTTGGTCTAAAAAATGCACCTTCAACATTTAAAGGTTTTATGAATTCTATTTTGAATCCTTTCCTTACAAAACATGTGTTGGTATTCTTTGATGATATAATAATCTATAGCAAGTCTTGGAAACTACATCTTCAACATGTTAACAGGGAACTACAACTACTAAAGGAGAAAGAACTGTATTCCAAAACCCTCAAAAATTTTCTATGGGATAAAGGAGGTAGAGTGGTTGGGTCATATTGTATCTCATGGAGGTGTCAAGTTAGACACTAACCAAATTAAATCCATGATGGATTGGACGATTCCAAAAAAACTAAAGAATTTTTTATTATTCTTAGGTTTGATAAGGTACTACCGCAAGTTTGTTCGGAACTATGGAATAATAGTAGCTCCACTAACAACATTACTGAAGAAAGATGCATTTTCTTAAACTCTAGTGGAAACTCAATCTTTTCAACAAATCAAAGATGCAATATGTAAATCTTCTATTTTGGTGACACTAGACTTCACAAAAACCTGCATTATGGAATGTGATGCTTCAGGAAATGGATTTGGAGTTGTATTAATGCAAGAATGAAACCCTCTTTCCTTCACAATTCATCCAATTAAGTGAAAGAACTTAAAAAGGACCATTTATGAGAAGGAAATGTTGGAAATACTACATGCTTTGAAGAAATGGAGCCCCTACCTTATGGGGATACATTTAAAGGATAAAATTAGTCATGATAGCCTTAAATAATTCTTGAAAGAAAGGATATCTTCAAAAGAGAAACACAAATGGTTGAAAATATGTTGGGATATGACTTTTAAATCATCTATAGAAAGGGGAAGCAATTTTTTTTCGCAGATTCACTCTCTTGAAAACATCAGTATGTTGAAGCATTACTCTATGCTATATTGATCGTCCAACCAGATTGGATAACCGAAGAAAGGAATGAATGAAAAATGACGCAGGAATATGGACATTCATTCAAAAGATGCAGTAGGATCCCAATGCCTCTAATACATTTACATAGAGAGATGACTTGTTGTGGTACAAGGATGTCCTATATATTGGTAAGAGTTCCAATCTAAATAAAAATGTACATTTTGAATTCCACTTCTCACCTATAGGAGGGCACTCAGGTTTCTTAAAAACCTACCACAAGGTAAAGAAATGATTTTTTGGGGATGGTCTTAAAACTATGTTCAAAATTTTGTGACAAAATTTTTGGTTTTCCAACAAAATAAAGTGGAAACGATTGAGACCCCGGGTCTCTGACAACCACTTTCCATTCCAATCCAAAGGTAGACAAAGGTCTCGATGAATTTTATCACATGTTTACCAAATTCAGAAGGAAAGAGTGTCATCATGGTGGTTGTTGATAGAATTAATAAATATACACACTTATGTTCACTATATCACCCCTTCAAAGCTATCATGGTCACCAATTCTTTTATGGAGAGAGTCCAAAAACTAGATGGTACTCCAAATAGTATAGTAAGTGACATGGATCTCATTTTCACTTGAAACTTTTGGAAGCGATTATTTTCACTCGTGGGTAATAAACTCAATCATATATCATCTTATCATCCTCAATATGATGGGAAAAAATATATCACAACAAAATTTTGGAAGGGCATCTTCAATGTTTTGGAGCTAATAAACAAACACAATGGGTCAAGTGATTACCCTTGGCATAATGGTGGTATAACACTTCCTACCATACATCATAAAAATTACCCTATTTATGTAACTTTATGGATATCATGCACAATCGATCACACCTTTACTAAGAGACTCCTTTAAGGTTCAAGCAATGGAAGGCAACATGAAGAATCAAACACAAGTTCTTCAACTCTTTAAGGACAACCTCAATCTAGCACTAAATAAGATGAAAGAACAAGCATATCAACACCATAGTGAGCAAAGCTTTAATGTGGAGGATTGGGTGTTTTTAAGACTACAACCATACAAATAGATGTCCTTGAAGAACACCAAGAAGGATAATAACTTATCATCTAAATACTACAATCCCTACAAGGTACTACAAAATATAGGTAATATAACCACCTACATCTTCACGAGTCCATCAAGTTTTCCATGTTTCTTGGTTGAAGAAGGTAATTGGTGACAAGCTACTAGTTCAAACTGTACTGCCAGAACTTGTCGAGGAACAAAAAATCATCTTCGATCCCAAATAAATCATTGAAATAAGAACTAGACATCTTCAAAATCGACCAATTCTAGAGTATCTCATTAAATGGAATAACTTACCCGTGAAAAATTTAACATGGGAAGATGAGTAATTTATACAACAACATCTAGAAGTACTTCAGTGTTGAGGACAACACTTTTGAAGGGGATGGGAATGTTAAGACCTTCATGATGGCACATTACACCATATAGTGTACCGCATTACTCCCTATATTTTGATGCATTACATATTATTTATGTTAGGTTGGGTCTATTAGTTGTTATTGTACACCTTGGTCTCTTATATATAGGAATGATATATTCTCATTTCAGTAATCATTGGATATTGTCTTATCTTGGGTACACAAGTACATTGTGTAAGGGGGTTCCTCCCTCAAAAAGGATTGTTAATTATCTTTGATATTCAATAGTAAGGCATGGATTACTCTCTTTTGTTCTATTTATGCTATGTTTATATTATTTATGGTACTTGGTTGCATAACAGGATTAGGTGTCCATATACAACCATGTTTATCTATTCTCACTATTGAACATGCATCACTTCCATTTTAGTTGCTCTCTTTGTCATAGAAGCCATCATGTTATTTGATCTGGATTCTGAGTTGAGATCCATACTCCTAGAATTTTCTTGTTTGAAGACATCATGGACTCTTGAACATTAAATATTAATGGAATCTCCAACTAGGTTGGCTTTACATCCATCACTTGTCCTTTAGAACAAGTGTCATCATCCTTCTCTTGTATTCCATAGGATATAGTATTTCGTACAAGTGAAATTTAGTCAAATATTTAACAACATTACATACTAATGAAATTCAATCAAATCGTATTGACATCTTAATGCAATGAAAATAGTTCACATATTTATGTAAGCGTCTTAGCCAATTATTCAACACAACACCCCTACAAATCCCAAACACACACATGGTGACTATTCATATGCCTTCCATCTCCACTATAACATAATATCAAGAGTGTGCACTTCTCTTAGCATGTTATTAAATATGTTTCATCCTAGATCAAATCCATTAAGGGCTCATGGGATGTTGTGGAGCACTATAAGTTATGTACTCAATCATATACATAATTTCAAATTCATGAGATAACTGCTCAAAAATACATAAAATAAAACTATATGATATGCTAATCCTACTATGCTATGTTACCTTTCATTATTGTAGGAATACATGTCTGCATACAACTGCTATGAAAATATGTTCAAAACATTCATTATTTCATACCATGAGATTCAATACTGCATTACGATTTCTCTATACGATGGGTCACTTTTCTTAGAGAATCGAAACCTAACTTCCTCTCATACCATGTTGTATTTTAAGATATAGTAATAAAAATTCAACCATTATTTATAGTGGAATATAAATAAGGATCATTGAAATAAAATCATGTAAAGAAACACAAAGAGACACAAAGATTTATCTCGTGAAACCACGAGGGAGAAAACCTAGCAAACATTTTTTAATTCACAACTATTAGTTTAATATATAAGTACAAACTGATATAAGAGTGATCAGATACAAGGATGATCACATCGAAGAATAATCCCAAAGAAGGAAAACCCCATAAAATTGTCTTCTTCTTGTTGAGCGAACTTCTTTCGTGCTTGACAGAATTTCCTAAATGAATAAAATGAGTGAGATGTCACTCTTACTTATACTTATTCTTAGGTTAAACTTTCCATGAAATTTGGGGGTTGATTCGCACATTTTAAGGACTTGACTTGCCTTATAATAGTAGTTTATTATTATCTTCCAGTGGTCAATTTGTGTGAGGATACCTCATGTAGCTACAATCACCAATAATTCTAAATCCTTGTTCAATCACATATTTGTCAATTTTGTCTTACCCTTCAACCCTTTTGACCCTTGTAGACATGATAATATATAGAAAGATTTCATTACCCTTTGATAATACATATAAATGTTTCATTAGCTTGGATTTCACATTTTCATTTCAGTCCACAATAAAACATATATTCGGGTCCATAAAAACAATTCCTTAATATTTGCATACAAGAATGACTATTTCGCATCCAATTTTTCTACCTCCAAATCGTATCCCATTGTCATTTCTAGTATCTTATTCATACAACTTATATTCTAAGGAATTTAAGGAAAAAATGATTTCTAATCCACTTTGATAAAGAATGTCAAGAAAAGCTCCCTATAAAGAGAAGAATCTCAATGCCAACCTAGCTAGTGACATTGAATAGTGTCACATCCCCAACCCTTACTCGGTTCAGAGGATGGGATGACATATATCAACCCAGGCACTGTAAGCCCCCATGAACATAATTTAATCATGAATTTTAAATAAAACATATATACATGATATACATATACACATAATTAAATATACATGATATATACAGCGGAAACAAATCATTCATTCAACACATTCATGCATTCAACATGTTCATGATAAATTCATAATAATAATTCATAAGAAAATACAATTGAAGAAATCAAATAAACAAGAATAATTATCTTTGAAATAAGCTTATCCTACAACCATCTATGTCACTGCAATGTTCCACCCAACCATAGGCCAGTGTGCTCTTTAATCTCTCAGCAACACTGCCACCCCCGAGTTGGGCATGATTTTCCCCAAGGAATAAGGAGCACTAGCAGACTTCCCCCATAGCCAAGGATACATTAAAAATTAGTCAAGTCAACACAGTTGGGTTTAACTGACTTACATAGGTAGTGATTTACCCTTAGCCCAATTTCACATGAGACACAACCAAGCCAACAGATGGGTTTATCAAGCTCCAGCCAAGCCATCCTTCCAGTTGGGTTTATCGGGATTCTAAGGAGGTATAAAGGATGACTGCTAAGATAGTGAGCTCAATCTAGAGATATGAATTCCCACACCAGGTCTATACTAACTTATAAACATTTACACAACCAACACAAGGAAGCATCCCCTTCTCTGCTACATAGTCCCTCAGGCCATGCATTCCCTTCTACTACTATTCAGTGTATGCAAAGAAGAAAATCAGCCCTCTAGATTGCTCTATGAGGTTCCTTCACACACTAGGTTTATCAAGCAATTCCATACTCCATTTCCATTCCCCAAATTAGTTCATATGCCAAATGTGAATGCAAACACAGCGATATCAGTCCTTGGATTTATCAAAACGTAAGCAGAAGCCAAGGAATCACACACGCACATAGTCATTCACAAATTTCTAAACATTGCTGGTGGAAGACCGACTGCTGCAAAATACCATAACAAAAACGTTTTCTTATTATACAAATCAAAGGCACAAAATTGCATTCAGGGAATTCCTATTCAGGAAAAGACTAGCAGACTCGAGAAACGTGAAAAGAAACAAATCCACACAGGAAAAACCAAAATGTGAATGATCCAAATCATCGAATAGGAGAAAATTGTGAAGGGTTCAGACTCAGAGTGGTTTTTTCTTGCTGCATGAATGAATATTGGGATGGCAAAAATGTTACACAGTCAAAATCATGAGGGGAAGGTGAAACTCCCATGCGTGAGGGAAAGGTAGTCATTTTTTTTTTCTTGCCCAAGAAAATAAAATAAAATAAAATGTTTTCCAAAAGTGGTGCTCTACCCAATTCAAATTTATTCTCACTCTTCCAATCCCCCCCGCCCCCTTATCCTCAGGAAAAATCATGCCCCCATCTCATTTGGTTGCATTGGCATAGCTAGTTGTAGGTTTTTAATTAAAAATTGCAATTTTAACATGATGTCCAATTTTTTTATGTTTAGCTAGCATAAAAATACCATTGGCTGAACCTTAATTTCATAAACATAAATAATAAATCAATGGTGGGGCTCTTTCCTAGCTCCACACCATGATTATTTACATCATATTATTTAAATGCAAACGGGGTCAAAATGGGGGTGTTACAAATAGAAATGCACAACACATGAACATATTTCTATCTTAACCATATACTAGGATAATCATGTAACCTCGTTGAGGGTGACACTAACTCAACAAACAACCCAAGAGAAAGGCACATCCTTTTAGCGAGTTGATGCATTCTACTAATATTTTTTGATAGTTAGATATATAATTCCAAAACTCAATGCATTATTTATTTTTATTTCTTGATAGATATTGAGAAACTCAACTTTTTAAAGATCTGGTATTAATAATTTGGTTGTATTATGATATTAAATTAGTTTCTATCTTTGAGTGACGTGCATACGTAGGCTATGGTTTTGTACATAAAGAATTTGGAAGTGTATAGCATGAAATATTTTGAGTTGATATTCTCAAATTCCATGTTTATAATGTTTTTTCTTTTATTTTAGATCAACTACATCTTCACCCATTTCTCTTTGTTTTTGTCTATTTCTTCAATCTTCGGGTTTTTTTTGTGCATTTTGTCTTTGAATTTTCCTAAAATAAATTTACAATTTATTATCATTGTTATTAGAGAAATAAGGTATTATACTAATTAGGGTTATCTAAATGGAAAACTACCTCCCCACTCTAATACTTAGCACATGATTTGTGCGTTTCTGGGTTATTTTAAGGCCATCCTCTACATCAGTAACCTCCCTCAATAGATTTATTTTGTACATCATATGATATTTTTCCAAGATCTATCACTCCTGTAGGTTTGATATAGTTCCCTCCCACCTCATGGTTTCTTTTTATCTCCCATATCCTTGATTAAGCTTTACATAGGAACCTTGCTATGGATTTCCTAGACGGCATCACAATTGTTTGGGTTTAGACATTGTTTTAGCCTATGCAATCCTTGATTAGTTTTTTTTTTTTATATACCTCTAGCCAAATCCTCTTCCATGCTTTAAGTCACACTCTTTGGGTTTCATGGTAGCATTCCTTCATTATAAATACCTCTTTCTACATCATGCCATATTTCCTACAATATTCTATAAAACCCTAACACTTTCCTAGGTTTTCCCTTATACAACCTTTCTCTATATGGATCATCTTAGCACCCTGTCCTTTAAAGACACATGATCCACTTTGCAAAGTATTTTGTAAAAATCGGGAAATTCTCCCAATGAGTTAGTCAATACTAAACCTATGGACTTCCATACATGTTACAAATGTATACACAAATATGCATACCTAAGTATGGAAGACAAATGTATGGAGATGTCCTTATCTCTTAAATACATAGTCCTACAAAATATTTCTATATCTATTGAATAATGTATGAGGAAAAATTCCTCATGCTTATAGGAAATCTCTTAGAATTCCTTACTCAATATTGGTTGAAGTCTCACAAATATTCCATAGTTGTTTACATTGAATTTAATAAGAATATTGCAGTAGAACAACCTCTAACCTCATTAGTACATGGGATGCACTATCCCATGCGTTGGGATGACGATTTTACCGACAAATTTACTTATCTAACCTTAGTCATAAATGGTTGCAATTATATTAGGATCAAAAGGAAACAATCCAACAATCCATTAAACCATTCACCAAGCTGTAATATCCTGAATTTTGGACCTAACACTTATAGGCATGTGCCTATTGATTATGATGATTATCGTGATGTTTTATTTTTATATTGGGTCGAAGACCCCACTACATATTAACATGATGATTTGTTTTATATATTGGGTGTAAGCCAATTATTGATGATATATGTATATGCGTGTTTGTGTTGGGCATGGACGTCGAAGCACACGATTGATGAGATGTTTTTTGTTGAGCGAGGAGCTCTGGAGAACTTGAGTGATTAATGATTTGTGTTGAGCGAGAATCTCTGGAATACATGAAAATATAATTGGATGTGTTGGTAATAATACCTAGATCCTTGCATGTTGATGTTGAGCATAAGCTCTGGAGCATCAGATCCTTGGACATTGTATCCCTAGTTGTATCGTACAAGTAAATCCTAGCACTAGTGTTGAGCGAGGAGCTATGGAATTGCACTAAATTGTAAATCCCTATTAAAGAATTGTGTATGGGCTTTGGTGAGAGCTAGGGGTTGTTGAAAATAATTTAATAACTTCCGAGTGAAAACGACTCGAGAAAAATATTGATCTCATCATACTTATTTCTAAGTGATTAAATGAAATTTTGAATTTATGTATTCTCATCAAAGTACTGAAGAGATACCATGTTATACGAGGGAAATCCAACATGCAAGGATATTTAGAGTTGCCTATCTTAATAGACCTAAACCATCTACCTACTTGACCTTAATGAAGAAGTGTCATTTAAGTCTAGGGATCATGGTATATGATTCCCAAGGACAAATGTTAACAAGTGTTATATTATTATGTAATTTAGACATGGTATGTATAAAGAGTTAAATATAATTATAATATTAATGATGAAAGAGAAAGAAAATATCCATCCAATTATCATTTATTATGTAAATATAATAAATAGTCAAAAACCTAAAAATTATAATTAGGAACTAGTAAAAAGTTCCTAAGTTAAAATATTAATAATTAACCAAAGTAATTGAAAATGGTTAAATAAAGAAACCAAGGTTTTTTTATTTAAGTGTCCCTTTGAATGAAAATTTTGACAAGGAAAGGCTTGGGGTTTTGATCTATCATTAGTGGAGTTAGTTTCTGCATGTTTGCTCTCAAGTAAATTCTTGAAGAAACATTTTCGTGGAAGGAAAAAGGAGAACTGATCCAGATCTGATACACTAGATAGGAAACCTTACCTTAGGAGCTCTAAGCTACTTGCATGTTGGATTCCAGATCGGGGGGAACTGTATTAAAACCAGGAATGGTTCCGGGTCATGGCTGGGAGGAATGTGGTAGTTCCCAAGTGATTTGGTCATAAAAAATAGAGGTGAGATCTATTTGAAATTGTTAATGGTGGTTATTTAAAAGTGTGCAGGTTCAACCATTAAAGGAGTTTCAGAAAATTAAAGGTATGAGTTCTTAGTATGTCAAGTCATTTCTAGCATAAATTCTCGTTGATTTATGTACATGTTCATTATATATTTCTAACCGTAGAAATGATTGTTCTATCCATATCTTCTAGGGTTTACATTTCTTAAGTTGTAACCCTAGGCTGTAAATGATACCTCATGTTGTATTCACCTGGGTTTGTGCAATAAAGCCAGTTTCTGTATTTATTTTCATTACTTAAACTAGGTTAATTAAAACTAGGTTTTGTTTCAGATTACCATATAGTTGTATTGATTACCTTTCCTACTCTACATACATATTCCATTTGTGAGTAGAGACATGTTTAGATTAAAATAGATTAATCTTAAAACAAGATTCAAATAAATAAATATACAATCTAGATAACCTAAGGTACTATTTATAAATTGAACTATAATTATATATAAATACTAACTTCAACCTAGAGTACCAATAAAGGAACTATGATAGTATCCATCTAAGTATTAATAGCAGTAAGTAAACAAGAATACTAAATATAAGTATTTAGTAACATAACTAGAATATAAATCAAATCAACTAAGAATATAGTATAATTAAATCAAAGAATAAATAACCATTAATGACATTTCAAGCTTTGACACATGAAATGCAAACTAATATTAAAACATTGAATTTAAATAAACAACATCATCATTAAATGAACAGAGGAGGCATCGTGACCATCCATGTGGTCCTTTATTGAATATCTAATCACATAGATATATAAAAGAATCCAGAGTTCTATTTAATTTATTCATTTACACATAACGAATTAAACAAATATGTCATTACACAAGAATCTTTCCTTGTATTAAACGATATCGAAATCATATTATAAACCCAAGCATTAGAATGGGGACATGAATCGAATTTTGTGGGCATACAAGCCCAACCCTTTTATATAAATCAAAATAGAACTTATTACAATTATCCACGGTCATGATTCAATCATGTGGATTTTAGTTACCAAGGCCATGCTATACATTGAAGTATGCGGGCTACATAAAATAACATCAATGCTGTTAAATAAACAATAACAAAGCATTATGCTACAGCGAGGTCGTAAAACCCTAGGTTTTGCCCAATGTTGTATGCATGGCCTCGGCCAATACAAGTATTACATAGAATCCATTTAAAATTCTAGTCACAATGACGAAGGCCATCTTGGGATTAAAACCCCTCACTTATACATAATCCACATTATAAACGAAATCCACGAAATCTCTTAAATAGTAAAATAACTGACTGAAGCTATGCGTAGCATGCACCCAAGCCACATCATGGAAAATGAAAATACATAGTATGGTTTTAATAACTAAACTACTATGTTAACAATTCACCCCATAAGCTAATAAATGAAATATAAACTGTAATGCTACATTGGAGCTATCGCAACCACTAAGGGAAGGCGCAAGCCACATATGGGATGGCCTTTACCCTATGTTGTCGCCATTAAACCAAACATAAATACTCAAAACATAGAACTCATAAACCCTAATATTAAACCATTACTGTAAAATACATTTCCACACAGTCACCATTAAAATCCAAAATGAATTCCATGCAGGCATGCCAATGGGCTCTGGCCCCATTGTAAGAAATGTTTCTTCCAATGACTCAAAAGCCCAAATCAATTTACGATTTACATAACCCAAAAAATAATTATGTAGAGCCATGAGAAATGAATTTTTTCTCCATGGACAAGCCACTACACAATTAAATTAAAAACCTAGTTCTATGCATTACAAATCCCGAAAGAAAATTCAAACCCCAAAGAGAACCCCAACATCAAATGAAGAAGCAAAACGTGGACAGGCTGAGAGACAACAAGTGCAAGTTTGTTTTCAAGGATTACCTTGCATTTCTCTCACAGTGAAAACCCCGACAGAGCTGCAGTCACACTGCTCATCACCACACTTTGGCACCTGCAACCAACTAAGGAAAAACATGAATTAGAGGCATGGCAATGATGAAGCTTCAAAACAACACGATTTAGCAGGAACAACAACTCCAAATCAAAGCTCACCTTCCAGGTCTAAAGGTCACCTCCATAACCGCTGCACTAAGAAGAAAAAACCCCAAATGACAATGAAATGACCAAACCATCGTGATCCAAGCCTAAGGAAGGGATTCCATGAAAACTATTGTAATCTCACAGATCACATAGGGTTACCAATAATACACATTAAAAGCATACATACATAGCAGCAACAAGAGACAAGAACAAGTAGGCAGAATAATAGATTATATTATAACGAAAGGGTCCTTACAATACAGAGAACTGAACCAAGTTCTCATCTGGCTCAACAGCCTAATATATATTAATTACAAAACCGTTACAAATAACTACCTATCAGTTCATTCAACCGACACGACCTTAGGTGGCTGACCTAATCTCTAATTAGTCGGTTGATCGACTTAGTCGGCTTTACCAACTTTCTCCTCCAACATGTCCCCCACGAAAAAAATGTTTCTTTGTCCCGAAGAAACAAGGAGGTACCAAAATTTATTTTCCTGTCCTAAGAAGTTATTTTTGTGTTTGATCTTCATGGGCTGTGAAGTCTGATGGTTGGTCTCTTCTGTACACAGACTTCGACAATTGCTCCAGCTGTTACTGCCAGCTGATGTTGGAATTGCGTCCAACTTTGTAGTACTTTTTGGATGTCGATGGTTAATGTAGTCAAACTTAATAATATTGACATTTTTTCTTGAATGGAAAGTTCTGCTATTCTTTCCATGTCGGGACCCATAAACTGGTCCTTTTCCTCTGCAGTTTCAAAAAGTCTTTTCATCTGTCAGTAGATGATGTCTAATTTTTCTAAACTTGGAATTGCTTGCTACACCCACTGATGTGCTTGTCGCTCTTGCTTCTGTAATTTAGTTGTTTTGAGCAGTATTTAATTTTCAATTGTGCTTCTAAGTGCTTCCTCTATGCTTTTCCTCTTCTCCAGTGCTTGGATTTCTGGTCGGGTCTGCTGGGTTTGCTGATAGACTTGCCCATAATAAGCAGGCCAGTCTCTTAGTACTTCTTCTGTAATAACCAACTCCTCCATCTGATCTTGGAGTACCTTGTATGATTCTGCAAAAGATGTATGCTATTGCATCAATAGTCGAGCTGTTTCTTCTTTCTACTCCTCTCTTGTGTCTTGCATCTGTTCCTGTAGCATCAACACCATGCTCTCAAATAGCTGATAAGATATTTCTAAGGGCTTGTCGGTGTCGTCCTCTGTCAGTCCAGGTATCACAGATTACACGAGGTTTCTGCATTTGTTAAGGAACTCGACTTGTTCTTTTTCATTATTGTCAAGATCCTTACATCTGTTCTGGCTCCTTGTTTTTTCTTCTATTTCCAGTGTTTCCAGGAGTTTCCCTAATTCTCCATCTCTTAGCTTGGTTGCATCAACTGTAGTGGTCGATCCAAGTTGACTGATATGGACCATTATCATCTGTCCTTGATGGTCCTTCTTCTTTTTCTCTTTCTTTTTTTTGTGTTTTTGATGCTCTGCTTGCTTTGGCAGCTGTATACCTGCAAGATTCAAAATTGGATTGTCTAGTTGCTGGCTAGCAGTGGTTGATGGTATTTTTTGTTGGGTCTGTTTGATGACTGCTGCAGCTAGTTGTGCATCTGGTTGGTTGGATACATAGGGTCCAAATGTGGATGTGGTTGACACTAATGGTTGTGGCGGAGGTGGTTATGGTGCATTTGGTTTGACTACATGTTCTGGGCTGGGGGGGGTGGTTATGGTGTTGGTGAATGGTCGGGTGTGATTGGGTTGGTGGAGTTATGGTTGGGTGACGGGTCATGGATCTGTGGTGGTGAATCTTCTTGAAGGTCAGAGAGTCGAGAGTCCTTGCCTTTGCCTTGGCATCCTGCATATACCACACCGTGGTATGGTCGAGTTCTAACTAGATGTGGGCTTTTTTGGGCAGGATTCATCGAATGTTCTAGGGCACCCTCCATCTGGTCGTGCGAACTTTCAGCTGTTGGAACCAGTTTTCTAACAGCACTTCCTTTTGCAAGTTCCTTCATTTTTCCATTCTGGGAGAAAGGCTTGAATCTCCACATATGGAATTTTGTCGATTCTTGAAACTATTTGTCCCCGACAGGGCACAAGGAGTACATGAGTATCCATAACATAAGAGATGGGAACCTTATAATTCCTCCCGAATCCTAGCATTTTTCCCAGATTCCTTTGAGCATGTCGGCGACATACTCATCCCATCTGTATATCTTTCCTATGTCAACAATGGTATCCACTACCTCCAACATATCCAATTTGAGGTCGCTTTCTCAACCTGTCGGTGTAAGTGCAGTGGATTTGATTTTGGCCACTATTTGCGGCGTTCGAGCTTGTATTTGGCTAATCATTAGCCCTTTGGAGTTTTTTCATGATGTTGATCATGTTAGCTCCTTGACCAATCCTTCTTTTATACCAACTGGTACTAGTTCACCTTGGTTTGATAGACCTGTCAATTTCTAGATTACTTCCCCAGAGATGTCGACCGGTATGTGAAAGTAAAATCTGACGTTGTGGTACTGGCTTATGATAATTTCACTGTGGTTTCTTTTGTGCCTCCAAAACTGGCCATGAGCGGCGCATTGATGTAATTTACAATGGTATTATGATTGATTTTCTCTACAGCTGCGGTAGGGATTTTATCGACATAAGCCCATTCTTTTATCTCAACCCATAATTTTGTCCATGAGCTCTCCTGAACCTTAGCATTCTTGATGTTCTTTAATCTCCTTACTAATGGTGTCTCCGTAGTCTGCAGTTGTTTGGCCTTAGCTGCAGCTCTGGTTTGTTTTGGTGCCATGTTGTCGGTCTGCTAGTCGATTTTACTTCGGTATTCTTGGATTTTAGTCATCTAGTTGCTCAGTTGCTCTCTCTATTTGAAATGCGGTAAATGATCCTTTGGCTGTTCAGTATTTAATGTTGATGTGTTTAACATTTTTGTCGATGGTTGTGTTAATGGAAGACGTGATGGTCCAGCATGAACACTTGAGTTTGCGTTAATTCAGAAGTATTTAGTCGAGCAACCAGATCTGAATGCTAGGCAAGCAAGATGGTTGGCTTTTCTTTGCAAGTAGCATTTCGAGCCAAAGCATATTAATGGAAAAGAGAACAATAATGTTGATTCTTTGAGTCGACGAACTCATATGATATATGAGGTGAGTTTAAGTCAAACTGATTCTGATTTACACGAGAGGATTGGAAATACCAACATAGTTGACCCTTTGTATGTACAAATCCTCAAGAAGGTCCAAGAGGACAATTTGTTTCAACAAAAAAAATAGTACAAGGTAGATGAAATAGGACTGCTATGGTCCAACGAGAGATTTTACATTCTAGAAGCATGGGACATTCGGTCCATCATCCTCATGGAATTTCATCAGACACCTTTCTCAGGGCATCCGGGATATCAAAAGATGATATCCTCCATTAAGAGACACTTTTTCTAGCATAAGTTAAAGGCCAACATTGCGTTGTTTATCGTGAAATTTCAAGAATGTCAGCAAATCAAAGCTAAGCATCAACATCCTTTGGGATTGCTGTAGCCATTATCCATTCTGGAATGAAAGTGGGAGGTTATTATTATTGATTTTATCACCAGTTTACCTAAGAGTAAGAAACAAAATGATTCTATTTTTGTAGTACTTGACAAATTTGTTGATGTATTTGTAACTTCAAAATGTATTCACTTGTATATCTTAAGTGTTATATGCTGATGTTCCTATCGAGAAGTCTCTGTAATGTAATTGAGTCATGTCATTCCCCTATATTCCTATCAGGAGAATCAATAATGTAAACAAGTCATGTATATTTATAGAGGGTAACCCTCCTTATTGATCAATGGTTAAAGTCCCCACAGTTGTGGGGCCCTAGGGTTATTAGACTCTCCTAGAGAATTCGACCCTAGTGAGTTATTTTCAAGTCGATAATTAGTATAAATAGAGAGTAAGCCTCTATATTTATCACACATTCACTCACACTCAGTTGTAGCACATGAGTGAGAGAGAAGGACCTGGGATAAGAAAGAGAACAGCTATCGAAGATCATCTTACCATCCTTGGGTTTTACTGCTGCCATTGGTGCTTATTCTATCTCTGAGGAAGTTGCATATTTTTCTCGTTTATGGTTTCCCCAAGGAAAATCTTTGTGTTTATTGTCTCTTGTGATTGATTGTTGTATATGTTATTCTCTTAGATAAGATCCTAAGATCATACTGTCATAATTGATAAAAATATAACATGGTATTCGAGCTAACCTAAGAAGAAGACACTATGCAGCTTCGGAAGCTAGGGCTTCTTAATTTTTGGGTCTCTCTCCATAATCCATCAGAAAAAGGAGGCTCGACTGAACCTCCACTAAAGGGAACATCTGTTTGTCAAAGAAAAATCTGATTCTGAGCATTTTCAGTTTTTGACCTACCACTGCATAAGGAAATTAGGGATTTTCACTAAATAGGAATTTTTGAGTGAGCCCATGCTAGGATTTCTCTCCTCCTAAAAATCAAATTTTAGAGACAAGAATCAAGTTTTTTGGTTGGGTAGAACTCCAGGAAAGTCAAACCCTAATTTTCCCTAGAACCAGAAAACCAGCATTGTAGAAGATCAGCTCCATATCCAGTTTTCATATTCTCAAATTGGTAAGATCTAAATATTTTGTATTTCCATTTGAGGTTCTCTATTAGGATTTATCATCACACCAAGCTTGGTGAAAATATTGAGGGAGCTGATAACTTCCAAGCCTGGAAGTATAGGATCTCCCTGGTCCCGGAAGAAAATTAGTTGGACTATTACATTGGTGAAGAGGTTCCAGTTACAGAGGGAGATGAGGCTAAGGCCTTACACAAAAATAAATTGGTCATGGATAAGAGGATTATTTCTGATTCAATCAAGGATCACCTCATACCACAGGTGTCCTCCCTAAATACACCTAGGGAAATGTTTGATGCCCTGACCAAGCTATTTGAAGGGAAGAACATAAACCGGAAGATGAATTTGAGGAACCAATTGAAGAGTGTAAAGATCCAAAATGCAGAGACCATACAATCATACTTTACAAGGGTCTCCCAAATCAAAGAACAACTTGAAGTAGTGGATGAAGAAGTGGAGAATACATAAATTGTGATGACTAGCCTGAATGGAATCCCTAGGTCATGGGACTATTTCATTCAAGGGATTTGTGCTAGAAGAAAGCTATTCACCTTTAGTAGACTGTGGGAGGAATGCTCACAAGAAGAAGCTTGAATAGTAGCCTGATAAGAGAATATGGGAAGTGAATATCAAGCTCTCATGGTACACTCCAAGAAAAGCAGAACGGACTATCATCATTCTAAAGGTAAGCATCCTCACTCTAGAAAAACTCAACTAAGATGTTTTACTTGTGATGGGATAGGACACTATGCCAAAAATTGTCCTAGAAACAAAAGAAACTCCCACAAGAAGAAGGAAAAAATAAAACATCATGCTCACATTGCAGAGGATGATGATCCTCCTAGGAAAAGAGTCAAACAAGAAAGTGAATATTCTTCAAGTGATGAAGAGTATGTTCTGATTTATGCCCTCACAGGAACTATCACACATGGAAGCAATGATTGCCTTATAGACAGTGGGGCTTCTAAGCATATGACAGGATTCAAAGAATCCTTTGTGAAACTATCCGAACATGAGTCACCTCACAAGGTGAAACTTGGGGATGACTACCAGTATCAACTAAAAGGTAGTGGTGAATCCTCCTATAAACTAGACTTTGGAAAGTCTATGAAGATGAAGGATGTCTTGTTTGTACCAAGACTAAATAAGAATCTCCTCTCCATATCTGCATTGGATACAAAAAGCATGAGGGCTGCATTTGTAGGTGGCCAAGTCCTTATGTGGCCAAATGGAAAGACTATAGATCATTAGAGGAAATTTCAACTCAAAATGGGCCTCCTAAAAAAATTTAATAAAACAATAATTAAAATAATAAAATAATATTTATTAATTTTGGAGGAAGAAAAGAAAAACAATACCTTTTGTTTGTATTTTTGACATATCTCCCTGTGTTTTTACTCAAATTTCGATTGGGAGAGCTTGTTGGATGCATAGTTAAATTTAGCATCAAGAAGTACCCACTTGGCATACTTTTGACGGACCCTGCTATCCCAAAAAGCTGCAAGGGAAATGCTTCATGAACAAGATCTTCCCATGCATCTATGGGAAGAAGCCACCAAGAAAACGGTGTATGTATAGAACCGTACTCCACACAGAGTACTCAAGAACAAGACACATGGAGAATTATTTTCTAGAAAGAAACCAGAGGTTAGCCATCTCAGAATATTCAGCTGTCCAGTATACATACACATTCCAAAAGAAAAGAGGACAAAGTTAGATCCTTTTGGAAAGAAGGGTATATTTGTGGGATATAGTGAATGCTAGAAAACTTATAAGATATACTCCCCAGGATTCAAGAAGATCGACATCAACAAAGATGTAACATTCGATGAAGACTCAGCTTACAACAAATATAGAAAAAGACCAATTGAAGACTCTAAAGAAACAGAAGTACTAAGGATTCGAGACACAACCATGAATGATGCAACTCAAGAAGAAGATCGAGAAATAGAAGAACCACGGGAACCTGTAGATCCACCCCAAGAGAAGAAACCTCATAAGAGAAAACCTGCATGGGTATGAAAGGCTATCCAAGGTGTAGAAATATATGGGGCTCCAGAAGAGATACACAAAGAGAGGAAAAGAACCAGGTCCTGCTCCGGTTATGTAGCCCTATTGTGTGACATCATTGATAAAGAACCTTCCAAATGTGAAGAAGCGGCAGAAAAGAAAGAGTGAAAGAATGCTACGATTGAGGAGTACCAGTCAATCATGAAGAATGATGTATGGGATGTTGTCCCAATACTAGAGGGGAAGTTTGTTGTGACTTCCAAATGGATCTACAAGATCAATCATGTTGCATATGGTAGCATAGCGAAATATAAAGCAAGATTTGTGGCTCGTGGCTTCTCCCAGAAAGAAGGAATAGATTATCAAGAAATGCTTGCACCTGTAGCCACATACACTTCCATTCGATCAATACTTTCTCTCGCTGTAGTAATGAAATGGAAGATACACCATATGGATGTCAAGACTTCCTTCTTGAATTTTGTTGTGGAAGAGGAAGTGTATGTGGAGCAACCACTCAGTTTTGAGACACATGACAGGGAGACTCATGTGTGTAAATTTAAGAAATCCTTGTACGGTTTGAAATAGGTATCTAGGACATGGTATGGAAGAATTGACAGTTTCCTATCAAGTTTGGGATTTACCAATACCAAAGAAGATTCCAACCTTTACTACAAGGTTGAAGAAGGGAATCCAGTGATACTCCTACTGTCTGTAGATGATTTGTTTGTAATAGGTGACAATGGGTTGATTATTGATACGAAGAGGAATATTGTTGCCAAATTCAAGATGAAGGACTTGGGTATGATGCACTACCTTTTAGCCATGGATTTGTGGCAAAATGTAAGGGTAGATCCATTATGACATGGGGGCAGGCTGGGCCCTGCCATGGTCAGATGTAAGGGCATATCCATTCTGACATGGGGGCAGGTTGGGAACTCCCATGGTGAGATGTAAGGGCTGGGCCAGTTTGACATGGGGGCAGGTTGGGCCCTCCCATGGTCAGATGTAAGGGCTAGGATATTTTGACATGGGGGAAGGTTGGTCCCTCCCCTGGTTAGATATAAGGGGTAGGGCATTCTGACATGGGGGCAGGCCAGGCCCTGCCATAGTCAGATATAAGTGCTGGGTGGGCCTTTTTGACTGGGTCAGATATAACTGCTGAAGAAGATGAGGACCTACGTGGATTCTAGGCCTACAACTGGCATGAAAAAGGGTTTTCTTTGTATACCTTCCTATGACAAGAAGAATTGAGAGATAGCAAAAGTTGATCAAGATGGTGGAAGCAGTAATGATGATGATGATCCAGTGATGATACAACTTTGATGATGATCCAGTGATGATACAGCTTTGATGATGATCCAGTCATGATCCTACTTTGATGATGATTCAGTGATGATCTAGCTTTGATGATGATCCAGTGATGATCCAGCTTTGATGATGATCCAGTGATGATCCATCTTTGATGATCATATAGTGATGATGATCCAGAATTGATCCAGAGAATAAGACTTGTGCTGATGAATTGTGTCAAGAGAATACCTTCCTAGTTAATAGGGAGTGTTGATGTATTTGTAACTTTGAAATGTATTCACTTGTATGTCAAATGTGCTATACCCCAATGTTCCTATTGGGAAGTATCTGTAATGTAATTGAGTCATGTCATGCCTCGATGTTCCTATCGGGAGAATCAATAATGTAAACAAGTCATTTAAATTCATATAGGGTAACCCTCCTTATTGATCAAGGGTTAAAGTCACCACAGTTGTGGGGTCCTATAGTTATTAGACTCTCCTAGAGAAGTCGGCCCTAGGGAGTTATTGTCAAGTTGGGAGTTAGTATAAATAGAGAGTCAGCCTCTCTATTTATCACACATTCACTCACACTTACTTGTAGTGCATGAGTGAGAGAGAAGGAGCTAGGATAAGAGAGAGAACAACTATCGGAGATCATCTTACTATCTTTGGGTTTTACTGCTGCAATTGGTGCTTATTCTATCTTTGTGGAAGTTGCAGGGTTTTCTCCCTTATGGTTTCCTCAAGGAAAATCTTTGTGTCTATTGTCTCTTGTGATTGATTGTTGTGCATGCTTTTCTCTCAGATAAGATCCTAAGATCATACTGTCATAATTGATACAAATCTAAGAAAATTGTCAAAAGCAACACAATTCATTCCAGTGAAGTCGACCTACAACGTAGTACACATTGCTGATATCTTCTTATAGGAGATATTTAGATTGCACTTGATACCCAAGGCAATCATCAGGGATTGAGATACTAAGTTTACCAAAAAAATTTGGAGATCCTTATTCTCCAGATTAGAGACGCAGTTGAACTTTAGTACTACTTATCACCCGCAGATAGACGGGTAGACAAAAATGGTAAACCAAATTCTTATGGACATGCTTAGGATGTATGTCATGAACAACCCCACCAAGTGGGAACATTATCTACATCTTGTAGAGTTTGCATATAACAACGGTTACCAGACTTCCGCCAAGATGAGTCCCTTTTAGGTACTCTATGGACGGAAGCATAGAAAACTGGTTACTTGGGATAACCCGGTGGATCGGATCATGTTAGGGTCTGACATGTTAAAGGATTTGGAACAGTTGGTTACCAAGGTCCAGGGGAACCTTAAACAAGCACAAGACCACCAGAAAATTTACGCGGATATAAAAATAAAGGATAAAGATTATCAAATAGGTGACCATGTCTACTTGAAAGTAAAAACAAAATAGAGCTCGTTGAGCTTGGGAAGGTGCGGTAAGTTAGCACCTAGATTTTGTGGACCGTTTGAAATACTGGCCAAGACAGGGTCAAGCATATGAACTAGTGTTACTCGCTCACATAAGAGTCCATAATGTTTTCCATGCATCATTATTAAAGAAATATGTTTATGATACTAAACATGTGATTGATTGGTCCTTATTACATGTGGAACCTGAAGGGGATTTTTCCCCTGAACCTATTCATATATTGGATAAGAGAGAGGTTTAGCTCATGAAGCACACCATAGTCTAGTTGAAAGTGCAATCGAAGCACTTCAAAGATGATGAGGATACTTGGGAGAATGAATCCACCATGAGAATGGCTTACCCCTCCTTGTTTCATGATTTCATTCTGAGTCCCTAGAACACCAGGGACGGTGTTGTTCTAAGTGGGGAGGGATGTAATATCCTAAATTTTGGACCTAACACTTATGGGCATGATCCTCATTGATTATTATGCTACCTTGATGTTTTATTTTGATATATTGTGTCAAAGACCCCACTGCATATGAACATCATGATCTTTTTGATATATTGGGCATAAGCCAATTGCATATGATATATGTAGTAGGGATTTCTCCTTGCTTTAGGGGCAGGAATCATTCCCTTCTGTCTATAGGACAGAAGGGTAGGTTCCTATGTGTGAAAATGTTGAAAAGAAAGTGGAATGGACAGAAAGCAAAGACATAAAGAAGATAGTGGCCATGAGCCCCTCTGCAAACAATGTAAGGGCTTCACCTTGGCTTCTTGCAAACAACTTATTAAGCAAAAAAAAACCTGCAAAACATGTTAATAGAGAAACCTGCAAACATACATGTGTCAGAAATAAAAAACTACTACAAAAGAATGCATAAATAAAATAGGATTATACCGCCTTTGGTGAAATGGGCCACCATGCCCTAGCTCAAAGGAAGCACCTCCCTATCTCACTCAATAATGGATGAGGAGCTATGGCTCAATGGGGAGAATGAATGGAGGAGAGAGGGATGTGGGTGGCTTGAGAGGCAAAGGTGTCTCAAGGCATCCACAGGTAGCGTAACAGTATGCAAGAGAGGTGTGTGTTTGAGAGTGACCCCCAACCCTCCTTTTATAGCTTTTTTGGGGTTTTAGGGTTTTAAGCCCTTGGTCCGCGCTTTAGCCCCTTTTTTGGGATTTTAGCCCCTTCCACCCTAACTTTAGCTCCTTTTAGGGTTTTAGCCACTTTTTGAGGGCTTTAGCTCCTAGGAGAGTATTTTAGGCTCCTTTTGGCGGGTTTTAAGCCCTTTTCTTCATCCTTAATCCTTTTGAGGGTGTGGGGGTCTAATGGAGGGTCGTGAAATGGTGTCCTTGGGTGGTGTAGGTCATGGAGAGCTGAGTGAGGTATTTTTTGGGTTAATAGATTGCCCCTTGATGTTTGAGGGTAGGAGCTCATCCTATGGTCGATGGACGTCATAGGATTTTTTACGGAGAGGTGGTGATTTTGGGGGCTGGGGAATGGTGGCTTTTGGTTTTTATATTAATACGGTTCCCATCAATGGGTGAGATACAAATAATGTGTGACATATATATGGACAAGGCAGCCATCCCCATGCTCATGACAATGTCAAAAGAATAATTTGATCTATGCTCTAAAATACAAGAGCCGATCATATACAACTGAAGATACAATGATGGTTGCCTCAATGTGAGGCTGAATACAATGATGATCTAGTACATTGGACCCATGGCATTCTTATGGAATGATATATATTCATGATTGATGGTGTGCTAGATCTGGAACGATACATAGCTATATGGACTTGCTAATTGAGAGTCAGAGTCTCTGTGGTACAAGTATGCTACATCAATCATAAATCTATATAGAAGCACTGCTGGGGCTTCTGAACACTGTCTCCAATGCAACCTGGAAATCACTAGGGACATAACCTGTTTAGGTCGCTTGGATATACTCACCAATGTGTTAGAGTCAGGTGACATCCGAGGTCTTTGAGTAAGTACTATGCGGACCAAACCCTGTGTGAATCTGAATGGTGCGATGATGTAGTTGGAGTCGAGCACACGAGAAACAACCATCTCGAGAGGCACTAAGGACTCCTATCAAGTGGTCCAAGGAACTCATCAATGAGGTTAATGAAACTAGGATACAGGGACCTCTGGGTCTATCCTCTGAATATATGTGTTGTCGTCGATAGAGGGAGACCTGCCCCTAGTCAAGGCAATGACTTTTCCTTGATTAGGAGCATGAGGGAGATAACTGAAAGGTGTGAGACAATCTACGGATTGACCCACTGAATGGGGGGTTGGGAAGGGGAGGGAAAGAATTGAACAGGAGTAGGGGGAGTGTGGTAGAATCAAATTTCCTTTGTTCAGAGTATGACGATAGGATGGACTAGGCAGCAAATGAAACTTGACTCCTTGGAATGGAATCATAGCTGTAATACGGGGAATGTCGCTGCAGATGAGAAATACTTGGAGGAGGTAGATGCTTTTGATATTGATGGGATCCAAGGAAGACACATTACAGAGTACTGTGAACAAAGGAAACCCAAAGGGGGAATGCTACCAAACTATTTTTATATGGGGTGGTGTCTAGGGACACCATTATGGTACGACCTCATGGATTTTTGGTGAGACCAAGAAAGTAAATGCTCGATGGTGCTTTCAATTTTAGAGATTCTGAAAGCACGAAAAAGCCTTCTAGTGGGGAATCTTTTTCATTGGTAGTCTCCTGTGCCCAAAAAAGGATAAAAGAATACATAGGAGAGCTCACCCATCCTGTAGAGGATGAGAGACTTCTTTACCGTTGGTAGTCCAATCAGGTCAGAAAAGGTTAAACCTATACTGACTAGACGGTCATTCAGATACTTTTATGAGCATGAATGAAAACAAGTTTGCTTGACAATATTTTCTTAATGAGAAGGCTGGAAAAGAGCTTAACGACAACCCATGGTGAGCTTTTTCATAAAGTGCGGCCCCTCTGCCTGAGAAAGCATAAAAGTATGCAAAGGGGACTAGTCTTGGCTTGAGTGTGCCAAGGAAATCCTTTTCAAATGATGGTCTACATGGTCCACAAAAGGAGGTAAACTAGATGATGTAGATGCCCTTTCCTATACTTTAGCGAGTGGGAAAGGAAATAGCTGCGCTCGACAACCTTTTCATTGTTTTTAAGAGTAAGAAAAGAGCTTAAATGAAACTCTAGTGTGGTCAACCGATTGCGGTGGCATAGGTGGTGCCCCATGTTGGGATGGTGGACAGAGGTCCAAAGGTCATCTGCGCAGTATGGATGGAGTAGAAGGCTCTCAAACATACCAATACATGCATGGGATAGATCGCGGTATAGGCTCGCAAGTCGGTGCAGCAGAGGCACGCAAACTGAGGTGGCTCTTGGACAGAGGTCAGGAGAGCGTGTGTGTGAGTTATGGTGAGTGGACTTGACTACATGTGATGTGAGTGCAAGTATGGGGGCAGTTGTATGCCAAATACATACAAGAAAAATAAATTGTTTTGTGGACAATGGTCCAAAGGTCCACATAAGGTGCGGTGGGTAAAGAAGAGAACTATGTGTTAAAAATAAAAAAATAAAAAGCAAAATGGTAACCCTTAATGGGAGGTGGCCCAAAAACTCGCATGAGTAGTGGTAGGGGATTCTGATACAAGCACAGGTCCGTAGATGCTTGCATCGTCATGTCAAGGCTCGTAAATCAAGGTGACTTGTGGGAAATGGTCCCAAAAATAATTTGTTAAAAATGAGATGATGGTCTCATAAAGAGATAGAAATTTGGGCCTGGAGTTGTGAGAGGTGTCTCGAACAGGTTCCAGGTGACTTTGGATTAGCAGCTGATGGTGTTGCCCCTGACTTGTGCTAAAAAACGTTGAAAAACAAGAAAGGGAAAAAACTATGCTGTAAGGGACTCATAGTAGTTATATCAAGCATAGACTCTCTTGAGGTGGAGCCTGTTGTACGGCTTCTTCAAGAGTCGACCATCTGAGTCAGTGAAGAGGTATGCCCCCTTTCTAAAACAAAGATCATTCGAAAGGCAAGATGATGGAATCTAGTCTTTTATGGGAAGAACCGATTCCACACTATGGTTTAAAGGGAATGGGGTAAAACTGAAGGCGGTCTTAAATATATGTCCATCATCGTGTAAGTGGTCGGGATATATCAGGTGGATCTTCCATAGCTGATGAGATGGAAGGGAAATTGGTGCTAGATATCAAGTAAATGGTATTGGTTGTGGCCTTAGTGGCCTTGCCCCCAGTCTCTGTTGGAGAAAGAGGGGCATGCCTCGAGACGGGAGGAGTCTTTAATGGACCCGAAGGTAGGTGCAACATCATCTCAATTGGATGGCCATGAGTCAACACATCCGGGGGTCTTAGAGGTATGGTAGGTGGTTCAAGGTAACACAAAGGATCTCCCAGTGTGAAATCCTGTAGATTGCGGGTTGCTAAGATAGACTTACTCATGATCTCGGATGGTAGGAAAAGAAAAGGGAAAAGGAAAAGGAAAAAGAAAATGTTGAGTGGGAATGAACCCCATTGTTTCCCTGGTAACTGAGGTTGAGGTTGTAACTAAGGTTGCGGATGTGGTTGGGGAAACAATGAAAGAGATAGGTCTGATGGACCATCGGTGATGGTGGAGACAAGAGTGTCTATAGAACTGGACATCATGTAAATGGACATGGTTTCTGAAGAAGGTGGTGGGGGGTGAACTTCTTCGATCAAGGTGATCTCAGAATCGAGGGAATGTTGACGAAGGTCAGCTAAAGCCATTCAAAATTTGGGCAAGTCTTGGAAATGGTGAGAGTAATGTCCATACAAACCGCAAAGGGCACAAGCATGGTTTGTTCTCAATGCCTTGTTCATGACTATTGGTGTGGTTGGGAGTTCAACCATGGGGATGTTTTCGTTTGTATCCATGGCATCCAAATGTGCATGGATCATGGGGATTTCAGGGAAACTTTGAGTTGGGTTTCCCTGTTGTTCACAGACGGTGCAAGGTGGGACTTGCTGTGGCTCTACGGTAGGTTTCATTTCTTGCCCCTGGCCCTTTTTGGGTGGGGTAGTGCGGGTGGGGGTGCAGTGGTTAGATTTTGCGGGTCGGGTGGAGGGTGAGACTCCACTGCAATGGGTTGCACCGGGGTTAAAACAACCTGGGGCATTGGTGGTTGAGCTGGTGGATCGAGATACCATATTGGAATTCCCAATGTGAAGTTAGGTAGGCTTAAGTTGGCCATTACTGGCTTGCTGATGACACCAGGCGAGGGGAAGAGGAAGGGAATTGTATGGACTGGCGATGAGCCCAGATAACTCCCTACTTATTGCATGTGGGGATGCGGTTGTAGTTACGGCTGCGCAAAATGCTGCTTCTGTGGGTGATGTTACAGCTACTGTTGGTGTTGCGGCTGTGGACGATGTTGTGGTTGTCGTTGGGGCTACGGCTGCGGCTGTTGTTTGGGTACAACAATGCTGGATGAGACCATGCACAAGTCCGTAGTCTCATTTCATGTCAGTGGCAGTGACACTGAGGGGAAAGGAGCCATCATGGTTGGATCGAAAAACAACCCAGGGCCCACATTCAACAATGGGTAGGACGGTGTGTTGTCAAGTATAGTGTTGATTGCAGGGATGAAATTAGCGTGTGTAGTCATCCCTTGTGGCTCATTGGTGGTGATGGTAGGGATAACATTAGCGGGTGTCGTTAACCCTTACGGATCATGATAAGTGAGTTGATCAACCATCACAATCTTCCCTTCATGAGGGAACATCATGAGATGAAAGACAGTTGATGCGACCAATCTCATGGCATACATATAACTTCTCCCGAGGAGAAGGTTATATTCCAGTTGAGCGTTGACAACCTCTATGTCGATCAACAATATATTCCCGGCTAATGTGATGGGGACATGGGGGAGGATTAGGCTTGGGATTTAGTGGGATAGCCATCATAATCCCACCGAGTTGTGGAGGATGGTTGTAGAATTGGTGATCCGAGTTTATGCCAAACTAGGGTGGACATAACGCACGTGGATGCCCCCTCATCCACTATGCATCAGTGCACAACCAGGTTCCAAATAGACACCGATATTTGGAAGGCGATGGTGGATGGAATGCATGGTTCTCCATTCTCTGTGTCGAATGTGATCAACTTGGAGTCGGAGGCGTCTACTGCCCCAAGGGTGGCTAGTAAGGCTTTCCACTACGTTGGGCATGCTTTAAGTACCTCAAGGGCAGACATGGTGGTTGGCGTTTGGGCCAAATCATTCACAATGCTATAGTTGACTGCAGCTCTAGCCGTGGCATTATTGGAAATCCTGCATACGGGGGGGGGAGCAGGAATGGGGGTAATTGAAGAGGTAGGTTGACTGTTTTGGATGTTGATGCTGCTGATGTGTTAGCGGGTTCGATGGTGGTACCGTGTTGATTCCGTCTAGTTTGCATGTTGACCTCTTTAGTCGTCATGGCTAGCAGGTGGTGAACACCTATTTCGGTCATGGGAGGTGCCCCTGGAGCATTGGGATTGTATTGGGGAGGGGGTGTGGTTGCCACCAATGCTTGTACTGGTAGCAAGTTTTGAAGCGCCATACGAGGAGGTCCTTGTGGTGCTAGGTTGGGTTGGGCTTGATTTGCAGCGTTGGTGACCTGTTGAACCTCATTTTGAATGGCCTGCTTAGCTCGACCCATGAGGGGACACTCGAATGTGTAGTTCCCATAAACATCACATAGTGTGCACGGTTGGTTTGCGCACAATGGGAAATTACGTCTTGGTACATTTTGTTGTGGGGGGTTTTAGGGGGGTTGGTTTGATGCGGTATAGTTGGGAGGGTTTGGTTGTTAACCGCCTCCCTGCGGTTAGTTATTCGCTTGGTTACGGGGCCGATTATTTATATATTTCCCTTGTTGATTGTTAGGGGCACGCTGGTTGGGATGGATTTGTTGTGCAAATACCTGTCCCAACAGAGCTGGTGGGGCAGGGGTGGGGGCTTGAACTGGTTGCAATGGTGGTGCATAGTAGATTTGTGGGGGTGGCGGTGCCACACATGTGGGAATTTTTCCCCCATATTGCTGTGTTGGCCAAGCCATGGCCTAAGTCTGCTACGGTGGTGTAGGTTGTGCATAGGAAGTGGTTGCTCTGGACTGGGACATCATTCTGGCATAGTCCAGAGCTTGGTTTTGGTAAGCAACATTAGTAGTATTTCTTGGTTGTGATGGAACTGCATTGGTAAGCAACATGGGGTCGTTTGTCAATCAAGCCAAATCAGGTAAGTTAAGATGAGCCATGAAAGGTAGATTGGACCCCAAGTTGATGTGAGATGGGGAAGGGATGGTGGTGGGATTTACAGGTGCATGATGCATCTGCATAGCTGGGGGTACTTGCGGTGGCACCATTGTGGATGGGATAATTCCCTCAAGTGTTGTGGGCGGGATAGTATGGGTGGCAGGGACATTTCCCCCATTTATGACAGTAGGGGCAATGTAAGTGGAAGGTCCACTGCCCCCATGTGTGGCAAGAGGGATAATGTATGTGAAAGGGTCATTGCCCCCCTACATTGTAGATGGGCCAACTTGGCTGGTCACTAGTGGTGGTGGTAGCTGGCTGATGAAAGTTTGCATCACTATGCTTGGGCCACTTACCGGGTTGTGGGTGATAGGTTGTGATGTGGACATGGGTCCACTAGCTATGGTTATGCCAGAAAATGGATCCGGGTTGGCACCAACCATGGGGCTTGATGGTGCTGTGTGGAGGTCTGGTTCAGACTGATATGGGTCTGAATTTGAATCAGAGGCTATGTGTGGCCTTTTGATGGTGTGCGAGGTCATTGAGAATAGGCTCGACGGTGTCGGTTCAATGTCCCGAATGGTCGTGGTTCGCCTTTTAGGCATGAGGAAGATCATGAGGGATCAATTGGGTTAGATGTTTATCAAACTCATGGGAATGACGTTTGGACCTCGGTTTCAATGGATTCCTATTGGCTGTAGGTGGTTAGTCGGCCACCAAGACTGCCAGAAGATAGCACTTGGATTTTTCCTCATGGGCATTTCTACTCAATCGGTGGGGGTCGTTGCCCATTTCGCTTGGCAATTCCTCTCAGCGGCTAGCTACTTTGGGGTTCCCATGGTACTCCTCACAATGAGTTTTTGGGAAGATCCTAAGTACTTCCCATAGTTGAAGCAGTCAGGGACTTATGTCCTCAAAGACTGTAAATTGTATGAGCTTAGTGTAAATTGATAAATTTTAAGGCTCTCTCAGTGTCATGAACTGAGTTGGGTTGATTACTTGGTATGGTGTATTTCTTTTTCTTTTTTTTTTGGTATCAGGTGGATGCAAATGGTTTATGAATTCATCATATTGTGGTAGATTTCATATCATTGTTCTACATGCAATAAATAATCAGAAATTTGTAAACAAATACAGTTTTTAACCCTGAATGTTTATAGCCTAACTAGATGACTACCTCACACTAATATTCCTCTTCAATCAAGAGAAGGCGCTGGGCTCTCAACACAATGGGACTAATCACATCCATAGATCCATAGGTCACCTCCCGGATGCAAGGTTGGTTAATAGGGAGGACGCTTAGTGCCGTGAGAAGCCCTCCTTCTCTACCCCCTCTACCTTCTAGGTCATCCAGTTTTAATGGTTTAGAACAATATTCAATGAAGGGCCTAGGGATATATGAGCTTTCCCTTCATCGTATCCTAGAATACCCTGAAGGGTGATGACTGGGTAGAGGAGGAAGGGTAAGCAAGACTGTTAACTTTACTGTCAATTTTAGTTAAGCTACATTCATTAAGCCAATAAAATTTGTTTGGAATTTACACATTGTTTGTTCATGAATTTACGGTAAATTAAAATAGAAACTAAAATTGAACTAATGTGATATACAGAGGTGGCTAATCTGCACTGACAATCCCTATTAAACTGAAATTTAACCTCTGATTGACAGACATCACATTTTTTATCAAATTTGGTGGGGGGGTCGCAAAAAAATTTCAGAAACAGGCGAGGGGGTCGCACAGATTTCACAGACAAAAGCGGTCTATGTTTCTCAGTGAAGTCGTACCTTTCGTGGGTTTAAGGGAGACTTTTTCGTGCCTATTAGGCCAACAAGAGTGACCTCATCCCCTATTCAGGCTCGATAAGTGTGACCTACCTCAGATTTGGGGTTTTTCTGATCCCGAGTCATATCCGGCCGACAGTAACCTGTACTGTGGCCAAACAGACTCATATTTTCCTTGCAGAGGCTTTGGCAACAATAAAAACAGGAAATAAAGTAGAGTTAACCTAGATCTAACAGGAAATTTTAAAAACTAGGGCATAAATGGAAAAAAATGAAATTTTAAAAATCTGTACCACGGATCCTGTGGGATTGACCTGGTATGGTCGCCAGTTTTATAGCAAGGATTTCTCCTTGCTATAGTGGAAAGAATGGCTCCCTTCTATATATAGGACAAAAGGGTAGGTTCCTGCATGTGAAAATGATGAAAAGAAAGCGGAAAGGACAGAAAGCAAAGACAGAAAGAAGATAGTGGTCGTGAGCCCCTCTGCAAACAATGTTAGGGCTTCACCTTGGCTACCTGCAAACAACTTATTAAGCAAAAACAAACTTTCAAAACATGTTAATAGACAAACCTGCAAACATACATGGGTCAGAAATAAAAAACTACTACAAAAAAATGCATAAATAAAACAAGATTATACCTCCTTTGGTGAAATGAGCCACCATGCCTTGGATCGAAGGAAGCACCTCCCTATCTCACTCAATAATGGATGAGGAGTTATGGCTCAATGGGGAGAATGGATGGAGGAGAGAGGGATGTGGGTGGCTTGAGAGGCAAAGATGTCTCAAGGCATCCATGGGTAGCATAATAGTAAGCAAGAGAGGTGTGCGTTTGAGAGTGACCCCCCACCCTCCTTTTATAGCTTTTTGGGGATTTTAGGGTTTTAAGCCCTTGGTCTGGGATTTAGCCCCTTTTTGGGGACTTTATCCCCTTCTGCCTTAACTTTAGCTCCTTTTAGGGTTTTAGCCCCTTTTTCGGAGCTTTAGCTCCTAGGAGAGTATTTTAGGCTCCTTTTTGGTGTTTTTAAGCCCTTTTCTTCATCCTTAATCCTTTTGAGGGTGTGGGGGTCTAATGGAGGGTCATGAAATGGTGTCCTTGGGTGGTGTAGGTCATGGAGAGCTGAGTGAGGGATTTTTCGGGTTAACAATATATATATGTTTTCTTGTGCTGGGCGTGGACCCTGAAGCACATGGTTGATGAGATGTTTTGTGTTGAGCGAGGAGCTTTGGAGCACATGTGTAAATTGATGTTTTGTGTTGAGAAAGAAGCTCTAGAGTAGATGAATATTTATATTTGGGTTGAGCGAGAAGCTCTGGAGAACATGAGCTTTGAGACATTTTTGTTGAACATGGAGCTCTTGAACACATGAAAAGATAAATTGGAAGTGTTGGGCATAAGCCCTAGAGCCTTCCATTTTGATGTTGAGCATAAGCTCTAAAACATGGGATCCTTGGCCATTGTATCCCTAGGTGTATCCTACAAGCACATCCTAGGAATAGTGTTGAGCGATGAGCTGCAGAATGGTACTAATTTTGTAACTCCATGTTCTTAATGTTGAGTATGGGATCTAGATAAGTGTTAGGAGTTACTTAAAAGAATTAATGATTCTAAGTGAAAACCACTCAAGAAAAAATATTGATCTCATCTCACTTATTTATAAGTGATTAAATGAAATTTTGAATTTCTGTATCTCATCAAGTACTGAAGAACTACCATGTTATACAAGGGAATCCAACATGCAAGGATGTTTAGAGTTTCCTAGACTAGTATACCTAACCACCTACATGATGACCTTAATGAAGAAAGTGTCGTAAGTTTAGGGATCGTAATATATGATACTGAAAGACAAATGTTTAAAAATAATATATTATTATATATTTTATACATGGAATGTATAAAGAGTAAGCCTAGTTATAATATTAATAATGTAAGAAAGAAGGAAAAGCTTCATCTATTATTATTATTTCTAAAAACAAACTAAATAGTATAATACCTACAAAAGTCTAATTAGGAACTAGTTAAAAGTTCCTAAGTTAAAAGTACCTAAATTAAATAAAAAGGGTTGAATCAAGAAATCAAATGATTCTTGATTTAACTCCCCCATTGACTGAAAAGTATGTCTATAAAGTCCCAAGCCAAAGAGAGGCTTGGGGAGATCTTCCATCTGTTTGGACTCATTATTCTGCTTGATTATTCTCAAGAGAGTTCTTGGAGAACATTTTCCTAAGAGGAAAAAGGAGAATTGATCCAAACCTGATATACCAGTTAGGGAAGCCTTACCTTAGGAGCTCTAAGCTACTTGCATGTTGGAACCAGCTCGGGGGGATCCGTATTAAAACCAGGAACGGTTTCGGGTCATGGTTGGGTGGAACGTGATAGTTCCCAAGTGATTCAGTCATCTATACAGAGGTGAGATCTACCTGTGAATTGTTAATGTTGGGTAATTGATTGTGCATGTTTCACACATTGGAATAACTTCACCTTTCAAGTATGAGGTTTTGGATTTCCTATTTCACAATCTAGTATAATTTCTCGTTAGAATATACAAGTATTTATGTTATATTTCTAACCGTGTGTTTATAATTTTTTCCTCTTAGAAATATTTAAGGGTTTACAATTTATTTATAAACCCTAGGTATGTAAATTAATTTTTGTTTAAGGAATATTTAGGGTTTATTTATGCTATACTTAGTTCTGCATTTAGTTATGGCTTAAACTTTGCTTTCCTAAAAACTAGAATTAGGAATAAAAGTCTATTTGAGGTTCAACTTTAAACAAACATAAATATAAAACAGAGTTAAATAAAGTATAGTAAACACAACCTAATAAATAAATCATTACATAATATCAAGTCTAAAGAGAACAATATTCTAATTAAGAAATATTATAAACTCACTATTCTATATTAAAGAATGATCACCAATTCAAAATATTAAAGCTAGAATAAGAACCATTGAAGACCTCTCACGGTTTGTGTATATAAATTTACCAAGAACCAAGGCTAAACAATAATCCACATTAAATCAAAACACAGTTTATTATATTAACTACATCTACAAAATCGTATGTAGTGAAGATACTATCAACATAATAAATCCATTACAAGTATAATAAATCAAACCTTCTAAATATTTACAAACTACATCATAACAATCACATGCCATAACGAAATTCCAATGTAATTAAAATTAACCATAATGATATGCACGGTAATCATTAAAAAACCAATATAAATACACAGAGGTCGCAGGATCAATTCCTGTGGGCATTTCTCCCAAATCACATCCATATAAGTAAACCCTCACAAACATAAACGATCGAGGATCAATTCATGCAGGGTCTTTTTTATTTACTTTTCACTATGACGAACCCTACAGGATTCATTAGTAAGTCTTCTATCCCATGCTATAGTTTCCACTATCAAGGCCACGCTATATATTTATATATGCAGGATGCAAATTAAAATACATCAAATATATGCACAGAGGTTGAAATACTGAATGTAAACACACACTGTAACTATGGCCCTCAGCCTCATACATATCCAAATGTTTAAATCAAAATACCAAAAGCTACAACCATGTAAATGATATGCAATAGCCACGACATCCTTTTGGAAAGTTCCAACCCAAGGCTACAACCCTTTTATTTACAACCTAAAATAGTAATGTAAATCCCATTAAAAACCTATCATCGTTTACCAACAATGACGACTGGTAAGTACAGGATTATACCACAGTTGACCCTTATATTTCCCCATTACATTGTGTAATCCTAAAACACTAAATCTCTAACTAATACTCTATCGCAGCTCTAATGGAGGGAATGTTAATGCCATACATGGCATGGCCCCAAATCCAACAATGTTGTCATGCATTGATCGATACAAATAACTCAAACAATGATTTTGATTACACATAGTCTGTTAATAAGAATAATAACCATGAAATCAACACATTATGCATTTCCTGTTTATATACAAACACAGTCATTATCAAAACTAATAATGTCTTTTACAGAGTCAATTAAACTTGTACCTGCACCATTGCAAGCAATGGTGCTTCCCCATTCCATTAAAAAAAACTTATTTATAATACGCGGAGATTCCAAGAGTTACTCAGTCATGTTTTCCACATAGAGTACCCATTAACAATCCAAACACTTTGAAGTTCCGGACTGAAGGCACTAAAACCCCACAAGAGAAACCCCAATCCCTATCACATTCCAAATACTGTACCCAGTAAGTTTGCAAATGGACCCATCCCAAAAAGCAACCATTAGAAACCAGAGCGAGGCACTCAAAACCATGATGAGTATTAACTCTGTTGCAAACACTAAGAAAAATAAGGGAACAAGTTAAACACTTGTTGCAACATGCTTACCCTAATTGGTATAGATTTGCCAAGAGAGCTATCCATGAGCTACGACCCACATTTTCACTACACCCTGCAACTTGCAAACACAAAGCAGAGGCCACGATGAGAAGTATGCATGATAACCAAACTAAACAAGAAAATGTTGCTGCTAAACCAGACATTCAACATACTTGTTAATACATCGTAGACACACCTAATTACATCACATAGGAGTAGAGCAGTAGAGCACAAGAAACCATGATGCGATTGACCAAACCAACAAAATGAGCCAATCCCTAAGCTTGGGTGCCACTTTTCGCAATGCACATTTAAGTCGCCACCATGGCCTCCATTAACGCTATCAAAACCCACAATCCTGTATTTCATACCACTATATAACACCTTGTTCCAAATCGACGTGAAATGCATAAACCCCTTTGTGCATAGAATTGCTTAGGGTTTAAGCCCTAAGCCCATGGCATATGGAATATGTCATGGAGGACTATAATTCAAAGCTTTTACAAATCTTTCCAACTATTTAAAACTATATATTAAAACCATGTTGGAGCATGAACAAATTCATAAATATTTATACCATAGTAAGTATACTATGTGTCACATGAATAATAAGTACAGTAGTGACCAATTCACTAACGTGGAGTCTGTAAGTACAACAATAACAACTCATGCAACCCAGGCCAATAAACCTCCCACCTTGGTATCATTATCATCTAAACAACCAAGATATAGTCACTAGGATAGATCTGTAAAAGGAATGCCAGTGACAAAACAGACATCATAGCCTGTTGAACTTATATAAGTGATTTTCATTGCCAAGTGAACGTGTACGCAAAATGAGAGTAGATGAATTAGTTCATAAGAACTAAGTAAGCCTGATGGGACACATAGAAAACAGTACCTCTCATGCTGTTACAAGGAAAACTAGTCCTGCCACTCCACCCATTTTTCCAAATAATAGAGTTAAGTCAAATTTGTGTATGTGACAGAAATCAACTTATAACAAATGAGTACGTAATCGAATCCCTAACATCCATATCAATGTATAACCATATAACAACATAGTAATCAACATCACAACAATGTAAGTAATACATTGAATAATTGCATTAAGAAATATGAGAGCACAACGTAAGGAAATATTACGACATTACGGTATAGTAAACCAAGTACGACAAATGCCCCAAGTTCAAATAATGTCCACCATAGGTAGTTTTGACTAGCTTAGTAATTTTTTTTTTCAATTTTTGGGGACATTACAAGAACACTACCCTTGAACAAGGTTTCCTATTTTCTTCTTTCATTGAACAAAAATTAGATCGAAGGACCTTATTTGAAACTTATGTTAAACTACTAACCCTAGCTCAAACCGTAATTATTCCTCTTATCAAAACGGTAACTATAACCATAGTAAGACTTGAACTCCCAAAATCCTTGACAATCCCAAGACAATATGGCCTTCATCCCACTTTTCATCATAACAAGTTTAACATCATCAACATCCGTGCAACTATAATAAAACCATAACCCGCAAAAGATGAATCCAAAATCCTTATTATTTTTACAACACCAAGATGAATCCAAAATCCTTATTATTTTATGAACAAAGAATGAATTTATCTCATCTATTTCCTACCCTATCCCTTATTCCTTCTTTGATGAGGTAATATCTCTACCCAACCTTCGTACACAACATCCCTCCTTACTCTTGGTTACCCAATCCCACTCATCCTCTGCCCCAACTCTTCTCTTCATTCACAATTTCTAAATAAAATGCCAACTCACCACTATAATTCTAGATAATAGAATCCAAAAGGACTTGATCTCTCATACATTCTTCAATAGTCTCTAGTTTCCTACCATGCCTTATCCTTTATCTTATCACTTTAGGAGGGTACAACAATATGGGGCTTGACTCTTTGATAAAAATACTGAGTTACTTTTTCAATTGGCACTTTCAAGGACATGATATATTGTTACATATCTCCTATGGATTGTTAATAATTACTCGTAGGAACTAGAAGAAATTCAATTTGCTCTAATTCCCACACTTTCCAACTCAAGAAATATTGAGACAAAAATAACAACTCACCTATATTGACATTCCCTTTCATCATCCCCTAGTATTACCATGTGAATTTCCACAAATTTCTCTCCCTCACTCTTTAACCTTATAATACTCGGTCATCTTTCTCCATATTTTGTAATGCCCAACTATCCCCACTACCATCCATACTCCAAAATAATTAGTTGATTGCCCTCCTTTCCACTGGAGTACCCCACTTCTATGAACGAGTACAATAATGTATAACACAGTTAACCCATTATAACCACCAAACAACACTCATATGGATTTTTCCCACCATCCTCGGTAACCATAACACGAAAGAGTTACACCTATACATTTTCTGAAGAAATTCACACGATGGATTCTGAATTTTAGTTCTAAATTGATATCATCAACACTCTACTAACTTTACAAAAAAGGAACATGCTCCAAAATAGAGTCATCGTCTCCTAAGAAATACATAACCTTTAATGCCACCTCCATCTCACCCTACATCTCTAAGCACTATACCAAGCATGTTCTAACATTCTTCTTTCTTGCTTGAGCTACTCCTATATAAAGATCCAATGGACACACATCCATGCTTCATCCAATAGTGTTGCACACAGACCATTTTTACTACACATATATTTTTTAAAAATCGTAGCAATTTTCATTTCATGCATGTCTCCACCTCAACGAAAACACACACATTTGTTTTGGATATTCCCAAACATCTCATGGAATCTCCATCATAACAAAAGTGTTCTATGTCTCTTATTTTTCATCTATGTAAATAGTACAAATAAGACTATCCATGAAATTCTTTACCATTTGTCTACACCTCTATTGTGTTAAAGATGCTTGAGGCACTTTATGGCCTCTCCATCTTTTTATGGATCGAATTTTTTTATTATATGATTATGATAGTTACCTTCTTATTTTGATCTAGGATAGCGACATTTCATAACCATTTACACAACAATGTATCTCTTATTTCATGATTTTATAGTAATTGGAGAAGACTCTCCATAGCATGGCACACAATCCTTTCTATATCTACTCAAGAGAACTATACTAGACAAATCATTGTATCATTCTCTAATCCATAGAACTATAGTATTGATCCTCCGAGCATACATTGTTTGGGTTTGTAAATTGTTGATAGCCATCTTATTAGAATTGCATATTAAATGTTTTTATGATATATGACACTACACCATCTCATTGGCGTATCGTATCCACAATCTAGGTACACCATTTTTTAATAGATTATTTCTTTTCTACACACCAACAACACCTGCTACACCAAAAATATCCTCATATAGTGTAGCTTCAATCCCATACCTTTGTGTCATTCTTAAACTTGGAGTAATTGATAAAAAACAAGAATGGGTACAATGCCCTAAGTATATAAATGTCTCAACTAATGACCTTCAAGAGAAGTACACATCACTTAAAGAAATTCTCATCTCAACCAACAACTCGGGAGAATAAGGCGCCCCATTGAGGAAGTTACAAGTTTAGGAAATAACATAAGAGAGAATGGTACACATTCCACTCAAGTTTAAATATTTTATTAATATTTCTAGGTATTTAGTTTCATAGTGCCTATATTATATGCATTATTTATGATAATTTCTTGGAAGTCAATTAGAAGTCAAGATTTTGAGTCATCTAAAATTGATAATTTAGTTGCATTACCATGTTAAATTAGTTCCTAGTCTTTAGTGACATGCATATATAGACTTATGTTTTGGATGTAAAGATTTTGGAATCTTGTCAAGAGGAATCTTGGATTCATTATTAATTCATGAGTTTTGAAATGATCTTTCCAAATTTTGGGTTCTAATATTTTATAGTTTATTTTAGAATAGTTATAGATTTTCTTGCAGCTCCTAGTTTTTTTCTATCTTTTCAATCCATGGATTTTCTTGTGCATGTTGTTTTTGTTTTTTCCTTATATAGATTCACACTTCCTTATGGAAGTATGTCAACATGATACAATCTTTTAGGGACAAACGATGCGTTGTATATTTCAACACTACCATCAACTCTAAATTCCTTTTCAAAAGTCCATTTACAACCTACTCCCTTTCTTCCAATAGAATGCTCATATAAAATCAAAGCATTGTTATTCTTGAAAGGGCGCATATCCTTCTCTATTCCTACCATCCAATGATGGATACCATTACCATTAAGGGATTTCTCAACATCCTCATGAGTCTTCTCTTTACATAAACTTAACTAAAGTAGTAAAAATCCTTCAAATAGTTCCCATACATATATAACATTCTTCTTGGTTGAGGATTCCTCCTTCTATCTTGATGATATTGATATTGGTAAACATTAGAATGATTTTCATCTTATTTCCCATATATTTTTTGTTGATTTTGATTCATACACATAATTATCCTATTATTTAGATTCTTCTATATGATTTTATTCATTCAATTCCTACATAGAACAAATGATGTAAGGATGTCCATCACTTTATGTAGCACTTTCTTCCATGCTATCTCTGAAATTGTCTTTCTTTAAGCCTTTGTATCATATATATGAACACAATCTTCCATTTGAAAGAATCTATAGTCTATAACCTCACAATGTCTATATACCGCAAAAATACAAACTTGGTAAACTTTGGATTCCATTGTTTTTTGTTCTCCTTTGAATGTACATGGATGCCCCTGAATTAAACACTAAAACACTGTAACTCTAAGGTGTCCAACATATGGCTTATTCCTAGTCAAATCCTCTCCCCCGCATTTTCCCTTGCAACAAAAAAAGGGACACGTACTCATTAGATAAGACCTATTAATTAGATACCTAATTATTATAGTTTTGTTTTCCAAAACATACTTGTTAATATTTTGTTTAGTTTTCATCTTACATCATCTCTAAGAGATTCTCATTCACCGTTAGCTTTTTACATTACAACATCATGCACTTTTTATCCTCAATCAATTTATTTGGAATAATATTATGCAATGTGATAATCAATTTGTAGAGGCATTACCTTCTCTTTCTCTTATCTATCAACAAGAACCACAAAATTATTGAAAGCCCCTAGCATTAATATTCCTTGTCAATAATTATATAGATTTCTTATAGTGAATATTGATAAAAGTGACAACATATTTATCTTTTTCTTGAGAATACAACCTTTCATGACCCACATGTATGAGAAAAAATGTACTCAACAATATTGTCTACCATATCATTCTTAAAGCAACATTTTTTCTATTATACTTTTCAAAGACATAATGTAACATAATTCTAAAGATTCTCCAATAAATATGATGATTTCAAAAATAATGGTTAAAGATATTAAGATGTTCAACCATCTTATCCTCTTCTACCATCTTTAATAAATAGTCGTTCTAAATTCTCTAATCCATTATGAACATCCATGAAAACTGAATGAAAAAGACACAATTTAATAGAAACCTTAATGATCTTTGGCCCATTTATTACAATCCAAACATGTTTGAAAGATACTATGCAATTTAGTATAAAAGATGGTAATAAAATGATCTTTGTCCTTAAGAACTATCTCAAACTTACCCAAAATTTATGCCTTCTATGCTTATCAATTTGGGTTCCAACTTATTGTGTTACCTACCCTCTCCTAGCAGTAGATTTGGGAAAACACCAAATTCTCTATAGACTTATGGAACCACAAAATTTACTATTCTAAATTACTTCAAAAGCCAAAAGCCAAAGTTTCTTTCCAAAACATTAATATGAAGATTGATATTTTTTTCAAACTATACATAAGTTCTTAGTAATTATCCCATTCTCCCAACTTACAAGTAGAAGTTGAATGAAAAAACTCCCATTCTCCCAACTTACATGTCTAAGTTGAATGAAAAAGCCCAATCCTAAACCCGAATATTTTAAACCATACAAAAACAAGAATATAAAAAAACAAAATTCCACTTATTAACTCTGCAAGAAAGTTAAAAAGCTACACTAAACTTTAGATTACATAATATAAAAAAAGTTGTATAATATCAATAAAATCCTTTAAACGCTTTCCGAACATTTTAATTTTACTATTACAAATAGGTGTACCGAGAACGATCTGATAAGATTGTATGAAAACGTCAGCTAACAAAACAGTGAACTAGAAGTGGATCTACTTATTTTCCAATATCAAACAGTAAATAATTCAAGAAACAAAAATGTAAAGTGCCCTATCAAAATGGTTTCGGTAATGCTATATAACATGTTTAAAGCTTTGCCAGAGGTAAATAATTCTTAAAAGATAAAACTTTGAAATGCCTTATCAAAACGGTGGATAAAGAGACTGCTATATATCATAAGACTTTACAAACGATTGAAGCTGTGAAACTTTGCTCTCTGGTTTGAAAGCGTTCAAGTATACATATACAGAGAGATATTTATATATGTTTTCTTAAATTATAATCTATCAACATACAATCTTCAGAATTTACTGAGCGTTGAAAATAAAATTGAGTTCAAAAATAGTATTGAGGGAGTTAGGGTAAACCTAATTTATTTTTTTATAAGAGATTTATTTTGTATGAATTTCATTTCATGATATTGTGTCACGGCAACGAGGCGGCCCCCATACCTCTGGCTCCCAGATTACCCTTATCTTCTAGGACGGCAGCAATGCGGCCCCCATAACTCTGACTTAGCTTCCAGATTACACCTATCTTCTATCACGGCAGCAATGCGGCCCCCATATGAATTTTTTTTAGCAATTACGAATTGCTGTGGATTGCAGATAACATTTATCTTGTGTCACGGCAAAGCGGCCCCCATTGAATTTTCATATGAAGAATTGCTGTGTTGCAGATTGCACCTACCCGTGTTACGGCAACAATGCGGCCCCCATATGAAATTTTTTTCATATTTGAGAATTGGACGTCTCAATGGTATAGGTCTATCTAGGTTAGCATAGTCTGCGGTGCAGTATCCAGCGGTATGAGACGTTTATGAGTAGCATGCAATGAATTCAATGCAGGTAGTGGAGTTCACACAGGGTGGAAACGGCATTTGACAGTGCAAGGAGCCAAACAGCCGTGAAGCCGGCTTGCCCTCGCAGTCTGATTTCTCGCCGGCCAAGGAGAGGGAGCAGGTGGGTTCAGGATTCGAGACGCCTAGCGCGCTTTCTGCTGCCGCCCCTGTGCGACTCAGAGACTGGCAAAATAAAATAAATAGAATCCGTTTCGTACTGCCTATAATGATTTCCCATTTGATTCTGGTATGACACAATTAGTGGGACCTGTCGTTGATCGGATTATGGCAGAATGCAAAGTACTTCCCGCTGTCCTGGCACTCTGAGATCACGAAGTCCCGGCCCTTCTGGGATGTTCAATCAATTCAATACGGAGGCCTTGCAGCTAGTTGGGTTTTTACAGAGGACTCTCTAAGGTCGGTGGAATTTTAGGCTTGGAGGTCCACAGAAAGCATAGGAAAGCAACTGCTTTAAGGTAGACTGTCTCCTTGCCATATAAAACGATCATCGCATTGTCTCGGATAACTGTGAGTAGACTTCAGTAAGTGAGTTTTAATTTGACAGGAATCAGCCTTTTGATTGCTGTAATTTTGGTCGTTGGCTTATAGTCCCTGCAAGGAGTTGCGATGGATACTAGCATTTACGATCAAGTGTTCGTGAATCGAACCATGCCAGAAAGCACATGGTCTAATAGTAATTATGGTTATTTTGATATTTCCGAATATAGGGTATTGGGGGAAGCAAATGAGCTTCTAGCATTAATGGATTCTAACTTCACTACGGGATGTTCTGTCTTAAATGGCACAGAGGGTGCCAAAAGTGAGAACACAGAGCTTCTAATGTCACAATATGGTAACCTTGGGGGAAGCAGTCAGAATCTCTGTGATCAGGCATATAACTGTGCCCGAAATGCTGTCTATCCTCGGGATTTGGATGAGAATTTATTTCGATACGGGCATTACAACTATTCCAAATGTGTTAATACCCAAAACCAGGATATTAGGTGCGATGTTAGTGTTGGCTATGGAGCTCAGATCGAACAAAATACGTACGGATCTGGTACCGCTTTTAGCTGTCAGAACAGTGATCACTTGAACAAAGATCAACCGGTTGAGCAAGAGAACACTATGTGTGAAATCTTCAGTGATCAAGCTGCTTCGCAGAACGAGCTTAGGTTAATTTGCAGTAACGTCAGTGACATCTCGCATGTTGGATCTGACTCCAGCAAATTTTCAGTGGGATATAATATCCATGAGAATTTCATGAAAAGCACAATCGGACAGCCCTATAATGGGATAAGCTTCCATCAGGATGGAGAAATGGAAATGAACGGGGGATTGTTAGGTTATAATACCGAAAATGTAATTTCAACGTTACTGAATGCAGACAAGGTGAGATCTATTGAGCCCTTGGAATTGAACGGGACGAATGGTATTGCAACAGTTTCTGTAAATGAGATGGATGCTTTTGACGATGAAACGCCTCTCAGTACATCATATGAAAGGCAATTCTATACTGAGCAACAGTCCCCACAGACAATCAGTTTGCCTGTACAGGTTTCTGAGAACAGGATGCCCATCAATACTGCTGGGATCCAATTAGTAAAATATGATGGGAATCGTGAGGAGAATGGCAGCAGAATGGAGGGGCTTATTGTTATGAATGATGCTGATGGAACAAAGGTGACCTTTACAACAGGTGAAGGAGGGTCGAGTAATGCCAAAGTCGTACGAGGCGGTGTGACCAAAAGCGAAGGACATCCAGCAAAGAATCTCCTGGCAGAGAGAAGGCGAAGGAAGAGGCTAAATGAGCGACTTTGTATGCTGCGGTCTGTTGTCCCAACTATAACCAAGGTAACTATATGTTGTGGCATTTACATTATTTGTAGAAGGGCTGTAAATCATTTATAACGCCTTCTCCCTTCTCCCCGTTGCTTTTGGTTTTCTCTTTTGCCAACCAGATGGACAGGACTTCAATACTGAGTGACACAATTGAGCATACGAAACAGTTGCTGCAACAAATTCGATTTTTGCATGGCGAGCTTGAACCCCAAGCTAGCTGGCCAGCACATCTTAGAGCCTATGAAGGATACATTCGCTCAGCGGGAATGGCCTGCGACCAGAAATTTTCAGACAAACACATTTCCAAGGTTAGGAAACGTTACATATTCTAACCTAGACAGTTCAACATAACAATTAGGTTAAAAAAACATCTTGAACATGAAATATGGTTTTTAATATAGATGGAAGGTACCAAAGATAGATACTAAGCGACTTACTAAAAGATATATTTCGTATGTTATGGCAGTTGTTAAATGCTAGACATATCCAAATAGAGGTGCATGGTGTTCAGGCTTTCCCACAGAAGTTGTAGAACACTTTGCTTCTATGACCATGTCATAATTAAATTATTTACTGCAAACATAGTAGCTAGTTATTGAGATTTCCCATGACTGGACAATTAGTTTTGTTCTCGAGGAAGATCAATTTCTTATGAATTACCATTTTTAAGTGGTCGTTTTGATGCTAATTTTGGTAGTTAGAGGCACTGAAAAATTTTATACTTACCTACATTTTACATATTTTGGGTTGCTGACACTGTCATTAAATATCGTTATAGAATCTTACATTTTCTTAGAAGTTGAAAAGTTTAGAATGATTGATGTTGTGAAGTTGCAATCTGTTTTGTCCAACAAAAATATCCATGTTTTAGTTATGTACTGAATAAAAATTGCTTATACTTTGATCTTGTTTATCTGTTTGTTTCCTGTGAGATAAAAAATTTGTACTCGAAATTCTGACATTGTGTGTCTGCTAATTTTATGTGAAAGAAAATAATTCACATAATAATAAAGAGCACGCTGATCTGTTTCTCATGAGAGGGATCCAAAAGAAATGCAGATGTATATTATTGTCGATGTGGAAGTGGGATAAAAATATAAAAATTCCTAATTAAGGGATTCTTAGTTTATTTTAGCTTGGAAAAACTATTGTTGACGTCATTTCTCAAAATGACATATAACATTTACCATGCATGAATTGATAAATGAGATAGCATAGCTCAGATATAAGATATATGGAAGAATTATTTATGTTTTTTTTGTTTTTGTGAAGTATGCTATTTAGTTTTTAAACTTTAAACTTTTATTTTGATAGGAATCTAAATATTATCTTAGATTTTGGATTTGTTTTGAGCAGATTAATTTAAAGGTGTATAGTAGAAATTTATTTAGTTGTAGTAGTATCTTATTATATCTAAATGCATTTTGATTAAGATTCAAATAAGAGACTAGTTAAAGAAATGGGTAGCAATTTGTTTTTAGTTTTTTCATATCCTTCTTTGTTTTTTTGTTTATTAAATAGTATTTGTTTTGTGTTTATATTAACTATAGCAATCTGGTATAATAATAAATATAAAATTATATATTTTAGTCTTTATTTAACCAGTAGCTATTTTTGCAAAACTAAGTTATTGGTTATCTATACTTTACTTGCTATTTTTGCTTGCTATTTTTGTAAAACTAAGTTATTGGTTATGCCTATCCTTATTCACTATCTTAATTATTTATCATTCCTCAACCACTTTACTTATAGCTGTGCTAATTTTTTAAGTCAAAATTAAAGTACTCATAAATTTTAATAAATCTCTTTAAACTTTGGCTGAACACTCTATGGAGATTGAATTATTATTCAAAATGGAGATAGAAACATGTAGGTCCAATAAATTTAATGACGCCAACACAGCACATGTAAAAAAAATTACAAAGAGAAGCCCAATAGAGTCCAAGGTGTAAAATGAATATAACTGAGCTTGAAGTTAGAAGAATCTATTTAAGTGAATTAATGATTGTGATTTGTCAGTGTTTTCATTTTTCTCTCCGATGGGGATCGTATCTTTGGAGAGTCCTTTAGTGGGAGTCTCATTATGCATATCAGAAATGATTGATTTGGGTGCAGTTGCATTATACACATCAGAAATATTGATGGTGCTGGAGTAGGTTGGCTGTAACTCAGACTGATCAGAAGGGAAATGAGCCATTAAAAAATTATAATATGTATTTTAGTGTTGATGGAGGCTTTTCCCGAGGATGGTAGATAGCTTTTAATTTGATGTTACTTGTACAGCTCGACATACTCTCTTCCTCGAATAAGAACTGAAGGATGAATTAATCCCAATCTTTTGAATGTTTTAAATTTCGATAGTTAGTTGTTAATTTGATTTGTCCATCGAACTGCGTATATTCTGTTCCTATAATCAAAATAGATCAATTTGAAGAATGGCTTGATCAACTTCTACTTCTACTTCTGTACCAAATTTGTACAAAGGGTCTCTCACCCAACTGAATCATAGAAGTGTCTGGTGCTGTCTATTCCTGTTTGATTGCCGTGGATTGTAAAAAATTAACTGTAAAATGAAAATCTGTCTGGCTGATTAATGTGCTACGTGCAGTTCGAGGTTAAGCGAATAGGCAGTCGGGATCTAAATATTCATATGACATGTCAAACAAATCCGTCAATTCTGCTGTCAACAATTAGCACTTTAGAATCGTTTGGACTCGACATCCAGCAAGCCATCTTCAGCTGTTTCAGCGATTTTGGAATGCAAGTCCAGTGCTCAGAGGTTTGCTGTGTCTGTCAATATATTTCATTGTGACATCCGTATTTGACCACTGTTACCTGCTCAGACTTCATGTTTATCACTGACTCGGATTTTTTATGTTGTATGTTTTTACAGATAGATGATGGTAAAACCAATATCAGACCTGAGGACGTCAAGCTGGCTTTACTGCAGAACGCTGGCTATCTCGGCTAAAAATAAAGAATCTTCATACTTTCGTTCCAGTTATCTACTTATTTTGGATTTGCTCAACAATAATTATCTAACAGTGCTATTTTTCTCTTCACTTGTTGAAGTAACGCAGAGGCAAGCTAGCTCTTGCAAAAAACTTGTAATTTTCGATACCTGTCGAAGCATTTTATGTACCAGGGTTTATCTTTAGGTCTTGTTGTTTCTTGCAGTTTATTGAACAAGAGAATAATAACATCCACTTTGCCATTGCAATCCAAAACCAAGAAAAGCCTGATTATGTGTTTCCATGTATCGATGGCATGATTATGATTGCTCGGTAAAAATTCTAACGTTAGATGATAAGTCTTCTGTCTATGTCTTGAAGTCTTCTGTCGATGGCATGATTATGATTGCTCGGTATAAATTCTAACGTTAGATGATACCAGCTGCATCCTACTGGCTTTAGGGTTTCACCGGCAACACGTATTCTTCACTGAGATTGAATCCATTGAATCGATTACGATGATAAGGTTAAAACAACAATACAAACACTAAAATCAAAATGTGTTTCCATCTACTCAGACAGTGTGTTGAATTATTCCCGCTTAAGCTGATTGAAACTTTATAATACTCAATCAGGGTGTATACGGAATCTATAAAAGCCTAATAATCCGGGAAACCATGTGGTTTCTGTACCATCAACTTTCTCACTTGGTGATTTATGTTGGAAGGCTTCTGATCATCGACACTGAATCCTCCTTCGATCTTCATTAGAGAATAGGGTTAAATTCAGCTGCCGCGTACTTGCATATAAGGCGTAGAGAATACTGCCAGTAGTAGTAGACTAGAGGCGACCTATCATTTCATTTTCAACTGCATATTAAACTATTTTCGTTAACTATTTCCCGACATTTCGTTCTACAAAGAGTCGTGTTTCAAATTATCTACAAATACAAGAGTCCAAAGGTTGTAATTGTGCCATCTCTTTATTAAAATATTTGTGTGAAGAAATTTTTTGACATATATATATCATTTTTATTGTCGTTTTGCAAATTATCCAAAATACAAGCGTCCAAAGGTTGTAATTGTGCCACCTCTTTATTAAAATATTTTTTTATGAAGAAATTTTTTGACATATATGTCCTTTTATGGTTAACTATTTCGCGACACTTCGTTTGTCGAGAGAGTGCTTTTCTCATGCTTTTGTCATTATGTACAAATACAAGTGTCCAAGGATTGTAATTCTGCAGTTCGTTTGTCTAGCGAGTGCTTTTCTCCTGCTTTTGTCATTATGTACAAATACAAGTTGTCCAAAGATTGTAATGTGCCACCTTTTTAATAAAATAATTTTTGTACAAAGTTTTGGGCATACATGTGAATAATTTTTTTAAATGATAAGATATTTTTATTAGTTTGCAAACAAATACTTACTTTATCTTTTTTTTAAGTAAAAGATAAATTTATTCATTTGTGAAAAAAAAATACTTCAAGTTTCAAAGAAATGTTACCACAAATTCCATGAATTAAGGATAAGGATATAAAATTCGTAGTAGAAGTCGAGAATTTTTATTTATTTTGATTTACTAATTTAGAAGATACACACAATTGCACTAGACACCATTGAAATATACTATTTATCCATCCACTTGCTTGTACGATTTAATGGAATTTACTATTAACATATATATAATATAGGATGGTTTATCACAATGAAAACTAAACAAGTGTCTTCAATGATCTATTGTTTATAAATAGTGCAAGGTTAACTAGAGATCATTATACATTATATATTTATGTTTATAGTTAGTAATATATTTATATTTAAAGTTAGTAATAGAAAACTCATAAGAATTGTTATAATAAAAATTAGATTGGTTATTCAATATAAGAGATTAAAAGTAGAGGAATCTTTGTGACCAAAAGCCAAACTAGGGTATTATCTACTAAATAATTCTTCCATGTAGCTTTGGAAATAAGGTTGAGTTTGACATTATGCTTCTTGATATTAGTTTGATGATCATTCCACTATAACAAAATCATGTTAGCCATGCTTCTCCAACAAGCTCTTTCTCATTTAATTATTCATTTTTGTAATATCTCGAATTTTGGACCTAATATTTATGGGCATGAGCCTCATTGATTATGATGTTGATGATTTTGATATACTCGGTCGAAGACCACATTACATATGAACATGATGAATTGTTTGATATACTTGGCGTAAGCCAATTGCATATGACACATATATATATATATATATATANTGTGTTGAGCATGAAGCTCTCAAACATATGAAAAGATAATTTGAAAGTGTTGGGAATAAGCCTTGGAGCCTTTCATGCTCATCTTGAGCATAATCTCTCAAACATCGGATCCTTGTTCATTGTATCCTTAGGTGTATCCTACAAGTACATCCTAGAATTAGTGTTGAGCAAGTAGCTCTCGAATTGCACTAAGTTTGGAACTCCTTATTTTTAGTGTTGATTATGGGCTCTCGTAAGTGCTAGCAGTTACTGAAAAGAATTAATGATTCGAGACTAAAAACGAATCGAGAAAAATATTGATATCATCTCACTTATTTATAAGTGATTAAATGAAACTTTGAGTTTCTGTATTCTCGTCAAGTAGTGAAGAAATACCATGTTATACAAGGGAATCCAACATTCAAGGATGTTTACACTTTCCTAGCCTAGTAGACCTAACCATCTATGTGATGATCTTAATGAAGAAAGTGTCATAAGTCTAGGGATCACAACATGTGAGACCCTAAGAAAAATGTTAACAAAGAATATATTATTATATATTTTATAGAGAGTATGTATAAAGAGTACACCTAGTAATAATATTAATAATGTAGGGAAGAAGGAATAGTTCCATCTATTACTATTATTACTAAGAGAAAGATTAAATATTATAATATGTATAAAAGTCCAATTAGGACTAGTTTAAAATTCCTAAGTTAAAATATTAAAAGTACTAAATTAAATAAAAAGGGTTAAATCAAGAAATGAAGTGATTCTTGATTTAATTGCCCCTTTGACTGAAAATTTTGTCTATAAAATCCCAATCCAAGGAGAGGCTTGGGGAGCTCTTTGAGTGAAAATTTTATTCTCAAGAGATTTCTTGGAGAATATTTTTCTAAGAGAAAAAAGGAGAACTAATCGAGACCTAATATACAAGTTAGGGTAGCCTTACCTTAAGAGCTCTAAGCTACTTGCATGTTGGAAACCATCTCAGGGGGATCCAGATTTAAACCATGAATGGTTATGAGTCATGGTTGGGTGGAACGTGGTAGTTCCCAACTGATTCAGTCATCTATAAAGATGTGAGATCTTCCTATGAATTGTTAATGGTCGGTAAAAAGGAGCTTCACTTTTCACGTATGAGGTTCTCGACTCCCTATTACATTTCCTAGAATAAGTGCTAGCTAGATTATGCAAGTCTATATATTATAGGTTCTAATCCTATATGTGCTTTTGTTTGTCCCTAACAAATTATTTTAGGGTTTACATTTTAAGTTATAAACCTAAGCTCTAATTTATTTCGTGTGCTAGCTTTCTCAAAGGTTTTGTTCTTTCACTTTTACTTCTATAATTGAATTTCTATTTAGAGATTTTTCCACGGTTTTGGTTTTTTGTCATATTACTCGGATATTTTCTTTTAGAGCTTAAAATTTGTTCTTTTAAAACATAGGTTTTATATCTAAAAATAGTACCTATATATTTTATTTGTTTAGGAATCCTACTCACACATTTCATATTGTGAGTAGAGATTTGTCTAGAGGCAATTTAACCTAGATTCAGGTCAAGCTTAAAGAGAACCTAATTATAGATTATACTAAAGTGATATAATAAATAGAATCTAATGAATACTTTATATATGTTATATCAAGTATAAAACAGAACTCTAAATACTATTTTAACAATATTATAAACACACTATTCTTTATCTAAGAGTAACCATAAATTTTAAAGTAACCATGCTAAGATAAAAACTAGCAAAGACCTCTAAGGGTCTATATAAATAAACTCATGCTAATAACCAAGATAAACATTATCACTTTCCATTAACAAAATAAATGTCACAAAATATTTAACAGTCCAAGTATTGAGACCACATAAATTATCGAGGATTTATAACATTAATACTAGATACATCTACAAAGCATATGCAATAATATTATTATCAATATTATAAAACCATTGCATAAATAATAAAAAAATCAAACCCTCTAACATTGGAAACTACATTATAGAAATTACATACCATAAAATACAAAGTCCATATAACAAAACCAAAAATATTAAATTACACATGAATCATTTAAAAACCTAAGGTAATTACACAGAGGTCACATGATCAGATCCTATGGGAACTTAATCCCAACTCCTATCCATAACTACAACCCTCATCACTTTACATGGCTCGGGATCAAATCCTGTAGGGTTTGTAATAATTTACAAAATCCATGCTATACGATTTATACACACGAAGCCATTAAATTATAACCTCTCTACATAGTGGTTGAAAGACCTGAATCAAATTACACACACTGTAATCTATGGCCTCAACCATTTCAAAATAATAATCAACACTTCCCAAACTATTTAACCCTGACAAGGTTACCAACAACAACGATTTGCTAGTCGTTGGGTTATACTAGAGATAACCCCATTTCATATCTTAATACATAACAAAAATCGTAAACAATAATACAAGCTTTCACAGCTACGAAGGCGGGAATGCCAATGCCATACGACATGGACCAAGCCTTAACTATGTTGCATATATAATCCACAAACCAACTCATACAAAAAATTCCAATTCCACACAGTCTACAATTTAACAAACCGTAGAAATCGACGTAGCATAAATTTATAAACATAGTCTTTATAAAGTCATTTTCAACTTTACACAGTCGTTACCATCGACCATTGCACCATTGCAAGCAATGGTGCTGCCAATGTTTACAACATAACCAAAACATTAATCACAAAATACATAGAGCCTATTGAGGGTTACCCACGATCTCTTGACTTCCCAGAAACATCAAATAAATAAATTTCCAATACATTTTAAGTTCAATCCCGAAGGAAAATCGAAACCCCACAACAAACAAGACCCAATTTTGTCACTTACAAAACGCAGAAATCATTCCAGAAATAGTCAAACCTCAAAACCAAAACACATCCATGAAAATCAAATTCAAGCAATTACAATCACGACGAGTTGTCTTCACCATTAAGAAAAGGGAGAGAAAATTTTTTCACTATATAAAGTAGGCTTACCCAAATGGGTATGGCTTTTCCCACTACACTATCCACGAGCCACAAAACCCAACCCTTCCCTATACTCTACAACCTGCAAACATAGAGTGAAAGGCACATGAGAAGTATGCGATGTAACCCAACTGCAACCACAAATGATAATAAAGAAACTCGAAACGATTACATACTTGTCGAAACCACAGAAGTCGTATTCTTCATACTGCGCAGGAGGAGAGTGGAAGAAACCAAGCTGCAAATGACCAAACCCCATCGCTGATCCAATCCCTAAGCTAGGCTGCCACATTTCCCCATGCATAATAAAGGCTGCACCCTATTTCCCATTAACTTATTCCAAACCTAATACCTTATAGTTCATACATAATAAATTGTCATATATTTCATTTCCATGTGATTTATATAAACCCACTATGCAATGTTTAGACTTAGGCTTTAAGGCATACGACTATGGCATATTTCATATGCCATGGAATGTATAAAACAAGGTTATTACAAGTATTTTATCCTCCAATCAAATGTTAAAACCAAACCATGTAGGAATGTTTTGATAGGACATAATTGATCCATAAAACATTTACACCATGATAATTAAGGTCTAGTAAGTAACAAGTCTGAGTCACACAAATAGTAAGTGCGATAGTGACCCCTTCACTATCATAATGACCGTAAAGATAATAATAAAAATCAGTCTAATGTCACTAGGACAAGGGTTGCAAAATGTGAGCGCTAGTAATAAAAACGATCAGTACCTTTCGTTAAGCATTGTAAACAAGTTCTTTGTCGCCAAGTATACCTACAAAAACATGAGACAAGAATGCATTAGTTCGACAGAACTAAGTAAGCCCATTGTGTCAAGTAGAAATTGTTACCTTTCAGGGTTGCAAGGGAAACTAGTCCCGCCAGTCCACCCGTTTGTTTCCAAGAACAAATTTAAGTTAGAATCATGCATACAATAGTAAAACCATGTGATAATCAGTAAAGTACATAATAAAAATATCAAACATACTTAGCATTGCATAACCGTAATAATAGCATATTAATCAACATTACGACATAATAATTAAACACAATAATAATCACATCGTAAAGTAAGAAACTGAGTCGTAAGAACAACTTACGATAAAACAAACAGTGTAAACAGAGTACGACACATTCTACAAGTCAAATAATGTCCACCATAGGTAGTTTTGACTAGTTTACTTTTTTTTTCAATTTTTGGGGACATTACAATTTTCCAATATTAGGTGATCTAATTTTAAAGTGTGTGACATCTTGAGTGTGTCAAGTGACATCATATTGGATACAATTTCTCATGTCCTTATTGACCTCATTACTACGGAGAAGACCTCTTTCATTTTCCACCTCTTCCTCTTCTTATGGAGATTTCACATTAAATGTGTTATAGCAATTATCACTATTAAAACATTGTTGCATTCTTTGAGTCTTAGGTTACTAGTGAGCATGGATAATTTTAGGGGCGAATTTTAGTCCAGTGGGCTATTTTTTCATGTTTTTATCCCAAAAAAGATTCACCATTTTGCATTTTTGAAGCCCTCTTTCGCCCAATTTTGATGGGGTAAATTTTTTTCACCCTAAAAATTGCGAAATTATTATATAAACAATATAAAATCCTTGGAAATTAAAATATTTTTTGAAAAATATCTCCAATCATTTTATAGTTGGCGTTTTAAGAATTGGTAATATTCGCCAACATTTATACACTTTTAAATAAGTATGGTTCCTTAAAATCATCGCTCCTCATGAGTCACTCAACCCTACCTCCCTATACATGTTTTAGCCATTCTCAATAGGGAAGGGAAGGACAAGGATTCAATTTTTTTTATTATAGTCATGTGTGAGAGGAGTTCAATGGAGACAAAGAGACCTCCAAAATAGGAGCAAGACCAAACAAGGAGATACCTTTGGAAGTGCAAAACAAGTGTAGAAATTGCAGCTATGGTACCATTAGCAAAAGATCCTTGATGCAAAGAAGAAGCATACGAGGTATATCTTGCTACTAAGATATTTCTCACAAGTATGCATGTAAGGAAAATAGAGCAAAGAATAAAGATACTGAATACAAGATAAGTGATCCAATATCATTCCAAGAATTATTGATCGAGTGAATATATGATGAACCCCTAATGAATTGATTGATTATTACAATATTAATACATCCTTATAACGGAAAATTGAGTGGGTGGAAGAAAACTCATGCTAGCTCATAAATTATACTTACCAAATATGATAAACCCCCATACGTGGATAAAGGGTGTGTGTAAGCTAATGAGGGTCTCTTTTGACACGTTAGATGCAATAGAAACCTAAAAAAATAGGCATCCATCAACTTACATGGATATTTTGAGACACTTACATGATGAATTTTTTGATGAGTAAAAAAAATGAATGTATGAAATTGAATGACCTTTCCAAATATATAATACTTTTCTATTGAAAATGTTCTCAATTATCTAATGTTATAAATTTTTTAACGGGTACTTTTTATTTTTGGTACAAATTATAAGGTATATGTTTTTATGGGTGTAGCCTTTGAGTGCCAGAATGATGGAATAAAATTATGAAAACCTGTAAACATATAAAGAACAGATAGTACTAGTGCATGACTATTTTTCCAAAAATAAAAATAATATTTTTTAATTATCTAAGTGATCAAGCCTCGAAAAAAGTATGTCATTTGTGGGTGCAACAGTTTGAATGCCTTAATGTAATTATTTGGAAACTTATTTTTTTTAGAATGTAGAGGTCGATGTTCTTTAGTGCACCATATAATCTTTTTTCAAAATGGTTGAGAAACATAAGAGTTATGGACAAAACACTAAAAATGTGTTTTTTGATTTGAGGAGTGACGACACATGATAAATGAGAAAAAAATAGAAAAAATATATATCCTTGTTAAGAAATACATATTTGGAATCTGCAAAAAAACCATATTTGTTTCTAAAATTTCATAAAAAATGGAGATGTGCAACATATTGTAACCAACGACTAAACACGAGCATATCGAAAATTTGTATGTAATGCTCAATTAACCATGGTTTATCATACTCCAAGGAATAAGCATAATGAATCAAAAGCGAATTCTAAAGAAGACACATAGGCATAAGAATGCCACGCCAGCATGGGTGGAGGCTCGACCATAGTGGCACTAAACACATTCATGTTTTGTTTAAATTCAAATTTGTGCTCCCAACAAAGATAAATGTGTACGCGTTGTATTAATACAAAAAACACATGTATTTTGTAAGACTATAATGCATGCACATTGTGGAAGCCTATAAGTTTACATTTGATTAATTTTCCAATTATAAAATTATTTTTATTATATTATGTCCCCCACCAACCCCCTCTTCCCCCTAACTCTTGATAACCCCCCTCCTCCTCTCCCTACCTCTAACGCCCCCTCATATCTCTCCCTAACACATCCTTTCCCCATTCGTTCTCTCTCTATCTCTCCCTCTCACACACACACACATGCCTATGTCTCCCCCTACCACTAACACCTATATCCCCCTGCAAAACCCCTAACCCTTTCTCTCTAACTCTAACTCTTAAACATGCCCCTATTGGTTTATCTCTAATCACTTAGCGCCCCCACTCCCCCCAGACACAAATCCTACCACCTCCCTTCCTCTATATCTCTCTCTTCTTCTCTCTTTCGTACACACATCCCCCTAACACCTCTCTATCACTCCTAACACCTAACACCTCTTTATCTCCACTTTCTCTCACTCCCAAACTCATCCAACTACACTTAGACCCCAACCCCCCTACCTATTCCCCAACCATCTCTCTCTCTCTCTCTCTCTCTCTCTCTCTCTCTCT
>LPNX010945981.1:0-10592 GCA_001517045.1 Pseudotsuga menziesii
AAATGGAATGATGACATCATCATTTCATTTTTTCAAGTATTTCTTGTTTTTGGGGTAGCGGGGTCCGTCAAAAGTATGCCGAGTGGGTACTCATTGGATGCAGAATTTAATTCCGCATCCAACTAGCTCTCCCAATTGAAATTTGAGTGAAAACACTGGGAGATAGGTCAAAAATACAAACAAAAAAATAGTTTTTTTCTTTTCTTCCTCCAAAATTAATAAATATTATTTTATTATTTTAACTATTATTTTATTGGTTCATTTTAGGAGGCCCATTTTGAGTTGAAATTTTCTCTAATGTTTTCCCTCTGTTTCTGACTAGAAACGTTTTTTTTAGCCTAAATTTTTTTTAGGAAAGTTCTTGTCATGGCATTTTCGATTTTTTGTTTGAGATTAGTGCATTAGAGCTCTTTTACCGTAATGCTTTGCTTGGATGCTGTTTATGTGTGCCTGCAAAGTCTGGGGTTGGTAGAATCATTCTTTTGCTTTTTGCATCTCTTACATTTTCAAAAAATACAAAAACATTTGCTTATCATAATGCATTGCATTTTGCATGTTGCATTGTGCTTGCACTAGATCTACATTTGCTTTGGAGTACTAGTTAGGACTTCATATAGGAAAAATTTGCATTCATCATTTGAAGAAGAATTGTGCATTTCACGTAGTAGCATACCCTATTTACATGAACACAATGCATTTGCATTGATTGTTACGGTGTGCATTTTACTTCATGTTGCGTCATAACACCACTAGTTGCATGACCATATCCTATTTTTGAGTAATAAAGCCAACTAAAATAAACGCTAATTAAAATGAATTACACTCTTTTCTTTTCTAGGGTGCACCAACAAGCTTAGGTTTTAGGATCTTGGAATAGTTCATTGTAAGTCAATTCTCCAAGATCACTAAACAACAACATCTAGGTGTCTGTCCAGGGAGTGTGTGAAATCCTTGGTATAACCATCGTTCTCAGGATCCTCCTCTCAAACGGGAGTTAAGCACGAGACAGTGTGCGCGGTTATTGATTGGGATGACCCCTAGTCATAACTGAGTAGCATCGGAGATATTTCCAATATTGTATTCGTATCTGGGGACTCTTTCGAGAGTTTCAGGCTTTTCTACCCTACCCATAGGGTCAATCCCACCTGCAACTGTCTGCCTGAGCTTTGATTATATTGAGGTGACCTTAGTGACCTTACCTAGGATATCAAGGGGGTACTTGTAGAGGTTATTCTGCAGGTGTCCCGGCCAGGTTGGGGTCGGACAACACAGTCGCTTTACGCGTTGAAGCTGAGGGCCACAATAATTAGTTACGTACCTCTGCTTGTTGTGTATGGGAGTCTCAAGCCTCTCCTAGGAGAGACATACCTGCTTCATTCAGGAGCTCACTTATCCAACCCTTGTTTGCTTGCATTTGGCTTTATATTTTATTAGTGATTGATCTGTGCATGCTAGTTGGCCTAGGGTTTACATAAATAGAGAGTCTTTGCTATTTTTGTTTTGAGTCATTGTGGATTCGAGTGCGGTTCCGCGCCGTTCTCGTCGGTTAGCAGGACTTCCGCCTTCCACTTCTCCTCCTCCTTTGGGAGAGAGACCTAGACAGTCCAGGTGGACTATGTCACACACTGATTCACACACCATGGAGGATCATTCAGAGACTATTCCTGAGCCACCTCCTCCCATTCGTGTTGACGATGGGGAATTTACTCCTACATACGATCCTTCACCTGACCTAGCTGAGTTCGGTCCTGTGATTTCCCAGATAGGATCTTTGCACGATAGACCTACTCACCCTAGGGATGATTCCCCATTGAGACATTACTGGTATGGAATGCCGCAAGATGCTGAGACTCACTTTGAACCTGCCAGCACTAGCTATGGTAGTTATGCTACGATTGGTTTTCCTATGCATGATTTGACATTTCATGTCGAATCCGACTTTGAGCCTAGCACTATGCCTGGGGACAATCCCATTCCTTACCTTGTGGAGAGGTTTGGGAGTACTAGTCACATTGCACCTTCCATCCCAGTGGTGGAAGCTACATCTCATCCCCCTCCTAGGTCTAGGTTTAGTGATTTGATTAGGATACCAGGTCCGAGACAGGCGACGATAGGAGGTAGTACATATCTTATTACTCAGATTCCTTCATCCTCGGTTCCGAGTTCTTCAAATGTGCATCCTCCACCTTAACCACGTGGTCCTTCGAGTCGATATATGGCTACGAGTCAGGTCCACACTGCGGTTACTAGGCCGATTGTGTCTCAAGTTCATATACCACCCGCTGCTTCGGGAGGCTATATTCACGCTTATAGTGGTCAGCTTGTTACGTCCGGGGCATATATACCTACTTATGGTATGTATGTTCCCCCTTCCGGAGCTTATCTTCCTACCTATGGAGTGTCACATGGGACATCGAATGCGATGACCTATGGACCTTATTACGGGACGCAGTATGGACAGGTTTCTTCACCTTACGAGGGTGGGTATCAACAACCTGCGTACTCTCCTAATTATGGCTTCGTAGCTCCTACTGGTCAAGGTCCACCTTACTATGGTACTTCCACGTCACCTTATATGGGTCAAACAGGAGGAGGACACTATGGCCAAGGCCATGGTGGTGCTCAAACCTATGTGAACCAGGCAGCGGTCCATCGACCTCATCATCCTAGGCTCCCTTTCCTCATGACGCTTAACCTTCCTGAATTATTGAGACTTACGAATGTGGCTCATGACCCAGCTTGGCCGGCTGTCCCTACCAAGCTTCCTTCCGGCATACCTAAGTTTGAAGGCAAACTGGGAGAGGATCCGAGCGAACACGTTACCACATTTCACCTTTGGTGCTCTTCGAATTCCTTACATCAGGACTCAGTTCGCTTGCGACTATTTCAACGCACCCTCATGGGGCCTGCTGTGAAATGGTATATAGAGTTACCAAAGGGAGCTTTTACCTTGTTTGATGATCTTGTGATGACTTTTCTTAATCACTTCCAGCTACCAGTGCGCTATGACATTGGTACTGAACTCTTGTCAACATTTCGGCAAGATAAAGCCACCCATATTTCTGATCATATTCAGGAGTGGCGTATATGGAAGAGATTAATTAAATCTTTTATACCGCCGTAGTTCCTTCTCGAGTGGTTCCTCAAGTATTTATTGCCATATATCATGAAGGATGTTTCTACATCCGTAGTGCAGAATGAGGAACAAGCAATATTTAGGGCGTAGGAACTGGACTTGATTTATGCTCAATCCGGTTTGTTGTATGAGATTATTCCCAACGCTCCTCGTTCTAGTTTCGATCCCAAGGTCAAACATGGACCACATGCCGATGGCATTGTGGGTTGTGCAAGTGTGAAACCTCCAGATTCGGTTGCAAAACATGTTAGTCAATTGTCGCTCAACCAGTCTACTTCGGGACAAGCTATGGCTTCGTCTCAACCCACCCAAATGGCGAATGTACTTTCTGTGCAATCATCGGACCAGAAGGGTAACCAGCAACCCGGACGGAATAGAAAAAAGGGTAAGAATAATAATCGAAAGGGTGGGAATAGGAATGAGAATGCTACCAATAATGACAAGAACGGTCAGAATGCTGCTGGCAACAAGCAAGCAAAACGTAAGGTTAAGTTCCCTTGCAAGCTATGTAAGGATGATCACCTCACTTACTTGTGCCCTCGAAATGATGAAGCTTCGAGACTCTTAGCACAAGGCCCAGCTGTGCTAACGAACCCTTTACCGCATAACCAGAATATGAACTCAAAGTCCCAGGAGCAGTCTAGTGAGAATGATCCACCAGAGACTAGTGCTCGTGGGTGCATTAACATGGTCTGTGCTGCCAAGGTTGTGACTCGTGTGAAATATTATGGATCGTCACAACCCAACCCAGGCAAAGAACCTAATCCACCAGGAACCCCTTTGCGCATTGAGAAACCTGCGGATAAACCTGAGGCTGTACCTCGCATTCCTAAGGGGGTACTTAAGCGCTCGGGGCATAATCCAAATGCCCGAGCTGCCCAGAATTATTCAGTTGTCGAGGATTTGGGCTATACTCCTTGTGCGATGTCCACATTGGAAGTGCTTCAGAGTTGTCCTTCACAAAGCAAGGCTTTGCTTTCTGCTCTTGGTGTGAAAGGTGATGATTCTTCCTCAGTGATCAAATTTGAAACTGCAGGTCATCAGCCTCGCTTGCCCTACTATGTGTCTCTTTTGGTACACATAGAATTTCTTAATATGATCATCAAGCGCATTGTGACTGACGAGGTTGCTGCTGCATCTGTGATGTCTTTGTCCTATTAAAAGGGTCTTGGTTCTCCCGAGTTATCGAAATCAGCGACTATGTTAACTACTTTTGATGGGATATATTTTAGGTCGCACGTCATCATTCCGTCCCTTAAAGTCCATTTGGGGGGGAAGACCGTTGTGATAGAGGTTGAGGTGGTTGATGCGCCCCTTGACTACAATCTCTTGCTGGGTCGGAACTAGATGTATAGTATGCAAGCCGTTGCTTCTTCCTTGTTCTGCATTGTATGCTTTCCACATAATGGGAAGATTGTAACGATTGATCAAATGACATTAAAGAATTCCCCTGTTACTGCATCTTCGGGAGCCTTGGTCCCGATCGTTGAACACTCTTAGCCAGCAACTGGGAGTGTGGGTGTAGGCATGTATCCATCCCTCATGGGAAGCTTTAGTTGTCCTGCACCGGTCCTCATGATAGGATCTTGTTCTCATAAGGCTTCAACTTCTACGACCTCAATGTATTTTCACACAACTCATATGGAAGATCCTTGGATTCTTCCTACACTGATTATTTCGAGTGAGCCTGTTGAGACCAACGTGCTGCTTCCTGCAACCATGATAGCTTATCAAGCCAATCTTAAGAATGTTGTAGAGCCTTGTTCTTCCTCTTCGCGGAAGAAAGAGGAAGACCCTTATGTACTGCCGGCATGGGCAGTACAGTCTTCTCATGCCCACGACTACTTGGATATGGTTTTCCCTTCAGATGAAGTGATCATCGAGGCTATGTCGGGCATTGAGCCACCATGGGAGGAACTTCATCATAGATCATATTTCCTTCCACCGCTTGACCGTTTGGAGCATGAGGATTATAGGGAGATTCTTAGTCAGAGAGTTGGTAGTCCCATGATTCCATTAAGCTCTCCTGGTCAGATGGCTGATGGAAACATGGCGAACATATCTTCCACGATTTTTATCAACATCTCTCGAAATCCTGGCACCATTGAGAATGTCTATATTGGGGCGGAATGTTCCCATGCTGAGATTCTCGAGTATACCGAGCTATTCAAGGAATTCCATGATATTTTTGCTTGGTATTATGATGAGATGCCAGGTATCGACCCTCGGATTGTCAAACATGAAATTAAGACTTACCCCAACGCTAAACCCGTTCGACAACGTTTACGTGCCGTGAATCCTAGGAAAGCACCCGCCATTAAGGCAGAGATAGAGAAGCTGTTGAAATCCGGTTTCATCTATCCCGTTCCCTTGATGGAGTGGGTTTCAAACCCTGTTCTGGTGGATAAGAAGCAGGGAGCGATCCGAATATGCACTGATTTCCGCAACTTAAATCGTGCCTGTCCTAAGGATAACTTCCCCACACCATTATAGATCAGTTTTTGGATGAGTGTGCGGGTAGAGAGGTATTCTCCTTTATGGACGGCTTTTCCAGGTATAATCAGATCCAGATTAAACCTGAGGACCAACACAATACTACATTTATTTGTCCTTGGGGAACATTTGCATATCGGAAGATGCCTTTCGGCCTTAAAAACGCCAGAGCTACATTTCAGCAGGCAATGACCTTGACTTTCCACGATCTCAAGTCTATTGTTGAAGTATTTTTGGATGACCTCCCTGCTCATTCTCGTATGAGAATGCGTCATTCATATCACTTGAGATTGGTCTTCGAAAGATGCCGCCACTATTCGGTTTGATTAAATCCTCATAAGTGCATCTTTTGCGTGAAGTCAGGTCGTTTACTAGGATTCATCGTTTCGAAGGAGGGCATAAGAGTCGATCCCTTAAATGTTGAGGCAATAATTTAGTTGTCTCCCCCGAAGAACATTCATCATCTTTAGTGTTTGCAAGTTATGGAAAACTTCTTACGAAGATTTGTGGTCAACTTTGCCAATTTGACTAGAGGCTTCATGCATCTCTTGAAGAAGGATACTCCCTTTGAATGGGATGAGTGAGCCCAGGAGTCCTTCGATGCACTTAAGTGAGCCCTAGCATCGACCCCGGTGATTATTCCTCTGGAATATAGCCGTGATTTCCTATTATATGTGGCTGCGTCTTTAGAGATGATTGGTATGGTATTGGTTTAGGAGGATGAGGAGCTCCAAGAGAATGTCATATATTATCTGAGTCGAAACCTTATTGATGCAGAGATTCATTATTCTCATGTCGAGAAGCTTGCTTTAGCGACCGTACATGCAGTTCACCGTTTGAGACATTATATTCTCCTTCTCCAGACCTCAGTTGTGGCCCATGTCAATCCATTTCAATTCGTTCTCACATGAAGGATGATTGGGGGAAAGTATAATAGATGGATTGTCATTCTGCAAGAGCTCGATCTCGAATTTGTTACAGCAAAGTCGAAGAAGTTGTTAATTTTTGCAGAGCTTATATTGGATTTCCCGAGCGAGGCCAACGATTTGGTTTGTGAAGATACGTTTGTCGATGAACACATCTTCTTAATCTCAACGTCTGATCCATGGTATGGAGATATCATAGTATATCTGCAAACACAGAGGACCCCTACTCACCTCTCGCGAGATGAACGATGATGATTACATCACGTCTCTAAGAACTACCTTATAGTGGACAATACTTTGTACCGCCGTGGGGTAGATTCCATTTTATGACGTTGTTTAAATCATGAGGAGGCTGAGTTTGTGCTAAATGATTGCCACAGAGGGGCGTGTGGTGGTCATTTATCTGGGCTTTCTACAGCTCAAAATATTTTGAGAGCGGGTTATTTCTGGCCGTCGATATTTAAAGATTGTGTTGATGCAGTCAAGAGGTGCCACCCTTGGCAGGTGTTCGCACGAAATATGAGTTCGAATCCTGCCCCGTTACATCCCATTATCATCAGCAGTCCCTTCACCAAGTGGGGGCTCGATTTTATGGATTGAAACCCAGCTTCGGCTGGGGGGCACCATCATATTATTGTGGATGTGGATTATTTCACAAAATGGGATGAGGCAATGCCTACAGTAAAATCCGATGGTGAGACAGCCGCTCACTTCGTATTCAACCAAATCATTACTCGGTTCGAGATTGCGAAAGAGCTTGTTACTGACCATGGCTCGCACTTTCAGAACCGTATGATGGAATAGTTGGCATCCAAGTTAGGGTATAAGCAAGAGCACTCCTCTTCTTACTACCCCCAAGCGAATGGATAGGTTAAAGCAGTGAATAAATCACTTAAGTCCATTCTCCAACGAACCATCACACAGAGCAAGACGAATTGGCATATTATGTTATACCTTGCTTTGTGGGCATATCGAACTGCGGTTAAGACTGCCACTGTTTTTTCTCCATATCAGCTTGTGCATGGAGTGGAGTCGATATTGCTGGTTGAATGTGAGATTCCTTCGTTGAAGCTAGCTATGGAACTCTTACTAGACACTTCACCTTTGGAGGAGCGTTTAGTTCACCTCGAGCAACTTGATGAGCAGCATCGAGATGCCTTGGTGGCTCTAGAGGTTAATAAACATCACGTTAAGGTCCAATATGACAAGTCTGTCTGTCCAAGAGTGTTTAGTGAAGGAGACTTGGTCCTTTTGTGGGATGAATCGAAAGAACCCTTGGGGGCAGGGAAATTTAATCCTATGTGGCGTGGTCCTTACGTGGTCAAGCATGTCTTAGAGAAGGGTGTCTATGAGTTAGTCGATTACGAAGGCACAGCTTTGGCAGAGCCTAGAAATGGGATCTATCTCAAAAAATACTATGCATGATCTTTAGCCAAGGCTGCTTGTTGTATATTATTGTACAACTTTGCATAGTTAGGTCTTTTTCTTATCGTGATCGGGTTTGTGATTAGTTTCCATTTATTTTGGCAGATGTCAATGGAATCTTCCACCTACATAGGATTCGCGGATGGTGCAAGACGTCACACTCAGCACTCAGCCTCTACTACTTGGGTGATTTATACTCCTATGGGTCAGGTACTATCTTCAGGAGGTGTATGTCTACGGCCATCTTCCAACAATGTTGCTGAATATAGTGCCGTTATCGAGCTTCTACGAGATGCAATTTCACATGGCATTCTATCTCTTGAGGTACATCTTGATTCAGAGTTAGTAGTGTCACAACTCAATGGTTTGTACCATGTTAGAGATTTGACGTTATTGAGAAGATTCTTACGTGTGAGATTGTTAGAATGAAAATTTGACAATATCACATATATACACATTCCAAGAAATGACAATCAAATTGCTGACTCATATGCTAACTACGTGTTAGATTGGCATTTGTTTCATTCATAATAAAATAATCACAAACATTTTTACACATGTAAATAAATAAACCGATCACCATAAAACCTTTTATATATCAAAAATGTGGTAATACATAGTGTCATATACAAAAGTGGAGCTTTCAAAGCTTCCATCATATAATACACAGTCGTACAAAACATATACACTCCCAGGTGTCTAATCCTGTGGAGGGGGAGGGTTGTGATCATGTTACGTCACTATGGCTCTAGCTAGCCACCGGAATAAATGCACCCATGCACGTGGCACACCCACCACCTGTCGCTACATGGCCTTAGGCAAGTCCTCGACTTGCGCCATGGGAAACCTATGAGTCAGTCGCACGAAGTTGGTATGAATGCTCTGGAGCGTTCGCTCTGCATCCACACCTGTGATGTCATCCCCTCTTCCCCTCCGTCTATGACGTGGGAAGCCCTCTGGTCATCGTGGTCCCACATCTGCACATGAATGGTAGATGTCACTATGTGTTGTCACGCAAAAAACATGTCTTTTTGATTCCACATAATTAAGAAAATACAAAAAAAAAAAAAATCAAAAAACTTTGAAAAAGAGTGAGAGTCGAGATTTGGTACCTATCTCTCCATATGCCGATCCTGGTGGTAATGGCATGTCTGGATCCCCCCGGAAATCTATCCCTCCATAGGGGTAGTCATCTATGGCAACAATCTGTCGTCGCCACCATGGAAAGAAGTCAGTTGGATATGGGTTGGCCACCCTACCAACCCCCAGTCTACGCATAGCATCTGCCCAACGTCGTTGGGCCGGATCTCGAACCCCGTGGAGAGGAAAGTCCACTCTAGGGCTCAATCCTGGAACACGCTCAAAGAAAAACGTGCTCAATATGCTGCTGAACCCGAAGTTTCATATCCTACCTGCCTTGCACTCACTGAGATGGTGTTTCATGTTGCTCAGTAGTGTAGTACTCCAGTCGTATATGGTCGGTCTCATACAATCCACCGCATAGAACATCAGTGGCCGCGAGACCTGATGGAGTGAGGCTAAGCCTACTATCCTACCTAGTGTCAGTAGTATGGCCTTTAGGCCCAACACCTATATAGCATTGGTGGGGACTTGACTCCCCACCTTCTCAGTATCTGGGTAGTAGTACACAGCTACGTACTCATCGATAGTAAGCCCATCGTCTGGCCCACCTCGGGAATGAAGGTTCACCACCTCCCCTCGTCTAGATAGACCTATGATAAAGTATATGTCTTTCACCTCTATGGTGAGAGACACCCCATCTATCCTGAAGGACTCTAAGTCTAGATCCCAATAGTCTACCAGCATCTCCAGCAGTCTTGGTTTGGCCCTCAAACCACCAAGGCACCAAAACTTGTAGAGTTCGCATGCTCGAAGAGCTTATTGAGCCATCACGTCAGCCCTTACAGCTTCCTCTACTTCACCATGCTCGTGCTCTCTCCATTCTAGCACCATACTGCAAGAGAAATTGCCATATTGCCCATTAGATTCTTATAAATTCACTTGCGCGGCGTCATACATGACTATTTTGCAAACAACCGCATATGTACGTGGTTTCTAGCCTCTTTTCTGCGTATAGCCAGCCCTATACGTGGAAAAAGCTTCGATATCTGCGTGGGCCATAGCGCTCATGTAGAGATGGCCTAAACTACCTCATTTCACCATGAATATCAACAAACATTATATTGAAATGCATGAGGAGAGCATGAGTAACTACCTGGAAGAAACGGTTGTGAATTCTGCCGGCTGGATATCTTGGAATTTGCAGTTGAAAATCAGAGCTCCAATGGGTAAAAGTTTCAAATGATTTATATTTTTTACTATTTATAGAAAAAATTTCAAATATTTGAAAATTTTTACCTCCTTTCCTATAGTTTTGACAGTTTCTAACCATTTTGGACCGTTTCTGACATAATTTGTGATGTAGAAGACCATTTTCAGTGTCGTTTCAGCCATTGGATTGACCCGTTCGTACTGATATTAGGTATAACATATACACTGGCATATAGGTTAGGTTCACCACCATTTGCATTTTGCATGACCTTATGACCATGTCACCATGACCTTAGGTACGAACCCACTCTATTATGTCA
>LPNX010945981.1:10722-78800 GCA_001517045.1 Pseudotsuga menziesii
CCCAAAAAAAAATCAAAAAACCAAAAAGCTGGACAAGGAAAGATGTTATCTTTGGCAGCTGTTGAGTCTTGTCGCCTTCGAACAGAGCACTATATATCACATCCATTGGTTGGGTTATAGTTTGACTTAGGAGCTGTACTCGTTTATCTGAGTTTATCTCCACCAACTGGTTAAGCTTCCAATCCCTATGGATCCTCTGTTGATGCCTCCTATGTCACAGAGATGTCCCAGTTTGTATATCGAGTCTATGCTACCTTCATTCAGTCACCATATGCCGTTATGCTCTTGTTCGAAGGAAGTTGAAACCTGTGTTGACCATTCCTCAGTTATCTTGACTTTGCATGTCGGTCATTCCTGGTACAGTTACTAGTTCGTGCACCTTATGATCAATTCCTTCCACATTAGACAGCTTTGTTGAGTACCTCATGTTGGATGATGGGGGATGCCTTAATGCCCTCCTTCCAGTAGATTTCATTCCATCGACTTCAGATCATTTATTCTAGGATTGGAATCTAGAGTCCTTTTGAGTGCCTTGAGACTTCCAGTCATCAGTGGCAGGTTCTCTCGCCATCGACAGTTTCTTGGGAATACATCAATGTCCCTTGATCGATGGATTATCTCAAGTGTTCAACCTCAACACATCTATTCACACTTTTTAGTTTTCACTCTAGTACCTTGATTCCCATTTTCATTATCGGTGGGTAATCTCGCGTCTGTTAACGGTATACATCAATGACCGGTAATCAGACGATGGACTACTATGTTCGACCTTGACACCTCTATTCGCATAGTAGGACATGTACTCATAGCGGTTTGTGTAGAAGACCTTCCATACTGGTGGCATCTCTTATATGCTACCTCCTTGATTGTGCCAATGTTCATGAGATTTCAGCTCTCGTGACTTCATTCCAGTGTATGTCAGATATGTCTGGCCACTATGGAGATCTTGATCTATTGTATATCTTCAGCCATTTATGGAAATCATGGTCCTTTGTATATCTTCATCATGGAGATTCTGATCTATGTATATTGTACATGGCGATGACCACATATGTGATATCATGTATTATTCCTATTCATGGCCATTGTACTCTTATGTATCCGAGATTTCTATATGTACTTGCAGTTATATGCAGAGTTGTATCATTGTACTATGCTGATTGGGTGGCTGGTCTTCCATTTGGGATCCTTCATCACTCCACTTCTGGGATGGACTTATAATGTATTTCGGCCATCGTATGACCCCTCTAACCTCACACATTAGGGGGCATCTGTTATAGCGGATTTCACCACTTCAGGTGAATCACAATTTGTATGGCCTTCCCTTGTCCCGCTGTAGACTCTTTAGACCCCATGGACCATCTTTTATCCTTTGATGTTTCCTTTATCATCCCTAAAACTATACGAAAAATGATATACGTGGATTTTTAACCGATAACCGCGTACATATGCGGGTTTGACCCATATAACCGCATACATCGGGATGTGTGCATAATCCAAATCCTTTTGGAGTTTTCCTTGACATGGATCCAACTTATTCGACTCCTAGTCTTCTATATGCCTTGAGATCGCTCGGATTCGACCCTTCATTATCCCTTGTGAAGCTATATAAGGAACCCCTTGGTACATTGAAGGCATATAGAGAGATTGAAAGCAAAGAAACTATAGTCCATTGTTGCCGGAATTTATACTTGAGTCTGCATCCCTTTGTCCCTTTGGAGCACTTTTGTGTTCTTCCCAAGCTTGCCTTTTGCTAGTGAGCTTGCTATCGTGAGATGGAGGATTGAGGTGGTGGAGGCCCAAGTGGGGGATTCAGTTTCTCCGGTTCACAGACATGCCGTCATAGGTTGTACCTTGTAATCTCTGATTTATATTATTAGAAATATCTTTTCCTATCCGATAATGTGTGTTTGAATGAATATTTTATCCATGGGATTATGTCAAATGCTTGTACATTATTGATTATATATGCTAGAATAGATCTAACACCATGATATATAGAATGCTTGTATTGTTTGCTTGTTGTTGAGGAAGTAATCTATGAATTCAAGCTGAATTTGGAAAGCTCAACGGGGATCTACTTCAACCGTCCGGAATAAGGTACGAGCTCTGATCCTTTAGTGTTAGACATTTTATTTCTATTGCATATTGGGAAATATTGATTTCTAGAGTCAAAACTATCTGTTGTGGTACCCCAAGCCATAGGAATTTCTCTCCGTAACAACTGCCTCCACAATATGGGATGCATAAAAATGACAACCTTTTCTACATAACTTCTTGAATTGCATCGTTGAAATCTGTTTTACAGAAATTACCTTTGGAATGCCTTTTACAACCACTGGGTTCCCTTTTCCATCCATGCATTCAAAAGTCTTGTTATAACAATCAACCACATATTCACTATACTTTAGGAGATATCAGTCCTCTAATTCAAGGTTCCATCCTCCTCCAGAATACAGTCATAAACATGTTACCTCGGGAAAATGGCTATATCTAGGGATAGGAAGGTACAAATCAAATTTAGCAATATGTTTTAGATAGGGCACATACTCTAGTTTTTGTGGTTTGACTTTCATACCCCGAATGTGAAACTTTGACATGTGGAAGTCTATACAAGTTCGCTATGCTGAACAGTCCTCAAAATTGTCACCTTGGGAAACTTATCATAAGTCCCATTTGGTGAATCCAATTATTCTCTAACCTATGGGGTTTGAAACAATAAATAGCAGGCTACCTGTCAAAGCCCCAAATTTTCACAAAAGTTTTAAATTTTGAGATAATATAAAATGCTAAATTTGCGGTTTACTAACAGCTAAAGGTTATCAGAAAAAGAAACAGTCTAATATTTAGTATTACATATTTTCAAATTATGTTAACTAAATAGGTTTCCTTTTCGTAACATAAATAAGGTTTACTTGCATATTGTTTTATTTCAGTTTACTGATGATCCTTCTTATGGCAAGTAGGTGGAATCTAACTTGAGTCCTGGGCTTACTTAGCATTTATGCTAACACAGAAATATTACTGGTTCTTACAGGTTTATAGGTATGATCGAACAAGTAAACGTTTTAAATTCATAAAGTATCAATAAGTGTTTCTATTTGCAATTAAAATGCTTAGTAGATAAGCTGATAAATTCCAAGCAACTTCCATGAGGTAAAGTAGTTTGTTTTCTCTAGTTTTTCTTGTAAGCAAAGTCCAAATAAATGAGTTTCTAGCTTTATTGAATTTAGCGACAGTAAAGATACTGACTGTGACTCTAAACTTGTAATCTTTGTTACATAGTAACTTCTACTTTGATATGCATATCTTACAATGTTATACTTATGGTACTATTGGTTTTTATACATGAATGAGCTTCGATCAATACTAATAATAAAATTCTCAATAGGTTATGAAATTCGATTTCCTATTTAACCTACTAGTATAGTAAGTATCAACATGTTACTTATATGTATAAATCAATTGCTCATTAATAGGTTATTAACTTCCTCGTCAATGTCGTACTGTAAGTATTATTGTATTATATACATTATCGTAATATTTACTTGAGCACCAAGCTGATTGATATTTGCATTCTTTAGGAAAGCTTACTGCCTATAAATCTTCTTGATATTAAAATCTTGATTAGGGTAAAATCAATTGCATCGTTTCCGAATGGAAAACTAATTGCCTTTACTTCTTAAATCTAAGTCACTCAATATTGTTTCAAATATTAAGGACTTGAGTAAGGCTATATCATTATAATTCTTATTATTATCATAACACCATTCTCACATGAAGTTAATGTCTATAACAGCTTTCAAGGTAGATCTTTCTACTATGAACAATTTTCTATCCTATGCTAAGTACAAGTTATCTTGTATAATCACAAAAATTATCTTACCAAATAAATATTCATGGTAATTTGCTAGCAAATGCCAAGTTGAGAAACAACTATTGTCTATTAAAGTCTAAACCAAATTAAACTTATGTAAAAGAATTCATGAATATATTATTTTACTATGCTAGCCAACTTTATAGTTTATTACCATCCAAATAATTGGTTTTAAAGGATTATTAACATGCATATTCAACAATGCATAAAAGCATATAAATATATTTAAAGTTGAAAGGTTCTATGCATGATTGTTTTAGGGGTTAACCAATGATTAAATGATTGTCACTTATCACTAGGTCAACATTGGCGTAATATGGTTTTACCCAACACCCAAAATCGGGCTAACAAACTTTATGGTAAACTTACACATGATTTATGATGTGATATATTATGGCATACAATATAGTTCATGCATCATTTTATAAGAAATAATTGTGTAAATAATTTGAATTATTGGAATTATTGGAAACACAGGTGACTTTGGGTATCGACCCATGCATGGTTTGATTTTCTTGAGGGCACGTGGTCACCTCTTGTCCGTGTAATGGAGAATATATATATCTCTAACAACCTTAACACCTTGTCATTCTCCCTCCACAGTTTACGCTAGCCTTCGGGCTACTCGGCAAGGTTTTCATGGTGGTCATGAGCGATATTCTTGTTCTAGTTTGTCTCAACACATGGGTTTATCGTGCTTTAGTTTCTTGAGCTCAGTCTTGATGCCAAACTCCACAACTGTGGGTTTTTATTCTGTAAGAGTTTGTTGGGTTTCGTTGCACTTGGCTTGCGGCATGTTTGTAGCTCTCTCTTGTATTTCCCATGGCATGTCACTGCAGTGATAAGTTAAGCTTTACTTGCTATTGGATTATGATTTGCCATCATAGTAGGGTTTGGAAAACTGTGTGCATGTTTTTGCTATTGGTGATAGTCCTGTGGAAGGACTGTTCGTTATCTTTAACTAGGTAATCATTTAGTTTTGTATTCAGAAAATATTATTCATTCTAAAGTCATGTTTACAGTAGATTTTATTATTAAAAGTATTTCAGAACTAACTCACAAATGTTTTTCTCTTGCAGGAACCTGTGACCACTCTTGCAAATAGAAAAGAAGATGCTGCTGACTGTCTTCGTGGATCGTGGCTCCAAACTGGTAAGCCCATGGTTTCAACAAATGGGTTCTTCCCTTACTTGTAACAAGGTAGTCGATTTGGGAAACTCCGAGCTTGGAAACTTGTCCAGCTTCATCTTTTAGCTATGTAGTTTCTTGTTAGATGTTATTGGGTTCTATTTTTTTTTCAAACCCTCACCTCGACGATGGGTAGACTCGACTGTGACCTGGGTGTTGTATCTGGTTTAGATTTCTAACCTTACGGCCTGTCAAAGCAATACAATGGTTTTTTTAAAAGGATTTCTTTCGATCTTGGACTCGCTTGCAGTAATGCTATTTTTGTGACTCTGTGTACTTAGGGTTTTACCCTATTTGACTCTGAATAAAGCATTTACTATTTATTATATTTTGTATATATAATATGGTTATTTAATTTTGGACTGTAACTCAGTCATAGTGTATTTGTAATATTTATTTATTGCTTGGGAAATATGAGCTAGGGTTTTCCTGTAGGAAACCCTTGTTTAAATCAATCTTTCAATTTATTTTTTTAATAAGTTCGGTTACTTATTAATTTTGTTTTTAATTAGTGTTACAGGTGTGTGATATGAAAATTCCAGTTTAAACATTACATTTGTCTTTTCTTTTTGTCCTTAATGGACTGTAAATAGTTTATAATAGTTTAATTATTTATTAATAAAATATTCCAAGTAATGGGATTATAGCTTAAATGTTTGTCATTTGTAAATATAATATTTGTTTAGGGTTTCAACCCTGTAGTTTACTTTTATAGGTACAACCTGTTTGTAATTTTAAAAAGAACAGTTCTTTCATAACTAGACATTTATTTATATGTTAGTTATTATCATATTCTATTTCTTTTATTTAATAAAAGACATATAGGGTTTATTCAGAGTTCTTTGAAAAGATGTACATAAACTCTTTAACTTAGTTTGTTCTTTATAATTTGATTGTTTGAATAACACCCTACTTGGGTTCTAGTATTTGTTAGACTTAGTTTAGTTGATAAGATTAGTAAATAAAAATAAGTATTTATAATTTACTTCTTAATTCAGCTGAATGTAATAAAGTAGTTTGACTGTGTTTCTTCTACTACATTTGCAAATAGATATTAAACAAACACAAAGGAAAATAGTTATAACATAACACAGTGTAACCTCATGCATATTTTAACTTGAAATAAAATAATAATCTACTGTAGGAAAAAACACAACATTTTATCTACTAGGGTATTTTCGTAACATAATAATCCTTCTACCTGTACTATATTACTGCTATTTATTTCCAGTAAATTTACATAAATAAACTTGTAAAAACAATAACACAGATAACTAGATTATTATTCTTTTTGATAATGATCAACATTCTGAAATAAATTACTCTGCTATTATAGAATGCATAACCACATCTATTCAAATCAGCCTCTTATCATTTTCTTCATCTACTTTAAATACTCTGTCTATGCTGGAGTACGGCCTGGTGCTTCCAGGCATGGAAAAACACATATTAAAATTATTCTCCATCTTAAGACATTACTAATTCAGATTCATTTCTTCAATAATGTAAAAGATTACTAACTCTAATATTTTACAACTAAATATTTAACATTCGTTTAACAGTCAGATTCAGATTTAACTATCTAACACAGTAAAACAGAAAAATGTAGAACCTGATTAGGATAGACAACAACAGCATTATGAGGCTGTTCCTCCCTACCAACTCTTGGAGAGCGCTCAAACAATGCTTCCTCAGGACCCCCGAGCCTGTTTCTTGTATTCTTGGTTGAGAACTGGTGGAGCATGCAAACAATAGACTAGTCCAATGACTCAGTAAATGCTCTGCACTCAGCAGTAAGATCCTTCAGTTGAAAAGCTGCACTAGATCACTTAGCAATTATTCCCTCAAACTCTTTCCACAATTCCCTTCCATTGAATTTCTCTGAAGTACATTCACATGAATGATCACTTCTCTAGAATGAGCAGTCCCAGCTCTCTTCAATGGGCATTTTTATAAAGATTGCCTAGGTCTTTTGGGTCAGTTGTGATTAATTGAGCCACCTGCTCTGATTCCACTTTCTTGGGGAATCATGACCCCAAATGTAGGGAAGTTTCCACCTGCAACAGTTGGAAGTGGTTTGAGGATGCCTGCACATGTCTATTTGCTCTCCACCCAGTCTCCTCCACCAATTTGACCAGTAAACACTCTTTTAACAGCTCTCCTAAGTTGTTGTCTCCATATTTATTTAATTATAATTAAAATATTCAGAATTACATTAAATATCCTTGACTCTTTTGAGTCATCAATTACAATTTAGCATAAAATTTAACATATTGTCTTTAAATAATATCAAATAATATAAAATTATTTTTGCAAAATTGGGGCATGTGACATACACACCCCTTTAGAGCATAACATTGTCCTCGATGTTATTTATTCTTCATCCTCAGAATTCCCATGGAACAGAATTGGATATGCATCCCGCATATTACTTTCCAATTCCCGGGTGGCTTCCTCTGGACTAAGGTGCTTCCATTGCGCCTTCACTTGTCCAATGGTGCAGTTTCGAAGTGTGATCTCCCTCTGCCCAAGGATAGAGTCCGATTCCGCCAGAAAATCTCCTTCTAGTTCCACCTGTACATCATTCCAGTTAACAACATGAGTAGCATCATGAACATATTTCTTTAATACAGAAATGTGAAAAACATTATGTACTCTTAAATTTGGTGGTAATGCTAATTGGTAAGCTACTTGTCTAATCCTGGACAAAATTTCAAATGGACCACAGTAACGAGGTGCTAATTTTGCACAAATCCCCAATCTCAGAGAGCTCTTTTTGGGCCTCACCTTGATGAACACATGTTCACCTACCTGAAACTCCTTTGGATTTATTTTAAGGTTTGCTTGACTTTTCTATTGATCTTGTGCAACTTTCATATTACCTTGTGCATGCTTTACAATTTCTTCCATTTGCTTTAATAGTTTAGGACCTAATACCAATATATCCACTGGATTAATCCAAGAGATAGGAGTATTACATTTCCTTCCATACAAAATTTTGAAAGGACTAAATCTGGCTGATGCCTGATAATTATTATTATAAGCAAATTCTACCAGATGCAAATAATCCTCCCATTTACCTGGCTGGTTTTTCACATACATTCTTAATAAATCTTTCAGTACTTGGTTTACTCTTTCAGTCTGTCCATCTGTTTGAGGATGGAATGAAGTACTAAAATTCAATGTAGTGTTTACTCCTTTAAACATATATTTCCAAAAGTTACCTGTAAGTTTAGAATCTCTATCTGAGATTATGACTTTCAGTACTCCATGCAGTCGAAAAATCTGTTTTAGAAAGATATCAGCTATGTTTGCAGCTTTATATGTAGTTTTAATAGGTATAAAGTGAGCTGCTTTACTTAACTTATCGACTACTACCATGATAGAATCATTTAGATTCTGATTTCTAGGCAGTCTAGTAACAAAATCGAGACTAATTATCTCCCATTTCCAGCTAGGAATGGGTAATGGCTGAAGTAATCCTGCTGGGTGTTGATGTTTAGTTTTCACCTGCTGACATTCAAAACACCTAGCGATATACTTTACTAATTCAGTCTTCATATTTGGCCAAAAATATTCTTTTCTTAACATAGTTATAGTCTTTTGATAGCCTGGATGACCTGAGTATGGAGTTTTGGGGATTTCATCCAAAATTAATAGCTTAACTTTAGGTACGTTAGGTACATACATTCTGTCTTTATACAGTAAAAATTATTTTGCATTCAAACTGTACCCTGAAATTAAGCTTTCTATTGGATTTTCTTTCATTTTAGCTTGTAAATTTTGGTAAATTTCATCCTGTTCTATTCCTGCTTTAAGCTGTTCATCCAAATATGTAGTATAAGTGCTGATAACTGCTGCAAAATTCAGCCTTACATTCCTACTTAATGCATCAACAACTTTATTTTCTTTACCTTTAATGTGCTGAATTTCGAAATCATACCCACTTAGAAAAGCTAGCCACCTAGCTTGTCTGGCATTTATATTAGGTTGATCTAACATATACTTTAATCCTTTACTATTAGTCATTAAAATAAAATTTCTACAAATTAGGTGATGTCGCCATATCTTTAGAGCATGTATAACAACTGCTAATTCCAGATCATAAGTTGCATAATTCTTTTCATGAATTTTTAATTTTCTAGACTCATAGGCAATAACATTCCCCTCTTGAGTCAGAGCACTGCCTAAGCCATCATTGCAGGCATCAATGTACACTACAAATTCTTTATTTGGATCAGCTATTCTTAAAATAGGTGCGTTGGTTAATAAAGTTTTTAACTATTCAAATCTTTTCTCACATTTTTGGTTCCAATCAAACTTCTTTCCTTTCTTCTGCAAAGAAGTTATCGGATTTGCGATCCTCAAAAAACCTTCAATGAACCTTTGGTAGTAACTGGTAATTCCCATGAAAGATCGAACATCCATTACATCCTTAGGAACCGGCCAATCTTCGATCGCCTTTATCTTTTCGGGATCTACTGAAATCCCTTCCATGGTCACCACATGACCTAAGTACTGAATCTTATCCTTGAAGAAATCACATTTACTAAACTTTACAAAAATTTGATGATCTCGTAACTCTTGTAAAACAATTTTTAAATGTTCTTTATGTTCTTCTTCAATTTTTGAATAGATTAGTATATCGTCAATGAACATGACTACAAACTTATCTAGATACTTATGCATAACGTTGTTCATTAAACACATAAAAACAACTGGGGCATTAGTAAGCCTGAATGGTATGACGACAAAATCGTAATGGCCATATCGAGTTCTAAAAGCTGTCTTGAAGATGTCTTCATCTTTAATCCTAACTTGATGATATCCAGACCTTAAATATATTTTTGAAAATACCGTGGCTCCACGTAGTTGATCGAACAGATCATCTATGCGGGGCAATAGATATCGATTTTTAATGGTCATCTTATTCAACTGACGGTAGTCTATGCAAAGTCGCATGGTTCCATCCTTTTTCTTAACGAAGATGACATGTGCCCCCCAGGGAGACACACTAGGTCGAATATACTTTTTATCAATAAGTTCTTTTAATTGTGACTTTAATTCATTAAGTTCAAGTATGTTCATTCGATAAGGGTCTTTTGAGCTAGGTACTGCACTAGGTACCAGCTCAAGGGTAAAATCCAGTTCCCTTTTCAGAGGTAGTCCCAGAATTTCTTCAGGGAATACATCAACATATTCTATTAAGACTAGTATGTCTTCGAATTTTAATTTATCTGTCTTATTTAGATTCTCCTTATCAGTTATTGTTACTACATAAGCTTTACAACCCTTCCTAACAGCTCTCTTAAGCTGCAGAGCAGAAATCTGCCTTATGGTGGTTTTTCTAGGGATTCCTTTTACACTTACTGGTTTTCCATCACTATTTATACATGTAAGGGTTTTATCATAACAATTTAAAATCACCCTATGTTGTTCTAACCAATCCATACCAATGATTAAATCATAAGAACCCAGAGGTAATACATTAATCTTCACAACAATTTCAAAATGATCCATAACTACTGCACATTCTTTTACAAAACAAGTTACCTTTCTTTTAGCACCAGTGGCTAACTGAACTAACCAAGAATTTTCAAATTTTTCAACAGGTAACTTAAATTTTTCTACCATTTTAGGTGCAATATAATTGAGACTAGCTCCTGGATCAATTAAAATAGTTATAGGGGGTCGGTTTATCATACCTTCTACTTCCACCATGGAAGTTTGATATTCTGCTTGTCGATTCTCCAAGGCTGCATTGATTTTGGGCATAGTACTCACTAATTCTCCAACAATCATCTCCTCCTGTATAGTATGAATATTACTGACATTCTTTTTTTGATTAGGATAGACTGAAGCATAGTGTGGGCCATTACACCCCCAACACTTTATAGGTTCTTTACGTTCAAATTTCTTGGTGTAATTACCATGGTTATTAGCAAATTCTTTACCCTTGGAATTATTCTTATTGCTTGGTGAATTATTCTTATTTCCTTGGAAATTCTTGTTAGGAAAATTTATGGCCTTATTGTTCTTAGAATTTACGTTGGGCACAAAATATTTCTTCTTTTGATCATACATGTTATTATTTTTCTTGGCCTTCCAGTTGGCCATGCTTTCCTTCTTCTGATTCTATTAATAACAAAAGTTGGTATTCCTCATGGCTTCTTCCAAAGTCTTTGGATTGTCGTACTCATTCCTGTCCTTAATATGATAAGGTAAACAACTGAGTAATCATTGTACCTTTTGTTTCTAATCTACAATATATGGCACATACCTAAGAAGACTTAAAAACTTGATATTTAGATCTTTCATTGTCGTTGATCCTAATTTAAGCTCATAAAATTCTTTTGCTCTCTCTTCATAGTATTGCTCAGACATAAATTTCTTTTTAAAGTACCTCTTGAAGGTACTCCAATTTACATTCTTCTCTTTTATTCCCTTAACTCTCTTCAAGTCCTGCCACCAAATGTCAACCTTTCCTGAGAGATTGTAGATAGCCATTCTAGACTTTAACTGGTTAGAATAGTTATATATCCGGAAGTACTTCTTCATCCCAGATAAATAGGATTCCGCTTCCTCCCCCTTCTCAGTCTCTCCATTAAATGTTGGTGGTTTTATCTTTTTGAATTCTCCATAAATTTCCTCATAAGGTTTGTATTTCCTCTTTTTAGTGTAATGGTTGTCATCACTACTATCACTAGTAGAATGGAAATTTAATTGTTCACCAACCACCTCTGAAGATGAAGTGCTTTCATTTTTAGTATGTTTCATATTTTTAAATTTATGTTGATTACTTGTATCTTCTGATTTAGTTCTTTTACCCCTACCCTCAGTTTGAAACCTTTCCGTTAGGATCTGATTCAGCTCCTCCTGAGCCCTCAGAATCCTTTCATTCTCTTGTTTTACAGATTCCATTTCATATTTTAGGTCTTTTACTGTTTGTAACAGTTCTGAGGAATTGGTGGTTAAATATTCTGGTATTTGATCTCTTGGTAAGTTTTCTGGTTCAGTAAATGGAGATTTCTCCTCTGCATATTCCTCCAGCCTTTCCATACATGTTTGTTAAACTTCAGAAACAATTTCTCTATAGAATAACATTTAAAATAAAATACATCAGCATACTAATTCAAATCACTGTTTCATAAAAGCTAGTTGGGATTCATCAAGGCCTAGTGTTTGAACCTTGTGCTCTGATACCACATGTCAAAACCCCAAATTTTCACAAAAAAATAAAATTTTGAGATAATATAAAATGCTAAATCAGCGGTTTACTAACAACTAAAGGTTAGCAGAAAAATAAACAGTCTAATGTTTAGTATTACATATTTTCAAATTATGTTAACTAAAGCGGTTTACTTCCGTATTGTTTTATTTCAGTTTACCGATGAGTCTTCTTATGGCAAGTAGGTGGAATCTAACTTGAGTCTTGGGCTTACTTAGCATTTATGCTAACGCAGAAAGATTACTGGTTCTTACAGGTTTACAGGTATTATCGAACAAGTAAATGTTTTAAATTCATAAAGTATCAAGAAGTGTTTCTATTTGCAATTAAAATGCTTAGTAGATAAGCTGATAAATTCCAAGCAACTTCCATGAGATAAATTAGTTTGTTTTCTCCATTTTTTCTTGTAAGCAAAGTCCAAATAAATGAGTTTCTATCTTTATCGAACTTAGCGACAGTAAAGATACTTACTGTGACTCTAAACTTGTAATCTTTGTTACATAGTAACTTCTACTTTGATATGCATATCTTGCAATGTTATACTTATGGTACTATTGGTTTTTATACGTGGATGAGATTTGATCAATACTGATAATAAAATTCTCATTAGGTTATGAAATTCGATTTCCTATTTAACCTACTAGTATAGTAAGTATAAACCTATTACTTATATGTATAAATCAATTGCTCATTAACAGGTTATTAGCTTCCTCATCAATGTCGTACTGCAAGTACTATTGTATTATATACATTATCGTAATATTTACTTGAGCACCAAGCTGATCGATATTTGCATTCTTTAGGAAATCTTACTGCTTGTAAATCTTCTTGATATTAAAAGCTTGATTAGGGTAAAATCAATTGCATCATTTCACATGGAAAACTAATTGCCTTTACTTCTTAAATGTAAGTCACTCAATATTGTTTCAAATATTAAGGACTTGAGTAAGGTTATATCATTATAATTTTTATTATTATCATAACGCCATTCTCACATGAAGTTAATGTCTTTAACAACTTTCAAGGTAGATCTTTCTACTGTGAACAATTTTCTATCCTATGCTAAGTACAAGTTATCTTGTATAATCACAAAAATTATCTTACCAAATAAATATTCATGGTAATTTTCTAGCAAATGACAAGTTGAGAAACAAATATTGTCTATTAAAGTCTAAACCAAATTAAACTTATGTAAAAGAATTCATGAATATATTCTTTTACTATGCTAGACAACTTTATAGTTTATTACCATTCGAATCATTGGTTTTAAAGGATTATTAACATGCATATTCAACAATGCATAAAAGCATATAAATATATTCAAAGTCGAAAGGTTCTATGCATGATTGTTTTAGGGGTTAACCAATGATTAAGTGATTATCACTTATCACTAGGTCAACATTGGCGTACTATGGTTTTACCCAACACCCAAAATCGGGCTAACAAACTTTATGATAAACTTACGCATGATTTAGGATGTGATATATTATGGCATACAATATAGTTCATGCATCGTTTTATAAGAAATCATTGTGTAAATAATTTGAATTATTGGAATTATTGGAAACGCAGGTGACTTTTGGTATCGACCCATGCATGGTTTGATTTTCTTGAGGGCACATGGTCCCCTCCTGTCCGTGTAATGGAGAATATATATATCTCTTACAACCCTAACACCTTGTCATTCTCCCTCTGCAGTTTACGCTGGCCTTCGGGCTATTCTGCAAGGTTTTCATGGTGGTCGTGAGCGATATTATTATTCCAGTTTGTCTCAATGCCTGGGTTTATCGTGCTGTAGTTTCTTGAGCTCAGTCTTGATGCCAAACTCCACAACTATGGGTTTTTATTCTGCAAGAGTTTGTTGAGTTTCGTTTCACTTGGATTGCGGCCTGTTCATAGCTCTCTCTTTTCTTTCTCATGGCCTGTCACTGCGGTGATAAGTTAAGCTTTACTTTCTATTGGATTGTGCTTTGCCATCGTAGTAGGGTTTGGAAACCTGTGTGCACCTTTTTGTTGTTGGTGACAGTCCCATGGAAGGACTGTTCGTTCTCTTTAACCAGGTAATCATTTAGTTTTGTATTCAGAAAAGATTATTCATTCTAAATTCATGTTTATAGTAGATTTTATTATTAAAAGTATTTCAGAACTAACTCACAAATGTTTTGCTCTTGCAGGAACCTGTGACCACTCTTGCGAATAGCAAAGAAGATGCTGCTGACTGTCTTCATGGCTCGTGGCTCAAAACTGGTAAGCCCAGGGTTTCAACGAATGGGTTCTTCCCTTACTTGTAACAGGGTAGTCGATATGGGAAACTCCGAGCTTGGAAACTTGTCCAGCTTCATCTTTTAGCTATGTAGTTTCTTGTTAGATGTTATTGGGTTCTATTTTGTTTTCAAACCCTCGCCTCGACGATGGGTAGACTTGGTTGTGAGCTGGGTGTTGTATCTGTTTTAGATTTCTAGCCTTATGGGCTATCAAATAAATACAATGGTTTTTTTTTTGGATTTCTTTCGAGCTCGGACTCGCTTGTAGTAATGCTATTTTTGTGGTTTTGTGTACTTAGGGTTTTACCCTATTCGACTGTGAATAAAGAATTTACTGTTTATTATATTTTGTATATATAATATGGTTATTTAATTTTGGACTGTAACTCAGTCATAGTGTATTTGTAATATTTATTTATTTCTTGGGAAATACGAGCTAGGGTTTTCCTGTAGGAAACCCTTGTTTAAATAAATCTTGCAATTTATTTTTTTAATAAGTTCGGTTACTTATTAATTTTGTTTTTAATTAGTGTTACAGGTGTGTGATATGAAAATTACAGTTTAAACATTACATTTGTCTTTTCTTTTTGTCCTTAATGGACTGTAAACAGTTTATAATAGTTTAATTATTTATTAATAAAATAATCCAAGTAATGGGATTATAGCTTAAATGCTTGTCATTTGTAAATATAATATTTGTTTAGGGTTTCGACCCTGTAGTTTACTTTTACAAGTATAAACTATTTGTAATTTTAAAAAGAATAGTTCTTTCGTAAATAGACATTTATTTATATGTTAGTTATTATCATATTCTATTTGTTTTATTTAAAAAAAGACAGATAGGGTTTATCCAGAGTTCTTTGAAAAGATGTACATAAACTCTGTAACTTAGTTTGTTCTTTATAATTTGATTATTTTAATAACACCCTACTTGGGTTCTAGTATATGTTAGACTTAGTTTAGTTGATAATATTAGTAAATAAAAATAAGTATTTATAATTTACTTCTTAATTCAGTTGAATGTAATAAAGTAGTTTGACTGTGTTTCTTCTATTGCATTTGCAAATAGATATTAAACAAACAGAAAGGAAAATAGTTATAACATAAATCAGTCTAACCTCATGCATATTTTAACTTGAAATAAAAGAATAATCTACTATATGAAAAAACACAACATTTTATCTACTAGGGTATTTTCGTAACATAATAATCCTTCTACCTGTACTATATTACTGCTATTTCTTTCGAGTAAATTTACATAAATAAACTTGTAAAAACAATAACATAGATAACTATATTAATTTTTTTTTTTTATAATGATCTACATTCTGAAATAAATTACTTTGCTATTATAAAATGCAGAACCACATCTATTCAAATCAGCCTCTTATCATTTTCTTCATCTACTTTAAATACTCTGTCTGTGTTGGAGTACGGCCTGGTCCTTCTAGGCATGGAAAAACACAGATTATAATTATTCTCCATCTTAAGACATTACTAATTCAGATTCGTTTCTTCAATAATCTAAAAGATTGCTAACTCTAACATTTTACAACTAAATATTTAACATTTGTTTAACAGTCAGATTTATATTTAACTATCTAACACAGTAAAACAGAAAAATGTAGAACCTGATTAGGATAGACAACAACAACATTAGGAGGTTGTTCCTCCCTACCAACTCCTAGAGAGCGCTCAAACAACACTTCCTCAATACCCTTGAGCATGTTCTTGGTCTTCTTGGATGAGAAATGGTAGAGCATGCAAATAATAGACTAGTCCAATGACTCAGTAAACACTATGCACTCAACAGTAAGATCCTTCAGCTAAAAAGATGGACTAGATCACTTAGCAATTCTCCCCTCAAACTCTTTCCACAATTCCCTTCCATTGAATTTCTATGAAGTACATTCACCTGAATGATCACTTCTCTAGAATGAGCAGCCCCAACTCTCTTCAATGGGAATTTTTATAAAGATTGCCTAGGTCTTTTGGGTCAATTGTCATTAATTGAGCCACTTGCTCTGATTCCACTTTCTTGGGGAATCATGGCCCCAAATGTAGGGAGGTTGCCACCTGCAATAGTTGGAAGTGGTTTGAGGATGTTGCCATATGTCTGTTTGCTCTCCACCCAGTCTCCTCCACCAATTTGACCAATAAACACTCTTTTAACAGCTCTCCTAAGTTGTTGTCTCCATCTTTATTTAATTATAATTAAAATATTCAGAATTACATTAAATATCCTTGACTTTGCTGAGTCATCAATTACAACTTAGCATAAAATTTAACATATTGTCTTCAAATAATATCAAATAATATAAAATTGTTTTTGCAAAATTGGGGCATGTGATACTACATTAGTACGCAGTTTGAGACCTTGAGTAGCATAAACTTCACAGATATAGAAGAATAAAGATCAGACAATTCTACAGAAGATATTGGAGAAAACTAGGGATTCTTGCTTCGGGCACTTCCCTCCATCGATCAATTGAAAAAGGAGGACTATTAAACTTGCCCTAGGAGGGCATATATTTCTATATAAGAATATTCTCATTTTGTGGATTCCCAATTTTTGACCTAACACTACTATCGGGGAAAACTAGGGCATCAAATATTTTGCAATTATGTCCATAATTTTGGGAAAATAAATATGTTTCTCATCTCATCTTGAGGATGTGCATATTTCTATCCAATAAGATATGAAAGATACCTAAGTTGAAAAATAGGGTTTTTTTTTGGTCAAACCCTAGTTCCACTAGAAGCAGTCTTCTAGAAGATATTTTAAGCAAGCATCAAGTTGTAGCAATCTCATTTGGTAATTTATATCCTTTCTATTTCCATTTGAGGTTCTCTTTTTTTTCATGATGACATATAGTACCAAGCTTGAGGACAAGATTGAAAGAGTCGAGAACTTCTAAGCATGGAAGTATAGAGTTCTTCTCATACTTGAAGAGGCATGACATGGAGAACTATGTCAAAGAAGAAGCTGCAGATCTAGAGGGAGATGAAGTCAAAGCAAAGCACAAGAAGGACCTAGTCAAAACCAAGATGAGGATATCACATAGATCATGCTTGAAGACTCCCAAGGGTATGTTCGATACGAACAACTCATATGAAGATGACCTGGAGATCTCAACTCAAGGAGCAATTAGAAGCCATTGGAGACAATGCCAAAGAAGCAAAATAATAGATTACAAATTTCAATGGTCTTACAAGTTCAATCAAGGGAGTTGTTCCAGAAGGAAGATAATCTATGGAGGAATGCACGTAAGAATAATATTTCTTAATGGAAAAGATAAGATATGGATGAATATGACAATCAATCCCTAACAACTCATACCAAGAAGAGAAAGAACAAGAAGTAAGAACATTCTCTCAAGGAATAAAAGCACTTCCAAAGAAGGACATCTCACAACTAAATTGTTTAGTTGTGATGAGAAAGGACAGTTTCAAAAGAATGCCCTAGGAAGGAAGAATGGAAGGATGATATGATCAAGAAGTACCAGTCAAGTTCGAGACCTGAAGGGAAGTTTTGTAGAGTCTTCCAAGTAGATATACAAGATTCAAGTATCAAAAGATACAAAGCAAGGTTTGTGGTTTCCATCAAAAAGAGAGAGTCGATCATGGAAAGACACTAGTATAGGATCTAAACACACCTCTTCAGTGGTGGATATTACACTAGACAGTTGGTGTAATCAAAGTAGAAGAAAAAATAAAGCGATCCACATGTTTTGAGACTCTCTACAGAGAACCACCTATGCATAGAAGGATTTGTACAAGCTTAGCATGAACCTATGGGTTAGAACATAAAGTTACATGAGGAGATTGAGGATCAACTAGAGTGGTGGAGATCCCAACCTTTACTACAAGGTTGAAGATAGAATCCTACAAAGTACAAGAAGCTCATAGATGGGTGGAAGAGAAAAGTTACAACAAAGTTTGATATGGAGGACCTTGATATCTAGTGACCTAACATGTGAGATAGGTAGATACAAAGAAGGTTAGTAGAAGAGGTGGCTACCTGTCACTTCAATGTCTTGATGTAGAGAGTACAAGATGCAGAGGGAGGATGGTGCTCCATCTCACAAGGAGTGACTATGATATATATCAAAGTTTGATAATCTTGACATGATTCTTGAGATTAGAGGTACATTTTCATTATCCCAGGAAAATGTGTGGTTTAGATAAGGTTTGATATGTTGGGATACACCAATGAAATCAAACTTGAAGTCAATATGTGATCCTACTTCATAAATTGTTGATGTCACAATCTGTAGGAATAAGATTGGTTTGTTGATGTACTTAACAAACATAAGGTCAGATACTTTCCTTGTGGAGTGGAGACGTGTTCACATGGTTATGGAAAAACATGTGGCGTGGTACCTAAAGGGTACAATTGAATATGGTCTCATATATGCGAGAGACCGGAGGATCTTCATGCAGGAATAAAATGACTCTGATTGAGTTTAGAGTGCTACAAATAGAACAAGCACTCTAGCATGTTGTAGAAAGAAGACTAGTGTTTCTCTCAATGCAACCAAGGATGAATATATTATAGTTGAGAATAAAGCAAGGGAAGATTCCTCAAGTGATGAGGAATATGTAATTTGATCCAGAAGAATTCTACCAATAAATATGAAAACCATACTCTTATCCATTTCATCATTGCATAAGAATGGATTCATTTGAAGGGCACATTGATCCAACACCAATAGACAATTCTATGTGATATGCGGTGTAAGAAGAGTTGCTTAGTATTTTCGATCATGATCAAGATAGGCTCATTTCCTCAAAATCAGGTGATGAAGTAGAGCACGTTGACAGAGACTCTAGTAATTCATACAAGAAGATAAATATCAAGATGGAGTCTACCAAACAAACAAAGACAAGTATTTGAATTGTCATTTCCTATATATCTAGTTGTTCAGTTGTGTACATAGATATGTTCCTAGAGTTAGGAAGTGTATTATGCATGTTATAGTATTTTCTTTTGTGAATAGTTTACTACTAATATGCATATGATGGGTAAGTGGCTTATTGTGTTGTACAACATTCCATTGCTACTTATCTAGAATCAAACCTTTTTTCTTAGATGTTGGGAGTAGTACACACTCGTAATTATGTCTTGGTAGAAATGGAAGGTATCTAGAAATCTACCATATGTATACGGGATATGGATGAATGTTGTATTAGCAGAAATAGTTGCATGATTATATGACTGGTATCTTTATGCATAAGAATTTTTCATTATGTTATGAATTGTTTCTAATCATACAACTGTATTTGAGTCGTAGGAAGGATTGTATGCAATCACGTACAAAAAGAATAATGATGGAAGTTGGAGATGTACGATGAATTTGCGGATGTACAAAAGAAGAATGATGCAAGTTGTGGATGTATGATGCAGCTATAGACTTACAAGAGAAGAATGATAAAGAACAAGTTGCATAAGGGAGCTGTAAATATCAAGTATGTTCTGACGTAGGAACAAGTGGCAGATGTGTTGACTAAGCCTCTGTCTTGTACTTTTGAGACAAACTTGGTATAGTTCGAAAGGACCTCCCTTTAAAGATGGAGTAGAAGGAGGAGAAGGCTCTCTGTTGCAATGGTGTGGTAGCTTAGTATAGGGTAGGGTACGTCTAGCTAGGCCTGTTGGACTAAAAGGGTTAGTAAGTCAGATGAGGCCTATTTATTCTAGGGGTTTAGTATGTTTAGCTAGGCTTGTTTGGCCTGAAAGGGTTAGTTAGCCAGGTATGGCTTTTTTGGTCCCCAGGGATATCCATATGTTTCACTAGGATTGTTGGCCCAAAAGGGTTAGAAAGTTAGACAAAATTCACGATAGATCTACCAAAGAACCTGTCATGATGATGCTCCAGAAGGCCAAATGGAAAGAGGTGGTTTCAATATTTCTATAATGATAGGTTTAGCATTTTCATACTGATATTGATGTGGTAGATTTAGTATTTTCATACCGATGTTGTTGTGGCAGGTTTCAGTATTTTAATCAGTGATGTTGTTGTGGCAGGTTCAATATTTGCATACTGATATTGATGTGGTAGGTTCAGTATTTTCATACTGATGTTGTTATGAAAAGTTTCAATATTTCCATACTATTGTTGTTATGGAAGGTTCAATATTTTCATACTGATGTTGATGTGTTAGGTTCAGTATTTTCATACCGATAATGATATGGCAGTTTCAATATTTTCATACTGATGTTGTTGTGGCAGGTTTCAATATTTTCATATTGATGTTGTTGTGGCAGGTTCAATATTTTCATATTGTTGTTGTTGTGGTAGTTTCAGTATTTTCATACTGATGTTGTTGAGGAAGGTTCAGTATTCCCATACTGATGATGATGAGGTAGTTTAAGTATTCCCATACTAATGATGATGAGGTAGTTTCAGTATTCCCATACTAATGATGATGAGGAAGTTTTAGTATTCCCATACTGATGATGATGAGGTAGTTTCAATATTTCTATATTGATGTTGATGAGGTTTGATTCAATATTTATTTACCGATTTTTCAAATAATGATTTAGCATTTATTTGTTGATGATGAGGTTTTAGAACTAACATGCTAATGATGTTGTTGTTGTCACTTTAGTATTCCTATAGTGATGATGCATGTAGATGATTCAGTATTCACACACTGATATGGCAGAAGATGATTCATTATTCACATATTTATATGGTAGAAGATGATTCAATATTCACATATTGATATGGCAGAAGATGATTCAGTACTCACATATTGATATGGAAGAAGGTGCTTCAGTATTCACATAATGATATGGCATAATATGATTAAGTATTCACATACTGATATGGTATAATAAGATGATTCAGTATCCACATACTGATATTGCAGAAGAAGACTCAGTATCCACATACTGATATTGTAGAAGAAGACTTAGAAGAAGACTCAATATCCGCATACATATATTTTAGAAGAATACTTACAAAAAGACTCATACTGATACTATAGAAGAAGACTTAGTAACCACATACTAATATTGTAGAAGAAGACTCAGTATCCACATACTGACATTGCAGAAGAAGACTTAGTATCCACATACTAATATTGCAGAAGAAGACTTGGTATCCACATACTGATATTGTAGAAGAAGACTTAGAAGAAGACTCTGTATCCACATATTGATATTGGATAAGAAGACACAGTGTCCACACACTGACATTGCAGAAGAAGACTCAGTATCCACAACTAATATTGTAGAAGAATACTTAGAAGAAGCCTTAGTATATACAAACTGATATTGTAGAAGAAGACTCAGTATCTGATATTGCAGAAGAAGACGCAATATCCACTTACTGATATTGCAGAGGAAATTACAGAAGATGATCCAGTATTATGATACTGGCATTGATGATGAAGATGCATGATGTTGTTCCAAAACTTCCTATGACATATAGAGATTCACCAATCATATGTATAGTTGTGGTGGTGGTTTTTGTTGATATAGAATACCTTCCTAGTTAAGAGGGAGTGTTAAAATATTGTAACTTCAGAATATATTTTAGCTGTGCTAATTGTATTCCTCCTTCAGATTTGTCACTGATGTAATTGATCATTTAAAATTCATGAGGTAAAACCTTCGTTGTAAGTCGGGGTAATAATAACCACAAAAGTATTTATAAATTTTATTTTAAGTATCCCTAGGTAGGCCATCTCTAATTAGAGAACTTGGCCGATCTAGTTAGTTATTTGATTCACTCACCTAATGAATATAAATAGGTGAGGTGTCTCTCTCATTGATACACACTTTACACTCAAGCATTGCACAAGAGAGAGAGAGAGAGAGTATATTGTAGAAGAGGTGCAGTTATTCTTGTTCTTGGGGTTTTACACTGTACTTAGTTGAATTCTATTAGAGGAAGTTTTGTTGGGTTTTCTCCCCTATGAGGGTTTCCCAGGATTAATATTTTTGTTCCTTTTGTGTGGTTGTGTTTCTCTTTATTTTAGTGATCCTTTTCTTATGGTTATGATGCTAAATGTTTTAGATATTGTATAACCATTAAAAACTTAATAGAAATTGGTCATGTATAAAAGTTTCCTCCTTATGCTTGGGGCTATCTATAGTAGTCATTATGAATGACCGGTCTCTACTATATTTGGTCGAGTGAAAATGATTTAGTATTATCCTTCTCTGTATTTTTAGTTAAATTTTTAGAAAAATGAATGCTACATCTATTGTATCTCCCCATCATGTTTTATTCCAGACTTAGTATTAGATTGTTTCTTTATTGCTACGTATCTCTACAATCAAAGTCAAAGTAGAACATATGGTATCCTTAGAGGCATGATTTAGATTGAGTTCACTTTTGGAGAGCATGTAGTATACAAACAGGATAAGCTATAGCTTGTTGTTCTTATATTTAAAAAAAAAAAATAGATGTCGGTTGAGTTAAGATATTCATTACCAATTTGTATTTATGAATGGCATGAATATCAAGATCAATTAGTTTAAATATAATGCCACTATGCATGTTGGTAGTTTGACCAACCTAATGATTGCATTAATACAACCCAATAAGAACTTTGCACATTCCACACTACTTCACAACACCATTTCATATAACATTGTTGGGTTTGCAAGAAATTTTCATTTATGTGAACCAATAGTCCACGACATGCTTCTTTCTCGTCACTATTATATGCCAACATGATCTAATTCACCCATCACATCAATTCATAGGTATGGAAAGAAAATTAAATTTAAGTCAACAAAAGAAAACAAGCACCTCGGCTCCTCCACCATGAAATCACAGAAGAGCTACATAGAAGTGAAGACAGAGGCACGGTCGAATCCCACAGACCACAAACCGAAAATAATGTGATACAAAGCTTCAAGGACAAGTTTACACCTCTCTCGAGGTGCTATAAAACATTAGGGTTTTGCAACATGTTTAAGTGCATCTAGATGGTGCATTCAAGGCCTTCACATGGCCCACGTAATGTAACAATTTAATCCACAACAAAAACACATCAAATCAACTTTCATTTTTTTCGAATTTGGCTAACCTTTGTCACCTTATGGTGTTTTACACTTTTGTAATGTCTTATGATATGGATAGCTTCGACCCTTTTGGTGTTAGACCTTGCTTAGGATGTATGGTATATCCTAGCTTCGTAATTTATTTTTTTTAGCTAGGAGGCTTAAATCTTGCTTGCATTCAACTGCACAAGGAAACATAGGTTTTATGTTAGCTGTAAAGGCTAAGTAACACCTGTGACCCCCCTTTTCCTAACATATAGGTAGGTTCAATGGCTGAAAATAACAAAACAACTTCTACGAAAAATTCAACTAATAGAAATTAAAAGTAGCATTAACGACAAGTAAGTAGTGACAATCTTACATTACTATGCATCAAAAAGGACTTGTTGTTTGAAACACTAAAAATGGTCTTGAAAGTCGTATGATTCTTGTACTCTGATTTAAGTCACATTTTTAATTGTTGTCACAACTGTTAAAACACAAAACATAACATCTCATGAATTTATCTTCCTGGGAATTTACAGTTTTGACATATATTATTTTTTTATTTACATAAATTTGGATATGTTACATGTGGTATCAGAGGCAAGTTCCAAACACTAGGCATACTTGGCTCACTCACATACAAACATGAAACAAAATATACTGATCATATTTTAAATTTATTTCTGTACAGAAATATAAATTTTGTTTTGAAGGAAAATGGAGAATGTTGAAGCATCTGCTGAAATTGGATCTCATCGCAATAATCCAGACAACATTTATGTGGAACTAAATAATCAACCCTCAGAGTTACATCAAACAGTGAAAGAATTAAAAGATGAACTAGACACTATGAAAGTAGATAAGGAAAGAATTTCGAAACTAAATCAGATTTTACTAGACAAAAAACACAATAGAGGTAAACATAAAAGAAATGTGTATGAAACTAATTCTGAAATAGTGCCATACAAACACAAGGGTAAGAAATTAAAATTATATGATAGTGAATCTTCTTCAAGAGTTAATATAAGGTCGTATAGAGGCAGATATAAATACACAAGTGAAAGTAGTGAAAGCGACTGTAAACCTAGGAAAATGAAGTATAACCCTTATGATGAAATCTCAGGAGAATTTAAAAAGATAAAACCTCCCATGTTCAATGGGGAAGTAGAAAAGGGTGAAGAAGCCGAGGCTTGGTTATGAAGAATGAAAAAGTAATTCCAGATTTATAACTACTTTGATAGACTGAAATCCCGGATGGCTATCTACAACCTAATCGAAAAATATGGCATCTAGTGGTAGGACATAAAAAGATTAAAAAACCTTAAGGAAAAGTATTTAACCTGGAGAGTCTTTAAAAAGTACTTTAAAAGGAAATTATTATATGAACGGTATTATGAGGAAAGAGCTAAAGAGTTTTATAAACTAAAATTGGGTTCAATTTCAATGAAAGAGTTAAGTAGCAAATTTCTAAGTTTACTAAGATATGTACCTTATATAATCGACGAAAATCCTAAAATACAAATATTTTAAAGTTGTTTTCCCACTAGCTTCAAGGACATAATTGAATTTGATAATACAAAGACCCTTGAGAGGCAATGAGAAAAGTCGACTTCTGTTACGAACAGAGTAAAAAGAGAGAAAGCATACCTAACTGGAAGAATAAGAGAACAAGTAACTTTGATCAGCAGAGAAAAGGCTTTAAATCTAATAAAATTTTTGGAAATAATTCTCAGAATTTCTCTAAGAATAATTATCAAGGAACAATTTTTAAAAGTAAAACATAGAAAAATAATAAAACACCAAAAGGCAGAGATATGCCTAACAATTATGTTAAATATAATGAACATAAGGAACCTGTAAAGTGCTGGGACTGTCAATGACCACATTATGCGAAGTATTGTCCGAATAGGAAGGGGAAATTTAGCAATGTGCATACCATTCAGGATGAGGAAACAATTGGAGATGTAGCAAATGAAATTCCTAGAATAAATGTATCCTTAGAGAATCGATAGGTTGACCATCAAACTTCGATGGTGGAAGTATAAGGTATAATACAAAACCAATCTGTTTCTATTTTGGTTGACCTAGGTGCTAGTTTGAGCTATGTGTCACCTAGGATAGTGGAAAAATGCAAATTATCTCTGAAAAAGTTTGAAAAGTCTTGGTTGTTCGAATTAGCTATAGGGACTAAAAGGAAAATAGTTAATTACGTTGAAAAATGTGATTTGCTTATGAGTCAGTTCAAATCTCAAGTCAAGTTAAATGTATTACTGTTAGGATCTTATGATGTTTTAATAGGTATGGATTGGATGGAAAAACATCAAGTAATTTTAAATTTTTTTCAGAAAACATTAACTTGTTTAAATGATAAAGGAGAAAGGATTATAGTCAAAGGAATACCTAGGAAAGTTTTCGTTAGACAAATATCAGCCTTACAAATGAAAAGGGATGTAAGAAAAGGTTGTAAAGTCTTTGTTGTACATGTAATCAATAATGAACAAATGGATAAAGAAGTTAAGCTGAATTTCGATGATATTCCAATCCTACAATATTTCTCGAATGTTTTCCTGGAATAAATTCCAGGATTACCTCCAAAGAGAGATCTGGATTTTATGATTGAATTAGTACCGGGAGTTGAATCTAATTCAAAGGCTCCCTATCGAATGAAAATTTTAGAACTTACGAATTAAAATTACAATTGCAAGAAATGATAGATAAAAATTATGTAAGACCAATTGTATCTCCTTGGGGAGCACCTGTCTTATTCGTTAAAAAGAAAGACGATACTTTATGTCTATGTATAGACTACCCTCAACTGAACAAAATGACAATTAAAAATAGATATCCTATGCTCCGTATCGATGATCTGTTTGATTAGATACGTGGAGTGATGATATTTTTAAAAATAGACTTGGGATCTGGATATCATCAAATCATAATTAAAGACAAAAAAAAATTTAAGACTGCTTTTAGAACCATATACGAGCACTATGAGTTTGTGGTTATGCCCTTTGGGCTAACAAACGTCCCGGTAACTTTTATGTGCTTAATAAACAGTGTCTTAAGCAAATACTTAGATGAAGTTTTAGTCATATTCATAGATGAAATATTAATTTATTCTAAAACGAAAGAAGAACATGATGAACACTTGCAGATAATACTACAAGTTTTAAGAGAACATAAAATTTATTCTAAATTCAGTAAATGTGAATTTTATAAAGATAAGATAAAGTATCTAGGGCTTGTAACATCTAAGGAAGGGATATCAGTGGAACCAGATAAGATAAAATAAATAATTGATTGGCATGTTCCCAAAGATGTAACTGATGTACGATCATTCATGGGAGTAATGGGTTATTACAGAAAATGTATAGAAGGATTCTCGAAAATCGATAATCCCATAACATCATTATAGAAAAAGGGAAAAAGATTTATCCGAGATGAAAAGTGTGAAGAAAGTTTTAATAGATTAAAAGAACTATTAGATACTGCACCCATACTGAAAATAGCATATCCAGACAAAGATTTCGTTGTATGCACTAATGCATACAATGAAGGTTTGGGTGGATTACTGACACAAGAAGGTCACGTAATTGCTTATGAATCAAGGAAGTTAAAAACAAATGAAAAGAATTATGCAACTTATGACTTAGAGCTGGATGCCATAATCCATGCTCTAAAAATGCGCCGCCATCATTTGATGGGTAAAACATTTTTGCTAATGTCTGATAACATAAGTTTGAAATATTTATTTAATCAACAAAATCTGAACGCTAGGAAATCTAGATGGTTAGCTTTCCTCAGCGAATATGATTTTGAAATCAAACACATCAAAGGGAATGAAAATAAAGTAGTTGATTCCTTGAGCAGAAATGCACTAACAAGTTTCATAGCTTCCATTAGTAGTTATGAAACAAAATTAGATAATAATTTGGAAGAAGGAATAAAATTAGACACATAATACCAAAATCTAAGAGAAAAGGTAACTCAGAACGTATCTAAAAATGTAAATATAGATTACAGTTTAAATGAAAAAGGATTAATGTTGTATAAAAACAGACTTTATGTGCCTAACATACTTGAAATTAAACTGCTGATTTTGAATGAAGTACACAAAAGTCCTTATTCCGGACATCTTGGGTATCAAAAGATGATAAAAATGTTAAGAAAAAAGTATTTCTGGCCCAATATGAAGAACGAAGTTGTTGAATTTATAGCTAGGTATATAGAACGTCAACAAGTTAAAGTTGAACATCAACATCCATAAGGTATTTTACAACCATTACCAATTCTAAATTGGAAATGGAAATTCATCCGTATTAATTTTATAATTGGTTTGCCTAACAATAAGAAACAAAATGATTTAATAATGGTAGTTGTGGACAAACTAAGCAAGGCAACACACTTTATACCTATTAAAACAACTCATAAAGCTTCTAACATTGCTGACATCTTTATGAAAGAAATTTTTCGGCTGCACGAAATTCTGAAAGTAATAATTTCTTATAGAGATCCTAAGTTTACTGGTAAATTTTTGGAAGTCTTTGTTTAAAGGACTAGATACTAAATTGAATTTTAGCAAACTGATGGACAAATAGAAAGAGTCAATCAAGTAATAGAAAACATGTTATGAATGTATGTTAGAGACTATCCCAAGAAATGAGAAGTTTATTTACACTTAGTTGAATTTGTGTATAATAATCATTATGAAGCTTCAGCTAAACTTAGTCCTTTTGAAATATTATATGGTAGGAAATGTAATACTCCCATTACATGGAGTAATCCAATTGAAAGATGGATGTTACGACCTGACTTGTTAAAAGAACTGGAACTAACATTGAAATAGGTACAAAGCAATTTGAAAACTGCTTAGGACAGATAAAAGAGTCATGCAGACCTTAAAAGAAATCCGAAAGAATTCCAAGTAGGTGAGCATGTGTTTGTTAAGGTAAAACCCAGAAAGAGATCCTTTAAGTTGGGGAGTTGTGCTAAATTAGCACCTAGGTATTGTGGACCATTCAAGATATTAGCAAGAGCAGGGACAGTGGCATATCAATTATATTTTCCACCTAATATTAGAATACATAATGTCTTTCATATTTCCATATTGAAAACGTATGTGCACGATGCTACTCATGTGATTGACTGGAATGTTATTCAAGTAGAACCTGAAGGATATTTTCAGGTAGGACCGAATTGTATTCTAGACAAGAGGGAAATTTTTCTCCGAAATCACACCATTAGACAGGTAAATGTGCAATGGAAATAGCTCAGTTGAAATGAATCAACCTGAGAATTGGAGAGTCATATGCGGGAGGCATATCCATCTAGTTCCAGGAAGACTCTGAATAAAATTATGCAACATCAAGGACGATGTTGAGCTTAAGGGGGTGTGTTTGTAACACACCTAGAATTGAAAAATTAATATTTTTATTTATTTTAGAAAACATTATGTTAAATTTATTGTAAAGTTTTTTATGACCAAGTTGGTCAAGGATGACTGTAATTGAAGATTTCTTTTTTAAATAATTAAATAGAAGAGAAACCTATCCAAAGGATACTGTTGAAAGAGTGTTCACTGACCCACTAGGAGGAATGAGAAGTTGTAGAAGGATGGTTGACAAGTGGCAGCACTAGAATTTCACTTTCTAGCTGTTGTAGGAAGCAAAATCCCTAAAATTGTGGTCATGTTCCCTGAGAGGGGGAACTGAGTAGGTGGCTCATTTAATTCCAAAATTGATCCAAATACTTAGGAAATATTATAAATACCATCCAACTGAGCAGGAGGTTCACTACACATTCTATTTTGAAGTGAATGAACCTTGTGACTGCTACAAAACTGAAAATCTAGGAACACAAGGAATTTGATGAGGGGATAGCTAAAGTGGAATTGATGAGTTAACTCTGATATTGAGTATTAAATTGCATCAAGTTCTATGTGTTATTTTCCAGTGATATTCGTCCTAGTGGTTTAGTGAACATGCTCGAGGGTCCTAAGCAAGTAATATTGCCTGCTTCATGAGACGGTTGGGTGGAACAGTCTCCTTTGGGTGTTTGTCCCCCTTCTGCCAATTATCTAGGTTCTAACTGTTTATTTTCTATCTGTGACTTAATTCTATTTCTGTAATTTGTTATAAAAGTATGTTTAGTATCTAGAGAAGTTTAGTAATAACTATACGTAATATATTTTTTGTACAAAAGAAAACTTGTAGATTCTTTTCCTTCATATTATAATTAGTCATATGATGTTTATTACTTTCATGATTTCAGATAAATCATTACAGTCATGATTAGGATAATTATAGAGGTACATACAATGTTTTTCCTTCTTTGCATTGAATTCTAGCTACATTATGTTTAATATGATTGAGTAGTTTTAAGTTTTCAAATTAATTATCTATATTATATACAATTACTTTTCTCCCTAGTTCCCATTTCCTATATAAGTAAGTTAGGATACACAAGTTTCATTAGAAAAACTAACTCTTTACAGAAGTCAAATTAGGGTTTAGAAATCAATTCAAGATCCTTTCAAAATTAATATAAGTGATTTTACATACATGTTAAAATTCCATAATAACCTACAATATTACCGCACAGGTTATAAATAAAAAATAGTTTACACCTCTAATAATTATACTCTTAAAACTATTTTTTTTTTTCAAAACTATAAGTTAGGCAAATATTTACTTTTTTGGAGAGACAGTCATGAGACTGTTTTTTATAACTTAAAACAAAACATAACCCTATCACTGTTCACAAAAAATTTCATTTACACAGTCACTTTGACTCCATGGTCAAAGGGTTCCTCCATTACAGTTTCAAATGTAAATGCCTCATGGCTATACCAAAGAGGATTACCACTTTCACGTTGCAAAAAGACAAATGCAAAGATCGATTCCCAAACCATGCCATGGAAACGCAAGACAAGCCACGCACCACTAGCCTCAGAGCCATAGAAAGGAAGGTAGTAGGTCTTACTCGGACTAAAGCTCTTTATCCTCATCTCGTCCAACCAAGAAATTTTTACCACAATTCATTCACGAAGAGCCTCCTGCACACAAACATTACAGTGGTCATTTATTGGAAAAGTAAAATATACTGACAGTAGAAGAATGATAAATTAAAACTAGATAAATATATTACCTTCTGAATGGTTTAACAAAGTCGGTCTCAGTAGGAAGAATCCAATCACTGACATTATCACTTCATTTGAATAGAGCCACGCAAACAACAACAAGTATGTAGACGAGGAGGAAGGAGTTCAAGGGTTGAGCACCTCGGTTCCTCCACCATGAAATCACATAAGAGCAACATAATAGTGCAGACAGAGGCACGGTCCAACACCACAGAGCACAAACCAAAAACAATGTGATGCAAAGCTTCAAGGACAAGTTTACACCTCTCTCAAGGCACCATAAACCATTAGGGTTTTGCAACGTGTTTAAAAGAAGCCATCTGGTTCATTTAAGGCTTTCACATGGCTCGTGTAATGTAACCTTTTAATCCACAACCAAAACACATCAAATCAACTTTCAATATTTTTGAATTTGGATAACCTTCATTTCATTATGGTGTTTTTTCACTTTTGTAATGTCTTGTGATATGGATAGCTTTGACCCTTTTGTTGTTAGACCTTTTCTTAGGATGTATGGTCTATCCTAGCTTAGGACTTTGTTTTTTTTAGCTAGGAGGCTTAAATCTTAGTTGCATTCACCTGCACAAGGAAACATAGGTTTTGTGTTATTCGTAAAGGCTAAGTAAGACCGTGACCCCCATTTTCCTAACATATAGGTAGGGTCAATCACTGAAAAGAACAATAAAACTTCTACAAAAAATTGAACCAACAAAAAATAAAAGTTTCGTTAACGACAAGTAAGTAGTAACAATATTACATTACTATGCATAAAAAAGGACTTGTTGTTTGAAACACTAAACATAGTCTTCAAAGTTGTATGAGTCTTGCAGTCTGATTTAAGTCACATTTTTAATTGTTGTCACAACTTTTAAAACGTAAAAAACATAACATCTCATGGATTTATCTTCCTGGGAATTTACCGTTTTGACATATATTAAATTTTTTTCTATTTATGTAAATTTGGAGATGTTACATTGTCAATTATTATTGTGCTTGTCCTTCATTGACTTTGGAATTAAACTCGTTACCAGGATGTGATTTGACAACCATCTAGGTCCTTTAAGTTGGTACATGGCGACCTTTCCACCGTCGATCTGTTCAGATGGGAGTTAGGGTTTTAGACCGTGGTTTAATGTGCTTGGAACTTGTCCGAGGCCTCATTTTTCCTGTTGGTTTGGGTGGGAAAACAGAGTTGATATTTGCTTAGCTCATCGTGGAAATGTATAGGTGGTTTTTGATCTTTTGTGTAGTCAACATGAGCCGAAGGGATCTGCCCTGTTTACTGTGGAATGAATTGGTTGTTTAGTCTTTCATGTGGCTAGCAAGAGCCGTCGATCTCTGTTCTGTTTACTCAGTGATTATCCTGGTTTTGAAAATTGTTAATAGTGTTTTGTTTTACCCTTCTTGAGGTATTATTTGGGATTCTTGACTTCCTTGGCAGAATGTAGAGAAGAGTGTTTGCTCGCCACGACTTCACCTGTTATAGTGTGTGTTATAGGTAAGGGTTAATTCATTTCAGAAGAAGTTTTACTGTAGTAATTTGATAATGAAATGATTTATCAAGAATACTAACTGAGTTTTCACTTGTGTTGCAGACATAGGAGGGATAAAGGTGCTCTGGAGGAGCCAACCCCTGGCCCTCTCTGCAAAATTGCCAAGGTAAGGTTTAGTTCGACATCTTAATTCCTCTATTTGATTTAATTTCACAAACATTGATTGTTTCTCACTGTAACGTTAATGTGCAGGTTAAAGGCACTTGAGAGGGCGGCGACAGGGTCACCTACTCCTAGTCCCATGTTTCTAAACACCCAGGAAATTTCGGTTCATCCCTAAGTTAATCATGTTGTTTTAATTGTTTAAGATTTCGAGCAAACAAACTAACCAAACCACTCTGTGGTTGCATGTCACTCTAAGTAGGAGTCGAGAGGTGACCAATGGTAGCCACCATCATTTGTTAAGATAAGTGTTTGATTTAATTGCATAAGTGTTTTGTAAACCCTTCCGGGGTTTTGTATTGTGTCGTCTTTGCAGCCATTACTACGACATTGTAATATAATGTTTTTAGTTGTAACCCTGCCAGTGTTTAGGTGCCATTTGACTGGTCTTATTCCCATTACTTTTTAAGTGTTGGTAGTTTCAATAGTGTGGAAGCCATCAATGATGTTCTTACAACCACTCTTTAATATATGATTTGTTTATTAATAAAATAGTGTCGGCCTTTGGCTTTGTGATTCCAATAATCATTTTTGTTGTACATATTTATTGTATACTGTTTGTTTTAAAACAACAAGGGCTGCCATCATCGATGATCTTATAGACGTGAATAAAGTAATTTTGTTTTAATGTTAATATTGTAATCGTTTGGTGAATACTATGGATGTGTTTGAATTTTATACCCTAGCTTTGCCTCTGTGTAGATAGTGGTGGCCATGATATGGACTTACGACCCTATTGTTACTTTGTCCTGTTGAATTAAATAAATGACCTGTAGGGTCTGTGATTTATTGTACAATAGGTAGAAATTTATTTTAGTAAGGCTCAGTTGCCTTCATTGACGGATTTAACGTCGATCCTTGGGGAATGAAAGCTTACTATTCGCAATTGTAACAACTAGTGTGTAGGCTGGAACTGTGAATAGATTTGATTCTAGATTTAATTTGTGGATAATATAGCTCTAGTAAGGATCTCAATCTATATATGGTCATTTATGCAAAAACTGGAAATATTGACTTAACATAAATCTTGGATTTTGATTTTGATATGTCTATTATGGCCGGTAGCCTGTTAGACTTTAGAAAATTTATGTTCCATGTTTTAATATTGTAGATCTACGATTTAGGTGATATAAATTGTAGATGGTGTATGTTTTGGATCCTTGATCCGGTTGTGTTGTTTACTTAGACTATCTGCTTTTGAATCCATGATCCGATTGTATTGTTGGCTTAGACTCCTACGATTAGTTTATGTAATTGTTGTTCTGCTATAAGGTTAATATATATAGTTTTATTTCCTTTACTGGTTAAATAAGTAATAAAGTGGAATTCTACAGTTTGTATAATGATGGTATTATAATTATAATGTAAGATTATTCCATATGTATTAAATTGAACAGATCTATTCTATACATTGATAATATCTTAAGATTGTATCCTAATATAATTCTATATGCTTGAGGAATTTGGTGATACTCTGCATGTATATACATACATGTATTTATATATTTCTTACTGTGGTTTAAATCTGAAGAAAATAGACTTATGCTAACATAATTAGGGATCCTTTCTACATTTAGTTTCGAAATTACAGACTAGGAAATTCATATAAATAAGAAGTGCAACGATGCATTACTAAATCGATAGTATAAAAAGAAATTGGAAATAGATGATATATATCCATTATGTGCATTTTAATCATAGCATAATTTAAACTAACTGATACAAGTTAGGTTCTACATTAACCTATTTAGATCTAGAATAAAAATCATTCTACAATCATTTTAAAACATATATTATGAATCTAACACCAATGCAGGGGAAACAAAAGTGGAGAATTTGTTCCTCCCAACTAACTCCTAGAGTAGCCAAGTTACTTGCTCTAGAACCCTCGAGCTTGTTCGTTGAACCATAAGAGAAAAATCCTTCAATGCGCCATCTCTTGGATTCAGAGATTCAATCCTCATCCAATGCTAGCCTCCTATTGCTCATGGACATACTAATATATAGTATTTTTCCTAGGACTTGGTCATTTATGAGCCTCCTGCTCTTTAGCACTCAACTAGGAGTTGCGACCTGATTTTTGGGGATGATGCCTCCTGCATCTTGAGTTCTCACTCAGTGGCTTCAACCACTTGGATTTTCCTCTTGTGGGTCAGAAGACACACTTTAACATCTATATCCACTTTTATCCCCCCTTCAACATATTTTATTAAATAAAAATGTTTTATTCTTGACTTTTTGTCTAAAATAATAAAATAATAAAAATAATAGTTAAAGTATTTTTCAGCAGAATTAATAATATATATTTTTTTTGGTAAGTTCAGGTCTAATCTATTAAGTAAAGATAAAATACATGTAGTGATACAAGTCTCTATGTTGCTAGAACACAAAACCGAGCCAAACTGGGCGTTCTAAAATTATAAAAAAGGATCGTCCCCATAGAGGGGAAAACAGATCTTAGGCAGTTCAAAAATACGAAATAGAGTATTTGAAAACAAAACAAGCCGAGACTATACCGTAGTCAATTACTGGACTGCCAAAATCATAAAAAATGTGTAATCTGTACAGTTGGAGGAGTGAAACCTAGACAAATGAAGGACACCTGGACAGTTGGAGGAGCGAAACCTAGATGCTTGTCATCAGAGTGGCTCATATGGCTCCTCGATGATTGGGTAGCAGCACTCAGTGCCCCATTGGAGAACCTGCTATGTGCCTTGTGCCCGATCTTGCTCTGATTTCTTGTTGGAACCTGTGGAATTGATGTTCATGGAATTGCTGGAGTCCGGTGCTAGTAGCTTGATTGGTAAAAGTGACGTATTTCTGGAGAAAATTCCTTTCTTCCTTGTGAACTACCTTTGAGGAGCACTGAGAGTGATTTGACCAGGGGGAGGAGGAGGAGGGGAAGTGGGGAGAGGAGGTAGGGGAGGGGGCAGAGGCAGAGGTGAAGGGGGTGGGGGTGGCTGAGTCGGGTCGGGAATATCATTGACTTCTTGCAGAATGATTTTGGTGAGCAAATTTTTGAAGACCCAATAGTTTTCTCTCCGGGAGGTGGTGCGGGTGGCAGTAGAAATGGCACTCAAGAGTTCATCTTCCTAATCCTCGATGAGGGTTCTTAGTGCAGTCAGGAACTCAACCTCGAATTCCCTTTTGTTGGCATTTGGATAGAAAGGTGGTTCTTCCGGGTCACCAGCTCTGTCGCGTCCTCTTCCTCCTCTGGGGGGTCTTCTTCCGCCTCTGAGAGGCACTCTTCATCTCGACGACATGTGTTTCGCAGAGGGCATGTGACAGAAACCGATAGCCAGAGAGTAGAGGAGACGGGGATTGCAATGGGGGAGCTCCTGGCTAATGCAGATTGCAGAGGACCGAGTGGTTGATACAGGCCGCAGTGGAGAATCTGGTGAAGTCAGCTTGGATAGGTAGGGGATGCTCTGAATGCAGATGGTGGAGAAAATGAAATGGAGGACTAGAGACGAAGCCGGAGCCATAATTCACCCCACCCAAAGACCTTCCATGCAAGCTTTAATGGCTCTATACCCGGCCTGCTCGGCCTTAATTGCCGAGGGGACTAAACCTACCATCATTTCTATGGGTGATTGCATCATCAACGAAACTGGCCGATTTTCGATTGCCAATAGTGTAATCTCCCTTCGCGTCATGGGCCTGAAAGGTGTCGAGCCCCCAGAGGTGGCTTGTTTGCATGGTGCCAGTCATCATCGGTCTGATTAGCCACATCATCTAGGGCCATGGTCATGACAACATCCATGTCCTCCTCGTCATCTTGAGCCTCTATCACAACCACACCCTCGTCATTCAGGACCGCATCCAAGTCTGCACCATCCTGTACAGTGGCCCTATTCAACTCATTCTAGTTGTCCTCCACTCCATTCTAAGCCACCTATGTACCCATGGCCATGCCCACGTTGTTCTTGACTGACATGTCCTTTGTGTAGCCAGTCATGTCACCCACATCTAGGGGGTGGTCTTTGGAAGCTATTTGTAAGCATTCCTCCTTAAAACTGTTGTCTGGTATTTCCCCTAGCTTGAAGATCTGGATGAAGGAGTGGGAAAGAACTCCTTTGTTTGCCAAGGTGTCTGCAAGGGAGTTAGCTTTATGCCTGACATGCTGGAAGGTAGTTTCCATAGTTTTTGAGAGAAGGTTTGCTAATTGTTGCAGTTCATACTCCAGTCTCCAGGAGAAAGAAACTTTACTACTGCTTGATCCATTTTGAAGTTTGGTGTCCATACTCAATATGAGTGCCGAATCTCCTTCCACAATGAGGGGGAGAAGTCCTTGATTTCTTGCCCTAATGATGCCTTGCAGCAATCCCATTAGTTCTACCGCATTATTGCTTTCCAACCCTAATTTTTCGTAATAAATGTTGTGGATTTGTCCCCTATCATTTTTGAAAGCTCCTCCAAAGCTTGCTTGCCCTAGATTCCCCTTCAAAGCACCATCAAAGTTGAGCTTGAATGAGCCTTGGAGCGGGTGGGAGCAGGATTCCGGAGAACTAGGCCTAAGCTAAGGAGTCCTCAAGAGATCCCTTTTCACCATGGAGGTGATGAGCCAGTTGCGAAGGATATTTTTTTCTTGAGGATTGGCTTGAAAGTCCTGATCCGACCATATGGTCAGCATCATGGTTTATTTGACATTCAATCTTATATGATTCTAGATGGTGTCAATAGGGCTTGTTTTTCCTTCAAAGATTCTGCTATTTCTTTCCTTCCAAATGTTCTAGATGAGGAGCCTGGGAAGGAGCTGCCAAAGTCTGTTGAGAATGGGATTTTCATAAGGATGATCATGCCAGTTCTTGATGGTCTTAATGATGTTGCCCTATTGATGGTCAGTTCTTTTGCATAGAGTCGTCATTTTGATCCATAACTGGTGGGCTATGGTGCATTGGTTCAGGATATGCTCCATAGTTTCCTCCTGTTCTCTGCACATGGGGCATTGAGAAGGTCCCGTGAAGCCCCTTTTGACCAAGTTATCCCAAGTGAGTATTCTTTTGTGAAGAACCTGCTAGAGGAAGATGGCTACTTTGGTCCAGGTCTTGAGTTTCCAGATATTAAGCCAAGAGAGGTCCTGCTGGTATGGTTCTGTTATTTGGATGTGATATGCTTCCTTGACGCTGAACATGCCTAGAGTATTATGGCCCCAATGCAGGATATCTGGTCCATGCCTGATGCGGATGGAGCACTGTTGAATGTGGTTCCAAAGAACTTCTGAGAACGCCTTTTGTTGATGATGATGCCATTGCGCATGGGACATCCATTCCCTAAAGTGCTGGTGTGGGTGCTCTTTCCAGAAGGAATGACCTTTTCGTGCTGAGGAATCATGAAACAATCATGAAAGCGGTGCAGATTGAAGGAGTCTTATAATGAGGGGAGTTGATTCCATGAGTTCGTCCAAAAATTCGTTGTAGATCCATCATGTATTTCCCAGAAACTGTGATTTTGAATTAATGGTCTCTATGAGTTGACTGCATTCCATATGAGAGAACCGTTGATGTCCTGGGAATAACGAATAAGTTGGAGAGAAGGCCAATTACTCGCGTACTTTCTGTTCCAAAGCTGAGCCCATAAGCTATTGTTTTTGGTAACCTAGTTCCACCAGATTTTTTCACCAAGGATCTCATTGTTGATAGCTGGATCTCTTAGTCCCAGGCCTCCCTCTGCTTTGGTTTTACAGATAGTGTCCCATTTTATCAGGGCCCAGTGATGCTTTAGACTATTTCCTTTCTAGAGGAAGGATCTTTGGAGCGAACGGATGGCTTTGAGGACCCATTTGGGGGAAGCCAGAACAGAGAAAATATAAGCATGGCTTGTAGAACCGACTTTATGAGATACAATTAGCTGGCTAGGTTGAGGGATCGGAGGTTCCAGAGCAAAAGGCGAGAATCTAGCTTGGCTAGCAAGTCCTTCCAGGAAGAGTGTTTGAGGGAAGAGTTGGTGAGAGGGGCTCCAAGGTACTTGGAAGGGAGTTTGGCCACCTTGAATCCTAGGATGTGAGTGACATTCCTTTGAGTGGCCAGAGGAGTGTTGAACAAGAAAATATTAGATTTCTAAAGGTTGATAGTCATTCCATAGGCTTTAGAAAAAGTGGTGAGGATATCACTAAGAGAGCGGGCTTCATGTACAGAAGGATGCCCCATGAGGAGGTTGTCATCTACAAACTATTGATGGGTGAGAGGAGTGTGATCATGAAGTGAGAGACCTTTTAGAGAGCCAGTGGCCCTAGTGTTGCTAAGCATACACCCTAATCCTTCCGACATCAGAATAAACAGGAAAGGAGAAAGAGGGTCACCTTGTCTAATTCCTCGAGAGGGGTTGAAGGGCTTTGTAGGAACCCCATTTATTAGAACCGAGAGGAGGGGTGTGGAAGTGAGACTGGTGATCCATATTATCCAAGATTGGGTGGAAACCAAAGGCCTCCAACATTTTTTCAATGAAGTTCCAGTTCAGTTTGTCAAAGGCTTTTGAGAGATCAAGTTTGAGCATCATGTCGGGTTTTTTAGTGACTTTGAGGGAGTGAATGACTTCGTGGTCCAAAATAATTCCATCCAGGGTTTGTCTTCCTTAAACATAACTGGATTGTTCAGGAGAAATAAGGGAAGGAAGGAGTGCTTTGAGATGATTGTCAATGGATTTGGTGACCAATTTATAGAGGACATTGCAGAGGGAAATAGGATGGAACTTGTCAGGGGTGGAGACATTGGCTTCCTTGGGGATGAGAGTGAGAAAGGTAGCATTAAGGGCTGGGAGAATCTTTTGATTTCGCCTTGACTCTCCTACCATCTCCCAGATCTCATGCTTGAGCATATCCCAGCAGGCATGAAAAAAATTGAAAGTGAATCCGTTCGGGCCAGGGGCTTTGTCTTCCTTCATTTGATTGATAGCTATTTCTACTTCTTGCAGAGTGATAACTCTCATCAACATAAAATTTTATCTTCAGTGACAAGAGAAGGGATATGAGAAATTACCTACTGTTGCGCTTCCCCTCGATCCATGATTTCTTCCGACAAGAGATTATCATAATAGGAAATGAGCACCTCTTCCATTTCTTGATGAGTCTCAAATAGATCTATTGTTTTATTTTTTAATTAAGAGATCCTATTGTGCATTCGATGCTGGAGAGTAGAATGGTGGAAGAAGGCAGTGTTGTGTTCCCCCTCCTTAAGCCATTTGATTCTGCTTTTTGCATCCAAAGGGTTTCTTCTTGCTTGGCTTGCTCTTCGATTTTGGAGAGGAGCAATATTTCCTACTGATTGTTCTCTCAGTTTGACCTATTGAAATAATACGTTGCTGAAGCTGCTCCAATTCCTGTTCCAGAATGGCTTTGGAGGCAAAGATATTGCCAAAAGTGTTTTTGTTCCATTGTTTGAGATGATCTTTGAGGAGTTTGAGCTTGGATTGAATTCTATACATGCAAGTTGAACTTGTGACATGAGTGTTTATCCACAGTTTCATACCATTTCTTGGAAATCCAGGTGAGGGAGCCAAAAAAAATTGAAACGGAAAGGTTTTCTTTTGGCTGTGTCTCCAACATGCCAATTAAGGCTGATGGGCTAGTGATCAAAACCTGCAGCTTGAAGGATGGAGGTTGACAGATCCTCGTTTCTCATCATAATGTTTTCAGAGATGAGGAAACGATCCAGCTTACTAGTGATTTGAGCTTCTCCCCCTCATCGGTTATTCCAGTTATGAATGCCATTGTTGTCTATGAATTCCTTGAAATTTTTGTCCTTTGGTGTAAGAATACGACGTCCCCCCCTTCTGTCCTAGAGAGAGGTGATGAGGTTGAAGTCCCCTCCCAAAATGTCAATGTTTGAAGGCTGGTAATTTACAAGCCATTGGAGAAAATCAAGAAAGGCAGTTTTTCGTATGGGGAGTTGGGGTCCATACACATTTGTGATTCTTTCATGAACAACAGTGCCCAAGATGTGGAAGTTGGTTGTGATGGAGCATCTAGTTGCTAGAAAGTTATGCTAAATGACTTCAGAAGGGTTCCAGGGAATGGTGAGACCGTCGGAGGCTCCTATGGAATCAATGAAGATGCTTTGGCTACCTCTCCAAAGTCTGGGGAGGATGGAATTTATAGAAGTAGAATTGGACTTAGTTTCTTGTAGCATTAGAATAGAGGACTTGCCTTGCTGAATTTTTTTCTTGAGCATTCTATGTTTGTTAGGGATCTTGATGCCTCTTATATTCCAGGAAATGACTTTCATTGGGTAACTGAGGGGTTGGAGGGGAAGAATTTTGTAAGCTGGGAGTATTGCCCAGAGTAGACAAGGTTGGAGCCCAGCGGTTCAAGTCTTTGAATGTCATATTTTCTGCCTTTCTTTTTTGCTTCCTTGATGCTTTTCTTTGAGTCTTTAAGGTGACTAATCGCAACTCCAAGTTTTGATCTATTACTGGGCGATTGTAGGATGTCGGTGAGTAGTTGGATTTGTTTTGGGGTGATCACATGCATGGCATTATTTTTGTATGCTTCCTCAAGACTCACAATATCTAGGCCTTTCAGATCTATTTCTCCCCTGACCTCCTCCATTGGGGCTTCCGTATCCATTGTTGAGAAGTGAATATCTTGTGTCTGAACCTCTATTTGCTTCCTTATCTGATCTACATGCACATCTTTCTTTTGGTTCTGACTAGAATCTTCTTTTTGCTTGCCCTTGTCCTTGTTCTATTCCTGTTGCGGTTGAGTGTGAGTGAGGGGAGCCTCCTCAACATCTTTACTTGTGTCCATTGGTTGGGTACCGAGAATCCCAAAGCTGTTGCTTATTGGGGGGATAATGGATCTACTACTAATGGGGTACTTCTTGCCATGTTTTCATCTACTAGAGGTTTTCTGGAAGCCCTCTTCATCCACTGGTATGGTTTGCTTGTTTTCAGTGATGATCTTGTTATGGGGACAGTCTCTGTAGAGATGCCCATGCACATGACATTTGCGGCATCGAAAGGGAATGTGTTCATAGTCTAGAGGCTGGATCCATTCAGTGTCCTCATGTGTTAGCATGATAGAATCCGGTAAATATTTAGCTATGTGCATGTAGACACAGATACAGGCGTAAGAGGTATACCTTTTGCTTGGTTTGATCCACGATTTTGAAAAATTGTACAAGGGCATTGCCAATTTCCTTTAAGGTTTCCTCATCCCAGTAGTCTTGTGGCAGTGAGTACAACCTAACCCAGACAGGTGCCCATGCAAAATTTTCCGTGTCTGGATTGAAGCCTTCGATCCAGTTCCTGAGGAAGAGGCCTGTCGAGTTGAAAAAGTACGGTCCCCATTCTAAAACTCAGTCTTTGTCTTCAAGAAGCATGAAAATGATGGTGAAGAATCCTTTTGAACCTAGCTGGACGTCGAAATGAGCTTTGGGTCTCCATTTAGCAACGATCTAGTGGAGCAGAGCTTTTTCTGTTGGCCATATCCCCATGAATTTACCTATGAGGGCGTATGTTTTCATGTATTCGATACAGGCGTTGATTTTGGATGGCGGTATATTGATGCGGTGTTGATCTACTGATTTGGCCAAGCAAGTATTGGTCTTGGGCAAGTTTCCAGGCTATCCGGAGTGATCGATCTTGTTTTCCAACTCGGGCTCAGTAATCATGGGTGATTTGGCTCCAGGTGCATCAGTCTGCAGCTACATGTGACTGTCGCTTGTGAGGGGGTGCAGGGAGGGACCAACTGTCCCTCCTACGGCTGTAGCATGATGGGAAGCTCAAAACCAAATCCATGACTAGAGCTGTCAGATTGACGATGGTAGTGTTGATTGCCAGGGAGTATTAGGTTTTTGCATCGAGGGTTGCAGAGCCATATATCCAGCATAATTAATAATAAATTATTAATTCTTGGTGTATTAAAATATTTTAAATTTCTTTTTATCTTATAAGAATAGGTAAAAGGTCCTCTCAAACATGACACATCGTTTTAAAAATTTTCACATATTACAATTTAAATTTAAAAGATAGGTAAAATGTCCACTCAAACATGACATTTTTTAGATTTTCACACATTACAATTTAAATTTAAATGATAGATAAAATGTCCACTCAAACATGAGACGTTGCTTCTAAAATTGTACTCAAACATGAGACGTTGCTTCTAAAATTCTGACACATTTTAAAAGATAGGTAAAATGTCCACTCAAACATGAGACGTTTTTTAGATTTTCACACATTACAATTTAAATTTAAAAAATAGATAGAATGCTCATTGTCTGAGACGTTGCTTTCTAAACTTCTCACACATTACAACCTAAAAAATCCTTACAATCTTAAAAAAAAATCACATAGCAATCACAATCATCAATAATATAAGTTGGCTTTCAGACTTAAAGGGTGTGGCAACAACACCTACAATTGGAAGCAAGCATTTTTATATGGGCATTGATCATATATTTTGAAAAGTAACGTAAACAAAGCATGATGACAAGATAAAAAATCATAAGGGCTTGTTCAACCCCATATAGGATAGGGTTGAAGGTGACCCGGAAAGCGACGTAGTGTCATAGGTGGATGAAAGATAGGGTTGAAGGTGGCGAGGAAAGGGATGTCGGGTCATGGGTCGATGAAACAAATAATTGAAGGTGAATATCTGAGAAATTATTTATTTTTTATTAATATAAAAAAAGGTTAACCCTTGGGTTTACTTTTGGATTAACTATCTCAAAATTTATTACGCAGAGAGGCATTCTACAGCCCAGTATGGAGCAGATCTTGTAACGTGATGTAATGTTAGTAACGTTTGTAACATGTTGCCAAAAAATAACAGTGATAGTGAATATTATGGGAGAGATCTTGTAATGTGATGTAACGTTAGTAACGTTTGTAACATGTCGGAAAAAAATAATAGTGATAGTGAATATTATGGGAGAGATCTTGTAACGTGATGTAACATTGACAGGGATCAAATCTCCAACTTAGCCATGAAAGTTTAAGTTGCCGACATTAAATTGTCTATAAAAAGAAAAAGAATTAAAAATTAAAAATAAAAACAATTATATCTCAAGCCTTGATGCAATACTTAATATCTCCTCAACCCCACCTCCAGTGCAGCCATAACCCTGTGAATTCCTCGTACCAGCATGTGCTCCATCTGACAATCTCCTGCGCGTGCTTTATCAATCGGCAGGCTCACGCAGCCATCTCCCAACCAGCTATATATTAAATTATATATATTTCAATATATATATATATATATTCATATCGATATCCCTTTCAAGGAAAAATTTTGCAATAGACGTTTTCAAAGAGCAACGAATCCAACACAAAGAAAAAGAAATGAAGTTGGTTTTGTTGGAAGCATTTTCTTTTTTTCAAGCACTAAGCAAAATTTATGGAAATGTTCAACATGCTAATCACATCCTTTTTACTTCGATAATACTGTAGTCAGGAAACACTTATTGAATAATAGACAAAAAACAATATACTTTAGAAATATTTGGACAGCATGTGTCAAGTGCAATTTGCTCCGCATACTCTATCAGTTAGCAGGCTCACGCAGCCATCTCCTATCCAACCTATTATAGAGTTGAGAGCAGACAAATGTGAGTGGACAAGACAACAATATAATCAAGTCTAAACCCTCCTGCATGTATTCTAATTAACAAGCCATTAAAACAATGAATTGAAATGATTAATACTACATTTTTTAGATCCGTCGGTAGGCTGCGTGTGCTCTATCCGTNTAATTTTACTTTAAAAAAAATTAATATTTATATTTAAATTAATATTTATATTAAATATAAATATAATATTTATATGGATTAGAGATGAAATCTTTCAATATTTGAAATCATAGATCCTTTTTATTATTTGAAATATTTATATTAAATATAACATTAATATTTATATTAATATGATGATGTAACCTAACATAAAAATGAATTGGGAGGTTTGATCTCTCTGCGCTTGATAGAGCCTAGGATTTGGATCTATGCTGGTAAAGTAAAAAAATTATGGGGAGATCTTGTAACGTTACATAACGTTACAAAATAATAAAAAATAAAATTTTAATTATTAGCCAAAATAAATTTCCGCCACAAAAACAACCTAATATGGGGGAGAGTTGTAATGTTTCTACCTAATAAAATAAAACAAAACAAAAAAAATTGAATTATCCGCAAAAAAATGTTGCCCTTGCACATGGTTTTAAAACCATGTGCAAGGCCTTCTAAACAACCCATTGTTTTATTGTACATGGTTTGGGAGGGCCTTGCAAATGGTTTTAGGAGGGCCTTGCATATGGTTTTAAAACCATGTATGGGGAGATGTTGTAATGTTCGTTCATAATAAAATAAAAAATAATAAAAAATATTATATGTTGGCCATAAATAATATTAAATATTAATAATAAAAATATTATATGTGGACCTTAAAATAAAAACATGTGCTTTTTTGTTTGAATAAAATTAATGGCTATATATAGGACACACCAAATTTGATAGCTCATTTAGTGCAATACCTAAAAAGAGGTTTGCACCTCGAAAGATTAATCCCTCTCGGTGCTTGATAGAGCCTAGAATTTGGATCTAAGTTGGTTTTTAACCATTGTGGAAGACATGTGTTAATTACATCGAAACAAATCCTAAGCAATCAATCTTATAATTTCGTACCCAATCTAAACTTTAATGATTTTTTAGATTCCCTTTCCAAGTTTGTAAAAAGAAAACATATTTTTGTTAAGTTAACGTTGGTTCTTACACTCATTAAACCCATTCGAGACTAATGGTTTTTTAGTGGTTTCATTTTCCAAGGGTGTATTTGAGGTGTTTTTTCCTCTAATTTTTATTTCTTTTAACCTAAATCCAACCTCCTTGCTATTCTCTTCTTTTCAAGGAGGGATAGAAGGGAGACAAAGCTCCTTTGGAGACTTTATGTGAGAAAGCTTTTTATGATTATTAATCTTCATTTTATTTATGATTCCTCCATTTCTATTAAGTGGTAGTGTTTCTCATTCTTTTCACTAAGTTGGTAATTGATTTTTTTTAATTTTTTTAAAAGTCTTTTTACTCACATTGTACTTCGTATAAGTGACTATATGTATGATTAACATTTGAAAGTCATTAGTTTGTAATCTAATTTTGTTTCAAGACCTTGTTTACTAACTCAGGTAACATATCTTATAGCAAGTTAGTTGTAAAGTCCACTTCAACACAAATTTTGACATTGATGATGATTAACATTTGAAAGTCATTAGTTTGTAATCTAATTTTGTTTCAAGACCTTGTTTACTAACTCGGGTAACATATCTTATAGCAAGTTAGTTGTAAAGTCCACTTCAACACAAATTTTGACATTGATGATGATAAGTTTACTGTTGATTTATAAAGCATGGAAATGAAATTTCCTTGAGGAATTTTTAATAGAGGACATGTAAGATTTTGTTTTGTTGCAAAAAATTTTACATCATGCTAGGGGTGAACTTCATGTGATGTGGGGTACATGGTGAAACCTTATCTTCTTGTCGTATTTTACATTGTTTACACTCACTGAGTCAATTTTACACCGTATATGCATGGATATAGCATAGTATTGCATCAATATGGGTGTCAATATTTCATATAGTATGTAGGTGAGCAATACAAAGAGAGTGATGGAGGGAGGCCAGAGAAGGTCGAGAGAGGTCATGAGAGCATGGGTGAGATGGAGGGAGGGACATACACACACATAGAGATAGAGATAGAGAGGGAGGTTGTGTGGGAGAGAGGGGGGAGGGGCACACACACACACATAGATAGAGAGAGAGGTAAATACAAAGGAAGGGAGGGCTAGTGAGTAATGCATAGAGAGATAGTGACTAAGGAACATGCCTATCCCTAGATGTCAAAAAGATTCCTTTAGGGGTTGATTCTTAGATTTCCTTCCTTGACCATGTTAAGGCCTTAATACCCATATCTAATGATAAATGTCTTAAAGGCATGTACATATTTTCTTGGAGACCAACCATACCTTGATTAGGTCATGTGATCTCTATATCAACATTTACTAGAGACTTTATATTGACATATGTTACATAGATTTTATATTTTGTATTATGCTGGGACTACATGAAGACTTTCTTGGATGTGTATATGGTTGGACTCTACTATGCTTATATGTTTCTTAGCGCATGGTCTATCAACATGTCTAGGCGGTTAATGCCTAGATATCCTAAGTTGACTATTATAGTTTTGAGGTGACCACATCATTATTGTATATCTATCTTAAAAAAATACTTTTTTTACATATAAATATAACTTTTTTAATTATTTTTATTTTATTTTTAAATTACCATTCTTCCCCATTTCCTTCTATTTCTTTTCTAGAGAATCTAGTTGTTTGAGCTCGTGAACACTCTATTTTAATTTACCATATGTTTGATAACATGGGATGCTTTGCATCTTTTCATCTTGCATATATACAATTACTTTATCGTATGGATACAATTATTTTATGTAAAATATGTTAACATTCAAATAAATAAATAAAGATTTTAAATAATATTTAATTTATTTAGAGTAAAGCTCTCAATTCGTCATGAAGAATTATCATTGTATCGTTATATTATTTAATATGATAATATTAAAATCAACTTCAACAACAAAATAGATAACACGATGGAATTAAATTATTGTAAAATATAGATTAACATAAAAGGTTCTGCGAAACTTACATTTATTGTTAATAAAAGATGGTTTGAGCACACGATCTATTGTTTTGTTTTATTTTATTTGATATATGGTGTTACGGAGAGAAATTCCTATGGCTTGGGGTACCACAACAGACAGCTTGACTCCAGAAATCAATCCTTTCTAATATGCAATAGAAATTAAATGTCTAACACTAAAGGATCAGACCTCGTACCTTATTCCGGATGGTTGAAGTAGATCCCCATTGAGCTTTCCAATCTTTAGCTTGAATTGTTATAACACTTCCTCAACAACAAGTAAACAATACAAGCATACTATATATCATGGTGTTAGATCTATTCTAGCATATATAATCAATAATGCAAAAGCATTTGACATAATCCCATGGATAAAATATTCATTCAAATACACATCATTGGATAGGAAAAGATATTTCTATTAATATAAATCAGAGATTACAAGATACAACCTCTGACGGCACGTCTGCGAACCGGAGAAACCGAATCCCCCACTTGGGCCTCCACCACTTCAATCCTCCATCTCTCGATAGCAAGCTCACTAGCAAAAGGCAAGCTTGGGAAGAACACAAAAGTACTCCAAGGGACAAAGGGATGCAGACTCAAGCATAAGTTCTGTCAACAATGGACTATAGTTTTGTTGCTCTCAATTCTCTCTTATGCTTTCAATGTACCAAGGGGTTCCTTATATAGCTTTCAAAGGGATAATGAAAGGTCAAATCCGTGCGATCTCAAGGCATATGGAAGGCCAGGAGTCATATGAGTTGGATCCATGTCAAGGAAAACTCCAAAAATATTTGGATTATTCACACATCCTGATATATGAGGTTATAGGGGTCAAACCCGTGTATGTACGCAATTATATGTTTAAAAGACATGTATATAATTTTTCATATGTTTTTAGGGATGATCAAGGAAACATCAAAAGACCAAAAGTAGTCCATAGGGGTTAATGAGTCTGCAGCGGGACAGGGGAAGGCCATACAAAGTGTGATTCACCTAGAGTGGTAAAATCTGCTATAATAGATGCCCCCTAATGTGTGAGGTTAGAGGGGTCATACGATGGCCGAAATACATTATAAGTCCATCGCAGAAGTGGAGTGATGAAGGATCCCAAATGGAAGACCAACCACCCAATCAGCATAGTACAATAATACAACTCTGCACATAACTACAAGTACATATAGCAGTCCCGGATACATAAGAGTACAATGGCCATGAATAGGCATGATACATGATGTCACATATGTGGTCATCACCACTTACAATATACATAGATCAGAATCTCCATGATGAAGATATATAAAGGACCATGATCTCCAAAATAGCTGAAGATATATAACAGATCAAGATCTCCATAGTGGCTGGAAATGTCTAACATATACTGGAATCAAGTCACGAGAGCTGAAATCTCATGAACACTGGCACGATCAAGGAGGTAGCATATAAGAGATGCCACAAATCTGGAAAGTCTTCTACACAAACCGCGACGAGTACATGTCCTACTATGCGAATAGAGGTGTCGAGGTCGAACATAGTAGTCCATCGTCTGATTACCGGTCATTAATGTATACCGTTAACATACGCGAGATCACCCACCAATAATGAAAATGGGAATCAAGGTACTAGAGTGCAAACTAACAAGTGTGAATAAATGTGTTGAGGTTGAACACTTGAGAGGATCCATCGATCAAGGGACATTGATGTATTCCCAAGAAACTGTCGATGGCGAGAGAACCTACCACTGATGACTGCAAGTCTCAAGGCACTCAACATGACTCTAGATTCCAATCCCAGAATAAATGATCTGAAGTCGATGGGATGAAATCTGCTGGAAGGAGGGCATTGAGGCATCCCCCATCATCCAACATGAGGTACTCAGCAAGGCTGTATAATATGGAAGGACTCGATCACAAAGTGCACAAACCAGTAACTGTACCGGGAATGGCCGACACAAGTTTCAACTTTCTTCGAACAAGAGCATAACGGCATATGGTGACTGAATGAAGGCAGCATAGACTCGATATACAAACTGGGACATCTCTGTGACACAGGAGGCATCAACAGAGGCTCCATAGGGACTGGAAGCTTAACCAGTCGGTGGAGATAAACTCAGATAAACGAGTACAGCTCCTAAAGTCAAACTATAACCCAACCAATGGATGTGATATACAGTGCTCTATTCGAAGGCGACATGACTCGACAGCTGCCAAAGATAACATCTTTCCTTGTCCGGATTTTTGGTTTTTTTATTTTTTTGGGGACTTTTTCAGTTATTTGAAAATCTTGAAAAAAGAATAAACTAGTTTTATAGTTACAAACTAGGAGGAGATGAGTGTCATAAGGGCAAACAAACTAGTTCCGAGCAGTGGAACATACCTATGCTCAATGAAATTATACATGTGTAGGATATCGACACTCAGGGGAAAATCCCTTCCTGGTAAACAGGGAATCAAGCTGCGAATGATATAAAAAATGGCTCTGCATGGCTAGACATGAGACAAGCTTAGGCTATATGGATGAAACGTAATGTCAGGGGAGCCGACATAAATCTCAATAAGATAGGCAAAGCTCATGATAATGCATTCACAACTTGACATGAGGGAGTCCGGGGGAAACGGCTAGCATAAAGTTTAAGAGGAGTATGAAGCTCTTGCTCAAGGACATGGCGAGACTAAAAGGGACTCCCAGACCTAAGAGAAGACTCACAGCATGGGTACCAAATGAAAAAATGGAGCTAACTAGGGCACCCATGTATAGGAAAGCTCTACCATTCACACAGTACCACTTCTAACAGTAGCATGAAGGTTTCGTGATACCATGGAAAGGGTTCGTACCTAAGGTTAAGATGGAATGGTCATAAGGCAATGCATAAGTGCAAGCAGATGTGATATCCTAACCTATATGCTGGTTCAGACATAATACCCGTGATAGGAACGAACGGGTCAAAACATCGGATAGAGTGTACAAAAACTAGATCCTACATGACAACCATATTAGTCCAAAACAACCCAAAATAGTCAATAAAGAATCCAAACTATAGGATATAGGGAGGAATGATCATGACAACAGCACCCAAAGGAAACAATACGGTGAACAATGGGACATAAAACAGAAAGTAAGGTGTAGACCCAATGTTCATGCATCCACTACCACCCCCATGAGGGTGACCACCGGTGCAAAGACCGAGCGAAGGGAATCAGCATCCTCCACAAATGGAGTAGAGGGAAGAATGTGACCATTCCCAAATATATGAGCACGGCAAAGGGTTGTGATGCCCCCAAGTCTGACACCAAGGTCCATACTAGGACCAAGACGGGTGATAGGATACCAGGCATGACGAAAATAAAAGGACTTGAACTCAAGAGAGCATAAATATACTCAAGTAACCACGATCCCAAAGGCCAACTAGCGCACAAAGAGCACACTCCTAAGAAAATATACAGCCAAAATATAAGCAAACCAAGGGGAGGATATGTGAGCTCCTGAATGCAGCAGGTATGTCTCGCCTAGGAGAGGCTCGAAACTCCCATACACTACAAGCGGAGGTACGTAACCAATTATTGTGGCCCTCAGCTTCAACACATAAAGTGACTGTGCTGTCTGACCCCAACCTGGCCGTGACACCTGCAGAATAACCTATACAAGTACCCCCTCGATATCCTAGGTAAGGCCACTAAGGTCACCTCAATATAATCAATGCTTAGGCAGAAAGTCACAGGCAGGATTGACTGTATGGGCAGGGTAGCAAATCCCGAAACTCTCGAAAGAGCCCCCATATACGAATACAATCCTGGAAATATCTCCGGTGCTCCTCAGTTATGACTAGGGGTCATCCCAATCAATAACCGCTCACATTGCCCCGTGCTTAACTCCCTTTTGAGAGGAGGATCATGAGAAACACTGGTTATACCAAGGATTTCACACACTCACCTGGACAGACACATACATGTTGTTCTTTAGTGATCTTGGAGAATTGACTTACAATGAACTATTCCAAGATCCTAAAACCTAAGCTTGTTGGTGCAGCCTATAATAGAAAAGAGTGTAGTTCATTTTAATTTAGCGTTGATTTTAATTGGCTGTAATTACTTAAAGGGAAAAGGCCGTGCAACTAGTGAAGTTATGACTCAGCAGTGAAGTAAATATGCACACCATAACAAACAAAGATAAGTGCAATCTTTGTCAAATGAAAAATAGGGTATGCCACTACATGAGATGCATAAATATATATTCATTTTTGAATGCCAATGCAATCCTTCTTATATGAAAGCCTAAACACAACTCTCATCCAAGCAATCCAATGCAAGTACCTCCTCAAATCCATATCTAATATGCAACTAAGAGTGCAACTACTTTGTATTTTTCAATATAAAAGAATGAAAAATGCAATAAAAGTCATCTAAAACTCTCAGTCTCTGTAGTAAGTATAAAAGAAAATCCCAACAAGACACCGAGACAAAAAAGAGTAATGCACTAATGGCAAAACAAAAAGGATAAATTCCTAAAACTACTTTCACATAAAAATCAATGAAAGATCGGTCTCTGGTCACAAAAGAAGCATCCAACAGACAACATCAGACAAAAGGAAGACCCAACCACACTCACAACCCACCCAGCAACTTCCCACAACATCAAACTCACCAAAAGAGAGGATGTACGTGACTGTATAAAGAACAGATGCGTATGTACGTGACTTTTGGCCAAAAACCCGCGTATGTACACGACTTTAAGCCAAAAAACCGCGTATATAGAGAAGGCAGTGGTAAAAAGCAGGCCAAGGACAAACCAATAAAGGGGAGTGTCAATGGAAAAACATACTGTAAAATGCAACACAGAAATAGGGAGAAATCAAGAGCAAGTCAATAATCTCAAGCCCATTGTACCGATAAAAACCCCCAAAGGAAAAATGACTAGGAACTCCCCAGTGGAGTCACCAATTCTGTTACGGAGAGAAATTCCTATGGCTTGGGGTACCACAACAGACAGCTTGACTCCAGAAATCAATCCTTTCCAATATGCAATAGAAATTAAATGTCTAACACTAAAGAATCAGACCTCGTACTTTATTCTGGATGGTTGAAGTAGATCCCCGTTCAGCTTTCCAATCTTTAGCTTGAATTGTTATAACACTTCCTCAACAACAAGTAAACAATACAAGCATACTATATATCATGGTTTTAGATCTATTCTAGCATATATAATCAATAATGAAAAAGCATTTGACATAATCCCATGGATAAAATATTCATTCAAATACACATCATTGGATAGGAAAAGATATTTCTATTAATATAAATTAGAGATTACAAGATACAACCTCTGACGGCACGTCTACGAATCGGAGAAACTGAATCCCCCACTTGGGCCTCCACCACTTCAATCCTCCATCTCTCGATAGCAAGCTCACTAGCAAAATGAAAGCTTGGGAAGAACATAAAAGTGCTCCAAGGGACAAAGGGATGTAGACTCAAGCATAAGTTCCATCAACAATGGACTATAGTTTTGTTGCTCTCAATTCTCTCTTATGCTTTCAATGTACCAAGGGGTTCCTTATATAGCTTTCAAAGGGATAATGAAAGGTCGAATCCGTGTGATCTCAAGGCATATGGAAGGCCAGGAGTCATATGAGTCGGATCCATGTCAAGGAAAACTCCAAAAGGATTTGGATTATTCACACATCCCAATGTATGTGGTTATAGGGGTCAAACCTACGTATGTACGCGGTTATATGTTTAAAAGACACGTATATAATTTTTCATATGTTTTTAGGGATGATCAAGGAAACATCAAAAGACCAAAAGCAATCCATAGGGGTTAATGAGTCTGCAGCGGGAAAGGGGAAGGCCATACAAAGTGTGATTCACCTAGAGTGGTGAAATCCGCTAAAACAGATGGATAGCTATATGGTGCTATAGTCCATCCGTGGGCATTAGTGTATATACATATTATCTAGATACTAATAACAAACAAAAAGTAATTAAAAGTTGTACTGCTTGTATTGAATGAAACAGTTTATAACCTGAACTCAAGCATTAATAACATGGTTGTAAATGTCGTATATGCGATTGGCAACGTTAGAAAGGAAAGAACTGCAATCAAATTGAGAGATTGACTCCTTGAAGATTCTGTGACTGTAGGCACTGGTTGCGCCTCCACTTTCCACATGATGTCTTGTAGTCATAACCACTGAAGGTTGTGTTTTGCTTCAAATCAGCGAGCATGTCTCCAATATTATTGAGGAATGGGCTTCCCCGTGGGATCTTTTGCATGTTGCACGTCGCAAACACGAACTTTGTATATGCGTCCTCTGCAGCAACGATCACCAGCGCCACTAGCGCCACTAGCAACGCAACTGAACTACAAATCTGAAACTTGGAGTATGACATGGCAACTTACGACTAAAACTCTCTATTTAAATACAAAATGAAGTCCACAGTCTCTTTGCTTCATTTGTGATAATGATGACATCATCACGTTATTTTCATGTATTTCATGTTTTTGGGGTAGAGGGGTTCGTCAAAAGTATGCGGTGTGGGTACTTGTTGGATGCGGAATATAATTCCGCATCCAAAGAGCTCTCCCATTTGAAATTTGAGTAAAAACAGAGGGAGATATGTTGAAAATACGAATAAAAAAAGTAGTTTTTTTATGAGAAATATGTTTAGTCAACCATTATGGTTGACTCATTTTATTGAAATTCTATTGGTTCTTGAATTCCAAATCACAAGAATTTATTGTTGGCTCATTTTCTTTTAATGCGAAATTTCCTCTAATGTGCCTTAAATTCCTCAAAGCACTTGGCTAAGAACTCTTTTGGAACTTTTTTGCCCACTCTTAGACTAGATGGCACACTTTTCCTTCTATGACAGAGCGCTAGGAAAAGATGGCACACCTTTTTAACTAACATCAGGTGCTAGTGGCACCTTTTCTTTGTTTGCAGAGTGTGCTAACGCACATACCCTCACTGTAAGAAGCGCCAACAAGCTTTAAAAGGAAAAAAGAGAAGTTTTGAGAAGCTTCCATGCGAAAGCTCTCGTGGAGGATGATCCTATCTATTAGGGAGAGTTTGTAGTCGACCTCCTATCCTATAAGGATCATTCCCTATCCTCTTGCCAAAATATCCCATCTGATATGAGCCTCCCTTGGTCTATAAAAGAAAGATTCATGGACTATGTGAGGGGAGACCAAGAAGAGCATCCTTATGTTATTGGATTGAAGTTTGGTATTGAGGAAAAGTTGAGTGAGTGTTGTGAGAAAGCGTTTGTGTGAGTGGAGAGTTGTGTGAGTGTGTCAAATACCTTGTGGAGGCAAATCTATTGAAATCAACGATTTGGTTGTAGCTTTTTCTTTTCATTTGATTAATAGAAAAGTGTTTCCCTTTCCCATATATAATTTGTGTGAAAATCGATCATTTATTATTAGATTCCTTGACGACTAATATAGATTGTTGATCTATCTTGTTACTCTTATCCCTTGTCTTGTTTCTGATGTTTCTTTGCAGGTACTATAGATCGCATGAAGAACAATGAAACAAAAGCCAAAGTTTTCATGTCTGAGGTAAAAGAGTTATGTCATTCTAGTAGATCAATTATCTAGGGAAAGGATATGCTGCTATGATATTTTGTTCTGGACTTGTACCATACAGGCTAGAGGAACAAGCAATGTCCGCACTGGTTGAAGGATTCCTACAAACAAAAGTGATTTTGAAAACAAAATCTTGCAGGTGGATGATTTATGCATTGGATCATTATAATATTTTTGGAAAAAATTCTAAGGTTAAGAATATATTGGTCTGCCAAAACAATCACTCACTATGTTTTTCACCATTCTAGAAAATTCTCTCATTGTAAAAATTTGGTAAGTATTGAAAATATGGTTCAAGTGGCCTTGGGAAAATGCCTGTAATTTTCTACCTGGGAGAGAGAAAGTTGTGATGAAGGCACCATCATCTAGGTGGATCATTAATTCCCTTCACCATTGAATGATATTTTTATAAACAGACTCCGGTAAAGAATATATTGGTCTACTAAAACAACCTTTCATCCTGTTTTGCACCTAAATATGGCCTACATGGACTTAAGAAAATGCCCGCCATTTCTAAATAGCGAGGGATAAAATTATTTTGAAAACACAAGCTTGCAGGTGGATGATTTATGCACTTGAACATTGGATCATTTATGGAAAAAATTCTAAGGTTAATAAAATATTGACTTGCCAAAACTAGAACTCGGTCTGTTTTACACCATGCCAAAAAATTCCCTAGGTGGTAAAAATTTGACAAGTATTGAAAATTTGGTTCAAGTGTCCTTGGGAAAATACCCACCATTTCCTACCCGAGAGAGAGAAAGTTGTTATGAAGGTACCATAATGCAAGTGGATGATTAATGCACTTCACCATTTACTCAATTTTTATAAACAGTCACGGGTGAAGATTATATTAGCCTACCAAAACATGCATTCATCTTGTTTTGCACCTAAATATGGCCTAAATGGCCTTAGGAAAATGCTCGCCATTTCACACCAATGAGGGATAAAATTATTATGAAAACATAATCTTGCATGTGGATGATTTGCTCACTTTACCATTAGCACAGTTTTGGAAAAAATATATGTTCATTAAAATATTGGCCTTCCAAAACAACCACTCAACCTATTTTGCACCATACCAAAAAAATGCCCTCGTTGGAAAAATTTGACTAGTATTGCAAAACTGTTCCAAGTGGCCTTGGGAAAATGCCCTCCATTTCCTACCTAAGAGAGAGAAAATTGTTATGAAGGCATCATCCCGTAGGTGGATTATTAATGCACTTCACCATTGACTAAGTTTTTATAAAAAGTCTTTAGTAAAGAATATATTGGACTGCCAAAACACCCACTCAGCCTATTTTGCACTAAATTTGGCCTAAATGGCCTTAAGAAAATGCCCACCGTTTCTCATCAGTGAGGGATATAATTATCATGAAAGCATAATCTTGTAGGTGGATGATTTATGCACTTGACCATTGGATCATTTTTGGAGAAAATGATAAGGTTAAGAAAATATTGTCCTACCAAAACAACCACTCAACATGTTTTGAACCATACCAGAAAATGCTCTCGGTGGTAAAATTTGACAAGTATTGGAAATCTAGTTCAAGTAGCCTTGGGAAAATTCCCTCCATTTCCTACCCGAGAGAGAGGAAGTTGTTATGAAGGCACAATCATGTAGGTGGATGATTAATCTACTTCACCATTTACTCAATCTTTATAAAAAGTATTTGTTAAATAATATATTGGCTTTCCAAAATAGTCATTCAACTTGTTTTGCACCTAAATATCCTAAATGGCCTTAGGAAAATGCCTGTCATTTCTCACCAGTGAGGGATAAAATTATTCTGAAAACATAATATTGTAGGTGGATGATTTACTCACTTGAACATTGTCTCAGTTTTGGAAAAATATTCTATGGTCAATAAAATATTGGCCTTCCCAAACAACCACTTGACCTATTTTTCACCATGACTGAAAATGCCCTCATTGTAAAAATTTGGCAGTATTGCAAAATTGTTCTAGGTGGCCTTGGAAAAATGCCCTCCATTTCCTAACTGAGAAAGAGAAAGTTTTTATGAAGGAACCAACATGTAGTTGGATGATTAATGCACTTCACCATTGACTAAATTTTGATAAAATTCTTTGGTAAAGGATTTATTGACTTGCCAAAACACCCATTCAACATGTTTTGCACCTAAATTTGGCCTAAATGGCCTTAGAAAATGCCCACCATTTCTCACCAGTGAGGGATATAATTATTATGAAAACATAATCTTGCAAGGGGATGATTTACTCACTTTACCATTGGCTCTATTTTTTAAAGAAGTTTATGGTGAATAAAATATTGGCCTCCCAAAACAACCACTCAGTCTATTTTGCACCATTACAGAAAATGGCCTCATTGGAAAATTTTGACAAGTATTGCAAAACTGTTCCAAGTGGAGTTCGTAAAATGTCCTCCATTTCCTACCTAAGAGAGAAAAAATTGTAATGAAGGCACCATCCAGTAGGTGGATGATTAATGCACTTCACCATTGACTCATTGATTAAAGTAACATAACATAACAAAAAAATAAAAAGAATAAAAAAATTAAAAAAAAAGTAATTAAAAAAATCCATGTCATCTCCTAAAAAAATGATTAAAATGATTAAGAAAATCAATAATGACCGATAAAATAAAAATTAAAACAAGCGTTGGATGTCAGCCTTTAAGGACAGGGCCTTAAAAAATGTAAAAAATATGATGTCATCCTAGGGAAACGTGCATGTTGAAGTCATGAATTTTGACTTGGAAATACTTGTAAGTCTCCTACACAAGGCCTTTGTTATGTTTTTGAAATTCATTCTGCGTGCAAAATTCGAGTCCTAAATACAGTCTGTGTGCATAAATTCTGCTTTGAACCTAGATAACCATGGTTACACTTTAAACAAGGGTGTCCACTACCACACGCATAGTTGAAATGAAGGCATCCTTTTATGCGACCGTAGTTGAAACAAGGGCGTCAACAGATGATAGGTTCACAGTAAAAAAATTCTAGGAGTGTACTGACGCATGGAGAGATGAAAAGAATTGGCCATCAGGTATGGAAACTATCCATAGGAATTTAGGAGTGCTCAACTTTTTGTTTGGAATGTTCATATTTGATAACGAGGATATAGACGAGGAAATTTTAAATTATGATGTTGTGAATATGGATTTGAGAATTTTTGGGAAGAGGGCATATTTCAACCCTGATTTGGTTTCCCAAGCAACAAAAATTCCATGCAGAGGGGGAGAGATTTTTAGCTCTTGGAAAACCCCCAAACTGGAGAAGAACCAGATGGCCAATAAAATTTGAGGGAAAATTGTATATGTTCCAAGGAATGGCTTAAGACTACAAGATGTCCCTCCTGCAATATACAAAACGTTGATTTAGATTGTCCTTAGCACAATATTGAACCATCATAGGTAGGGCATTTCGGGTGAATGTATGAGGGTAGTCATACATTGGGTTGAAGATGGAAATGTAGCTCTACTTTATCTATTGGCTAAGAAAATCCAATCTTCCTTGTAAGAGATCCATATGAAGAAGGTTAGATTTAGTTTCCCAAGCACACTTCAAAAAATAATTGATTTATTTCGAACCCATGCTATTGAAACAAAGACTGGTGATATCAATCAGGATGAAAATATATCTTGGACAAAACCACTTGTTCATAAAGCATATTATAGGAGATATAATAGCAAGGAAAATAATGATGAATTTCCAAGACAATCTCCTAAGCAAAATGAGGAATTACAAGTACAATCTTTTGATCACCATGAAGAATTACCAGTATAGTCTCCAGAGCAGAATGAGGAGTTTCCAGTACAATCTCTTGAGCACCATGAGGAATCACCAAAAAAGTCTCATGATTTTGTCACCATTGATGTAGTTCATGATGCCACAACTTTAAAATAGCTACATCAACATGTACATGGAGGTTGTTGGAAAGAGGCTACAGACAGTGAAATGGAACAAACTACAACTAAATTTTCCATTTATCAAGAGATTCTTGATATAATTCCTCGAAAACAATTGGAAATTGAGTATGATTTTTTTTCAACTTTTATTCAATGGTTTACACTATGCGTCTAGACAATCCATCATATAATTCCGATAGTATATTTGTGTTCATTTTGTGTGATAAAATGAAGCAGTTCAAGGAACGAACTTCCTCTGCAGGAAATTTGGAGGAAGAGTGCTTGAAAAAAGACAATAATATTAAAGAATGTCTCAAACTGATAGCATGGCTGCAAGAGACAGTTGTTGATAATCAATTCAAAGCAAACAAAATTATAAAAGGAAAAGAAGAAATGTATGGAGAATTATCCAAAAAGTTTGACAAAATCAATGATGAAACTAGAAAGGAAATTGAGAGAATGAGGGTTATGTTTACCGGGGATTTGGAAAAAGCAAGAGTTGAACATAATGAACTTAGAAAAGAGTTGAAAACAAGGCCACATATTTTCAATATACCACTATTAAAGACATAAATGGTTTATGTACATGAATTGGAGAAGAAATTGAAAAAATGGAAGACTTAATAGAAGAATACTGGTAGAAGATGAAAGAGTGGGGAAAAAGGCATGAACAAAAAATTGGAGAATTCGAATCATTAATTTCCAACTTGATAAAAACCATTTCTAAGAAATATGATAAGCTTGGAAGCAAAAGGTTAGAAAGGATCTTCGAGACACTAGAAATTAAAAAGCAAAGAAGAGGGAAAAAATCACAGTACAGAAGGTGGTGAGGATAAAGGTAAGGGTACCAAAGGATACAAGGGTAAGGATACCAAAAGAGGAAAAGGTAACGGTGGAAAGAAAAAACACGTACAGTTACAATGTCCATAGAAGAGCAAGATAATTCATTGTCAAAACAATAGAATATGCTACATGAATGCTTCTCAATGAGCTTTGCTCTAGGTGATGTGTTTGGTTCATCACCATTATATAAAGAAATTAGAAAGGAGATGGATGAAAAAAATGCAAAAATAAGAGAGCTAGAATAAAGACTCGTGGATGGTCGAGAAGTTAATCATTTGGGATGTGATATGGAAATTCAAACACTTGAATACAGAATTGTTGATTTGCAGAAGGAATTAGAGGGTCCAATTGTTGTGACTATGGCAATCCCTGTCATTCCCAATGAGCCAGAGTTGAGGGAAGAAAAACAGGATAAAGAAATTAAGGATCTGAAAGATCAATTGGTTGTAGTTACCAATCAATTGAACCATAAAACAAAAGAATTTGAAAGTAAGGAAAAAGAAGAATCAAAGAAGTGTAAGAACAATGTGGACAAGTTTAGGAGGCTGATGGAATAAAATAGTGTCTTGCTTGCAAATTTTAAAAAAATTACATAGAAAATTAAAGAGATTGAAACCAAATTACAAACAATGCCTCCTACAACTTCTAGAGAATCAGAGTCTGCTACGAAAGGAAAGAGAGACCATAAATATTTGTCTTCAACTCAAGAGGATTTATTGCAACCATCTCAAAAACATGTTATACGTGTATAAATCATTGTATATATGTATTTATCGGAAGATGATGAAAAATGTATTTTTTGAATGATGGAGTTTTCTAAATTCTAGCTCATTTTTAGTTGTCTTTCTTTTTCTCTTGTTGTACATTAGCAAGTGATAGAAAATATATTCCATTTCTTATGTTGTACATTAGTTAGTGATAGAAAATGTGTTCCATTGCTTATACACTCAAGGAATGTTTATAGCATTTGCAATTGTCCAAATACTTTTAATATCCTTTTTCATATATGATCTATGATGACTTAATGAATTTCGGTAGTAACAATCGATAATTATGCTCGATTTAATTTCTATGAAATAATAAGTATTTTGTTCTTTTATGGGGTAAAATAAAGTATATATGCACATGTAATAGAACACACCACAATAGAATGAATTTATGATGAAATATCAGTAAATGTTTTTTTTCTTAGAAAACTCCAAGTTTTTATTTCCAGAGAGAAAGGTAAATACAATGCTTATAGGTGGATACAATATTAGACCTTTTCAAATCTATATCTAACAATCTTAAAAATACCATCAAAATAGGTCTCTTAATATATTAAGACCATAAGAATGCCATATCATTACAAATGTTATGTTCTTCACCACTTTGCATACAATGTTTCTTGCTGATCATCTTGGAAATTTCTCTTTTTTGCTTGACTCTTACTTGATTTAAAAATGGCATTTTTAATATGATTGTCAGCTTCCATCACTTGGATTCCAAGAGTTTTCCCTTGAGTTTCTTGTTTTTCTCCACTTTTCTCGACCCCATTTATCGAGGATGAAACATGCTTTGTATTGTAAATCATAGATTCCATCAATGGAATATCAATAGTAGTTGGTTCATTCAATTCTTGCATTTGACTAGTCTCCAATGCCTTTGTTGTTGAGGATGAAACACCAAAAGTTTTATTTTTATTATCTTCAATCATCATTAGGGTATCAGAATCGACTTCCCCTTTCATTTTTTTTGTTTCATCACTTTGTCCTGGCTCATTTCCTGAGATTGGTGAGGTGGAAAAAGTTAGAGTTCAATAAAAAGTTGTACCTTCAACCACAAATCAACTAGATTGATAAAGACATGCTGATATGTAATGAATTGAATGAATATAATACTCACAATTGGAGGGAAAAAAAGGTGGTTGTTTTTTGTTTTAACGCCATTTTTCCTTGTGCTTTCCAAAGCGATGTGATTCTCGATAAGCCTCTTCGCCATATTTTCTTATTGGTTTTGTTCTTGGAAGATAGTTATTGAATTGGGAGGACATATTAATAATTAAACACAAACATTATGACTCCTCACACTGTAAAATGAAAATCGAATGAGATAACATTTCAAATTAGGACAAACTTATTGTTGGTGGTGCAATCAATGATTCTTTAGAATATTTTTCCCATGAGTTAAATAGTTGTTCCACTTGTTGACAAGTGACATCAAGGAAACATGATGCCAATCGTGCTACAGTTTCCTTATTCAATTGATTTCTTTACTTGGCATATTCAACATGAAGTTGAATTCTACTATTTGAAGGAAAGAATATTCTTTGTCTAAAATTTTGGGAAGTACCTTCTGATTTCATAACAAGCTTTAAAATTTTTGCTCTCATCTCATTTACAAGAAAAATTCTATCATGTTCAAATGTGCTTCTATTCTCCCTATGAACTCTTCTTCCTCCTCCTTGGTTGTTATTCAAAATTTTCATTTCTTTATGCTTACTCTCCATTACTTCATTCCTTAACCGTCCCAACATATAAGGACGAATAGCATGGGACCCTTGTACATGCATATAATGAACCATATCATATCCTAAATAACAAGAACACAACCAAAGCAACTCAATTGCAAGGAATCCAATCCTTCAATGACAGTGGCTCAAAATGTTCATCATGAATGAAATGATACTGCCATTCAATATAGATAATATGATGAAACTAACGTACGTTTTCTCATATGCATATACATGATCCCCTATACACCCTTTCAATTGTAACATTTGAAATTATTTATAACACTTCCACATCCTGACCAACTTTTTATTCTTCTCTTCATCTGGTAGGTCTTGAATAACCTATAAACAATACATAAGTTTCAATGCATATGAATAAACACTAAGTTTTATGTTCAAAGTAAATAGAAATGAGAACCATTCAACAATAGTCAAAACATAATAACATCATAATGTATTATTAGTCAAGACCCACATAAAAATTAAATTTATATGTTAATATAGTTATTAAACCTTTAAAATTCCCTCATATTGAGTGATGATCTTGTCTGATGTTGATCCATCATATTTCCCATAGTTAAGATCATTGTACTATTGGCTTTTATGATGGTATGGTTCTCATGGCTTACATGTAACACCAATTTTCTCCATCTCCTCCTAAATTTGAACAAATTTTGTTTTCTCGATGCCTCTAGTGGGATGAGCCTTGTCATAATCTTGAGCAATTCTTTGAATTTCACGAAACATCTTCAAAAAATTTCTGATCCCACCATGGAGAGAACAATATAAAATCTTGGACATTCAGCGAGGAGTCAACTGTAATTGGCACCACATGTTTTAGTAGGTAGGAATTAGTGAAATACTAAGAATATTAATTTATAGGTGAGAACCAATCATGAAAGTGTGTACATTTTCATCACTTCTTCTATCAATGGGATAATTCTTCACAATAGTCATATTTCTAATAGATAAGGTTGGTTGAATGTTTATAATATGCTCATCTAACTTTTATTTCCATATTTTGCTTGGTTCCAAAGCAGGATTCAACTCCTAATGTTGAAGAACATAGTTAGATTAATAAAGTAATGTCAAGATATAAACAAAAATTACAAAACTTGTAATAAATGTGCATAGCTTACAAGGAGAAATTCTGTTGGCATTGCATAACATTCAAAATCACTACAGATAGTATCTCCTTCAATTTTGGTTTCATTTGTAACCATGTGTATCGCTTTTTTATGGCATGTGCGCCAAGGAAAAAAAATATTTCCCACTGGAGAAACAGTATTATTGCATACTAAACTGCATATGGCCATTATATCATGACACTCAAACGAATTAGTTTTCAAAACCCTACCATCCACCATTTTGATGCCATCTCATGAAAGCTTATTTATTTGTTTCATTAAGTTCTCATCATTTTCAGGATCAACAACATGTGCTAAAACTTGTATATATTCTTCTTTTACATCCCATTTTCCAAGGCTTACACAAGACATCAAGCCATTGTCTTCTAGTAACTCAAATAATATCTCACATACCTTCCCACCTTGATCATAATGTATGCGAGAATCAATACCAATTTTGAAACTCCATATGTGAAACCATAAATTCTCTCCCTACCCATACCAACATCCTCAGCTTCTTTTCTCCACTTTTTCATTTGCCTACAAACTAATGTTGGATTAACCCCATTTAGTACACCAAGAGCATCAATTCTCTTCAAACATTGCAAAGCCTTATGAGTCATGCTTGATTCGATAAATACTAAAGCCATGTTCCTCAACATAAAATCCCTATGAATCTCTACCAAAACAATTGATCTAAGTTTATTAGCATTCCTTCTAGATGTTCAAGAACATCCTCAATTTTAGTTTCTTCATTGTAATTTTTTCTCATGAAGTACCCAATTCCAACAATAATGTCATTTTAATCTACATGTTGAAGTGATTTTCCAGAAAACCATCTCCCAAATTCTTTAAATTTTACCTTCCCATCATTTAGTCTACAGTTATACCATCCTGACTGCTTCTTAAGATGCAATAAGGATGTCATTAAGTGCTTTCCTAGTGACCTTTTCTTAGCATGTGTAGTTTGATTTGATGACAACCCTTCTCACATTTCTGTTACATCTTGACCAATTGTAGTACTTTGATTTTCTGTAGTTTCATTTCTTATATCCATTTGTTCCCGAAATGCAATTATTTTAGTTGTTTCATGTCTTCTAGTAGTAGCCAAGTTCCTAAGAGATTCTTGTTCCAATTGTTTCCCATTGGGTTCTACACTTTGATTCCCTTCATGATTAAATGCATTCAAAGGCTCCCTAGATTATTGAGCAACACAACCTTTAATTTGATCATATTGATTTATAACAACAGTAGCATCAATCACTGGTTGTTGAGGGAAAACTAGGGCCTCGTTCAACAAAACTGGGTTCATTCTTCGGTACATATTTTAATTTTGCAAATTAGAGTTCGTTGTAACAACAACATGGTTAAAAATGGTTCTATGAGGGAAATTTGCGACATGCACATTATCTAAAATAGAGCTCATTGTAGTGGTAGTAGGAAAAAACATGTTCTATGAGAGAAATTTAGGACCCTCATGTTCTCTAAAAAAGAGTGCATTGTAGAGGCAAAAGGAATAAAAATGTTCTATGAGGGAAATTTGGGACATGCACATTCTCTGTAATAGAGCTTATTGTAGTGGTTATAGGAATAAAATATGTTCTCTGAAAGAAATTGGGGATCCCCACATTCTTCGAAATAGAGTTCATTGTCATGGAAGCAGGAAAAAAATTGTTCTCCAAGGGAAATTTGGGAACCTCACATTCTCTGTAATAGAGTTCATTATGTCGTAGACATTTCAATTTTTAACATTAAAATTCCCTTCAATTATAATTGGAGATAATGGTTGCCTCTGTTGTCCAGCAAAATTGTTGTTTGTCAAAGGTTGCTTACATTGAGGACAATGAGTTTGAACAATGGTTGGATGATTGCTTGATGTTCGAGGGAAACTTATCAAATCATTCTATGGTATGGAGTTATGATATCCAAATCGTCGACATTGTACACGAGCAACACATTGATTAGTATTTTTCCATCTAGCACCAGTAAATTGAAGGACAATGTGACGTGGTTCCAAAGTTGGAATATTTGAGTAATCTAAACCCTTACATCGTCCTCTTTTTCGAGGAATATTTTTTTCATATGGCTCATTTGAAAGATCAATTGATGAGTTACTCTGCAAAATAAACCAAAACATTCAATATTGGCATTAGATGTCAAATTGAATTTCTCTAATTAAGACAATATGGAATATATCGTAAACATTCCTATAATACATTATATATATCCTAATTATAGATTGTGTGTTTACATATAAAAACAGTAAGTAAAGTTTCATACTTTATTAATTTCATACAAAAAAAAATATGTTGTGCAATATAAATTGAAATTTATGTTGCCAAAACAACCACTCAACCTGTTTTGCACCTAAAACTTGCCTAAATGAATTTAGGAAAATGCCCACCATTTCTCACCAGTGTGGGATTAAATATTTCTGAGAGCATTATTTTGTAGGTGGATGGCTTAATCACTTGACCATTGACTCATTTTTGAAAAAAGGTTTATGGTCAAGGATATAGTTTCCTTCCAAGACAACCATTTAGGCTGTTTTGCACCCCAACAAGAAAATGCTCGCCATTGGAAAAATTGGTTAAGTGTTGAAAAATGGACTTGAGTAGACTTGGGAAAATTCCCATCATTTCTCATGTGTGATGGATAAAAATTTCCTGAAAGCATCAACTTGCAAGTGGATGATTTAAAAACTTGATCATTAGATCATTTTTTTAAAAGTCTATTGACAAGAAAATATTGGCTTGCCAAAATAGCCACTAAATGGGAATTTGCACTTAAAACTGGCCCAAATGCCCTCCATTTCTCACCTATCAAGGATAAAAAAAATTATGAGTGCTTCGGTTTGGAGGTGGATGATTTATTCCCTTGAAAATTGACTCATTTTTAAAACACATCTCTCTCATCAAGGAAATATTTTCCTTACAAAACAACATTTCAGCATGTTCTGCACCCTGACAAAAAAATGCTCGCCATTGGAAAAATTGATATCAATATTGAAAAAAGGGTTTCAGTAGCCTTGGGAAAATGCTCACCATTTCTCACCTATGAGGGATACAATTTTTCTAAGAGTATCAGCTTTGAGGTGGATGGTTTATGCACTTGACCATTTTTTCAGTTTTCAAAAAACGTCTATGGTCAAGAAAATATTGGCCTGCCAAAAGAGCCACTCACCCCGTTTTGCACCTAAAACTGGACTAAATGGCCCCAGACAAATGCCCGCCATTTCTCACCTATGAGGGAAAACAAATTCAGAGAGCCTCATTTTGTAGGTGGATAATTTATTCTCTTGTCCACTGGCTTGTTTTCAATCTCTGGTAAATGAGATATTTACCTTCCAAAACAGTCATTTAGGCTATTTTACACCCTAATAGAAAAATGCTCACCATTGGCAAAATTCCCACCATTTATCACCTATGAGAGATAAGATTTTTATGAAAGCATAAGATTTTAGGTGGATTATTTATGCACTCCCATTGACTCAATTTTTAAAAAATGTCTATGGTCAAGAAAATATTGGCCTGCCAAAAACAACCAAACAACTTATTTTGCACCTAAAAATGGCATAAATGGCCTTAGGAAAATGCTCGTCATTCCTCACCTGTGAGGGATAAACAAATTATGTGAGCTTAAGTTTGTAGCTGTATGATTTATTAACTTGTCCATAGACTCATTTTTTTTAAGTCTTTGGTAAAGGATATGTTTTCCTTCCAAAACAGTCATTCAGCCTCTTTTTCACCTTGACAAAAAAAAAAATCCATTGGAAAAATTGCTTAAGTATTAAAAAAGGGCTTAACTAGCCTTGGTAAAATTCCCACCATTTCTCACATGTGAGGGATAAAATTTATATGAAACCATCATCTTGTAGGTGGATTTTTTTTTTACTTACCCATTCAATCATTTAAAAAAAATTCTATGGTCCAGAAAATATTGGTCTGCCAAAATAGCCACTCAGCGAGTTTTGCACCTAAAACTAGCCTAAATGGACTTAGGAAAATGCCCACAATTTCTCACCAGTGAGGGATAAAAAAATTATGAGAGCATATATTTGTAGGTGGAAGATTTATTCACTTTTACATTGAGTCATATTTAAAAACAAGTATCTTATCAAGGATATATTTTCCTTCCAAATCACCCATTCATCTTGTTTTGTACACCAATAGAAAAATGCTTGCCATTGGAAAATTTGGTTAAGTATTGAAAAAAGGGCTTAAGTAGCATTGTGAAAATGGCCACCATCTCTCACCTATATGGGATAAAAATTTTATGAAACCATAAGATTATAGATGGATGATTTACACACTTTACGATTGCCTCCTTTTTGAAAAAAAATCGATGGTCAGGTCAGGTGTTAGAATAGTAGAGTCAAGCTAAACTAGTTAACCTATTGTTGCTGCCGCAACCTGTTTCCCCGATTTTAGTTTTTTACTTAAACTCTGGGACCCCTCCTTATCATAATTTGCTTGAATCAACTGTTGAAAGCTTGACGTCTTGGAGCTTATCTTTGCGTTTGAAGTTGATTGCTCGCCTTTTTGATTGCTTCGTCCAACTTAGCTTGAGTCGTGTGGTTTTTTTTCTGGTACCCTTCGAGTATGAAAATTTTGCATGAACAAGGAAAAGACGGTTTTTGGGCTGCAAGTTAATCCTAGCTCTGTTGTTTTTTTTGGATCGGGCCTCTTTCGGAAGTTTGTTAGTCCTAACTTACCCGACGTTGCGGCTCCCGGAGAAAACTGCCCCCCGTTTGAAGTTTCATTCGACGCCTGATTCGACGGCCCAAATCGCTTGGTCCTGAGTTCCTACCTATCCGCCGTTGCGGCCGGGAGGATGAAGTCTATGGCCGATGTGAGTTTCATCCGACGCCCGAACTTTGCCTTGTTTAGCCTCCGTTGCATGTTTGTGGCAAGTTTCCCGTCCGTCGTTGCGGGTGGCAGAGTTTTCTGTCTTCCGACCCACTTCTCTTCGCCGCCCGATTGCCTACGACGCCCGTGTTTCCATTCACCCTCTTCTTGTGCTCCTTCGTCGTTGCGCCCCCCCCCCCCCCCCCCCCCCCCCCCCCCCCCCCCCCCCCCCC